>OU612047.1:86341907-86694490 GCA_914767935.1 Coremacera marginata | reverse complement strand
ATGGGATCCACATATCGATCATGGGATCCACATATCGATCATTTCTTGTTCTCTTTTGTACCCTTTTCTACAGTTAAAAAAGTAACAAAGCGCACGGTCCTTTCAATCATTGCTCGATTTTATGACCCTCTCGGTTTAATAGGGCCAGTCGTTACAAAAGCGAAAATTTTCATACAAATGTTGTGGAAGCATAAGCTAGATTGGGATGAAAGTTTACCACAATTATTAGAGTCAACATTGGTCGATATGTTTGCGGATTTTCGGCAAGTAAGCAGATATAATTTTCCACGCCTAGCCTTAACACCTCTATTGTGACGCTAGTCTCTCCGCTTATGGTGTATGTATAAATATTTGCTCAGAATTAAACAATACTGTTGAAAGTCACCTTTTGTACTCGAAATCGCGAGTATCACCTCTAAAGGCTCTGACTATACCCAAACTAGAGTTATCGGCTGCGTTATTGCTTGCAGAGCTCTCACACTCAATATTTCGTACTGGTATTTTTATAGGAGAATTTCATTGCTGGACGGATTCTACAGTAGTGCTGTCCTGGCTACAACAGGAGTCGTCAAATTACAACATTTTTGTATCAAATCGTATTAGTCGGATTCAATCGCTCACTAACAACTCACTAACACTAACAACGTGGCATTATGTGCCAACTGATATCAATCCTGCAGATATTCTTTCTAAAGGCGCGTTATTGAACTCATCGTTGTGGAAGTGTGGGCCATCTTTTCTAAAGCATGGGCGTAACAAATGGCCTGTTCACCATCTACCATGACAAATCTTCCAGAAAAGCGTAAAAGGGTACTCATTTCATCGTCGCTCAGAATTAAACAATACTGTTGAAAGTCACCTTTTGTACTCGAAATCGCGAGTATCACCTCTAAAGGCTCTGACTATACCCAAACTAGAGTTATCGGCTGCGTTATTGCTTGCAGAGCTCTCACACTCAATATTTCGTACTGGTATTTTTATAGGAGAATTTCATTGCTGGACGGATTCTACAGTAGTGCTGTCCTGGCTACAACAGGAGTCGTCAAATTACAACATTTTTGTATCAAATCGTATTAGTCGGATTCAATCGCTCACTAACATCTCACTAACACTAACAACGTGGCATTATGTGCCAACTGATATCAATCCTGCAGATATTCTTTCTAAAGGCGCGTTATTGAACTCATCGTTGTGGAAGTGTGGGCCATCTTTTCTAAAGCATGGGCGTAACAAATGGCCTGTTCACCATCTACCATGACAAATCTTCCAGAAAAGCGTAAAAGGGTACTCATTTCATCGTCGCAAGCCTTAGACTTGTCATTTAATTTCAAATTCATAAATTCTTTTGGAAAAATGCAACGGATTTTTGCATATATATACAAATTTGGTATATTTCTACGAAAGGTGTGCAATTGGGATCTTACCTACTCCTTCGTATGGTGCAAAAATTATTGCTTCATGATGAATATTCTCAGCTTGAAAATAAAAACCGCTCAATTCGTCTTGTATTTCATCGCTAAGCCCATTTTTAGACACTTTTGGTTTGATTCGCGTTGGTGGTCGGCTAAAAAACTCAACTTTAGATTTTGAGGCCATGCATCCAATAATTTTGCCTAAGATTCACCCGCTTACTAATTCCATTGTAATATATTTTCATCATCGATGCCTACATGCTGGCCCACAAGCATTGTTGGCTACAATTCGATTGCAATACTGGCCAAAAGGAGGAAAGAAAACCGTAAGTCGTGTACTAAACAAATGCGTAAGGTGTTTTCGAGTTAAGCCCAAATTAGTAGAATACATCATGGGTGATCTGCCAGCAGAAAGACTACAATCGAATCGAGTATTACTCATCACTGGAATAGATTTTGCTGGTCCATTTTTTTATCGTTCAGAAATAAGAAATCGAGCTCCAATCAAGTGCTACGTCAGTCTTTTTGTGTGCTAAGGCTGTGCACCCTGAATTAGTGAGCGACCTATCAACTTCATCTTTTTTAGCTGCACTTAAACGTTTTGCTTCTACACGAGGAAAGCCCAAAATGCTTTGGTCTGACAACGCGACAAACTTCGTTTGCGCAAAGAATGAGCTACTTGAGCTCAAACAGCTGTTTTTCAGTCAACAGCATATTAAAGCTATTTCGCAGCAATGTCTAGAGGACGGCATCGATTGGCGATTTATTCCCCCAAGATCACCCCATTTTGGTGGCCTCTGGGAGGCTTCTATTAAAATTGCAAAATTACATTTACTTCGTACAATTGGTCTCTCTATTTTGTCATTTGATGAGCTTAGAACTTTAATTTGACAAGTTTCTGCAATAATGAACTCTAGTCCATTATGTCCAATTTCAGAAAATGTTGCGGATCTTGAGGTACTGACTCCAGCGCATTTCTTGATTGGAGCTACGTTCACATCAGTGGTTGAACCCGATGTCTCACTTCTTAATATTAACCGATTAGATCGCTGGCAACGTGTATGCTACATGCAACAGGTATTTTGGAAAAGATGGAGAACTGAATATATTACGCTTTTACAGCAACGCACGAAGTGGCAGATAGCAGAAAAAAACATTAAGGTTAACGACATGGTGTTGCTGAAAGATGAAAATTTGCCACCGCTAAAGTGGCCACTAGCTCGAGTTCATGAAGTCATCCAAGGTACCGACGGTGTTGTACGAGTTGCTGTTTTGAAAACGATCAACGGTATGGTGTAGCGTTCAGTAGCCATGTTGTGCATCTTGCCAATAAATGAGGCTGTTGAAAGCTTGGACCTTTCAACGAGGGGAGGATGTTCAGAAAAGAACTAAAAACCGATTATCCGATTATTTAATTTATTGACTGCTCCAGTAAATTTTTCCTCAAATGTATCTAAACATTGCAACTGTTGTAAAAGCTTTATCATTTAGCCTTTGTTTTTATATAAAATAGATTTGCATTGTATGAATTAATTTACTTAGTAACTAACTTTTCAATCATAAACATTAATATTTTCGCCATCAGCAATCGGTCGCAACATTATAAATCTGTACATAAAATTCGAACTCTTGCCTTTTTATTGCAAAAATAAGTACCAAAAAAGCTTGGCGCGTCAACAGTATCCTCGCAATTTAGAAAAGGCTTTAATTGATGTAAAAGAAAAACTGTAGTATTAGGCAAGCTGCCATAATTAACAACGTTCCAAAGACTACCTCAATTGACCTTTTACAAAATGTTGGTGGTCTGACCGTGTTAACGATAGAGGAAGAAAATATTTTAGTCAAATGGATTATAGAAATGGATGAACTTGGATTTCCTGTAGCGAAAACTCAACTAGTCAATTCTGTTTCAAAATTAATAAAAAACTTGAATAGAAAAAATCCGTTTAGGATGATCAGCCGCCCATCGCCTTCAGCCCTTAGACGTAGGAGTATTTTCCCCATTGAAAAATTGCTGGCGAAATGATGTTCGGGATTGGCGCATGAAAAACAGTGGCAAAAAAAAGCAGCGATCGGATTTCCCAAAAATTTTACAGAAGTCTGTGGAGACAACAGTTTCAATGTCAATTATTAAAAACGCGTTCCAAGCGTGTGGGCTTTTTCCATTCGATGAAACCCCAATTGACTATTCGAAGTTGTTAAAACAAAACACTTATATTGAAGAAAATGTTCCTGACGATTCTTCCGCAAATGAGCTTACTACTTACCAAAAACAATTATCAGCTGTTGATTTATTAAGTGAGGTTGAAGCACGTTTAGCTCAAGATGTTCTTGAAAAATTCAAAAATGGATCTTTTGAGAATGAATTAGTAGAAAGATTTCTTGAATTGTACAAATTTTGGAAAAATTTACATACTGTTGAATTGACCATTCATGACTCTACCTTTGAAACTAACATGCCTAACGACCCCAACCAAACTATTTCGGACATCATGACGAATTTTGGCTTAATAATGGTAGTGTAATTGAAGCTACTGTTGAAGTTGATGGCACCTTAAAAATTGTTAGTTCTAATCCCCAATCATCCACTTCAGAGGTTAAGCAAATTAATAAAGCAGTAGAAAATAACATAATGGAAGAAAATATACCTGATCCGACAATATTTCAACAAATTACACCCGTTAAAGCTTTTGAAATTGCTACTCCAAATAAAAAGTACTCCTTCAAAAATGCTTTTTTTTTTGGACTGCAAATAATGAAAATAAAAGGAAACCTGATAAAGAAAAAAAAAACATCAAAGTAAAAAAATAAAAGTATATCCTACAGTTGCTACAAGTAACGAAATCATGGAGCACCAAAGAAGAGTCGAGGAGGAAAAACTAACCAAGGAAAAAGAAAAATTAAATAGAGCTCAAAAACGAAAAGACAGCTTCAGAAATAAGGAAATTAAAAAGAACCTATTACAAATAATTCAAACTCAAAAAATACATAAGTAATAGAGGTCAACAAAGAAATTGAGGAATATATAAAAGGAGCATATGTTATCATCCGATATGAAGTGAATATTTTCCTGGCATATTACTAGGCACTATAGATGATGGCTTAAGGGTGAAGACAATGACGATGTGTGGAAACTTCTGGAAGTGGCCTGAAAAGGATGACATTTTAAATTACGAAATTGGCGATGTGATGCGTAAAATTCAAAGTCTTACCCTTATTTCCAGTCGTGGTTCCTTTAATGTAACTGAACTTAATGATCTTCGATTTTTATTCCATATATTTCCAAAATGGAAATATTTTTAATCAACCAAATCCTTATTCTTTTTATTTATGTTAATGATCTCAGTAAGAAATGTGATAAGAATTAGTTGCTATACTTAAGTTATTTTTGTTTGTTTAAAACTAAAAGTTTCTTATCAAAATCGGAAATTATATTAAAATTTTAGATTTATAATAAACATTATTTGAAAAATTATACTTTTTTTTAAATTTAAATGTAATGTAGTTTATTTTTCTTATTTGTTACATTGACAGTCGGAATCAAGTCCATTAATGGATGCAACCAGGTAAATCCATCACTGGCTGGTCGGAAAACGATGCGCCCTGTGTTTTTTTGCATCAATTTATAATTTTTGTTTTTATAAAAAGATAAGAAATAACAACTACTACAGTAATATCCGAATATAAGAACTTAGCAAAATGCTCAAAATTCAAACTCTTTATCCGGAAGTCTTTTATGAAAATCCCGGTTAAAAGCAGTTTATACGAAAAACCCGTTTAATGAACCATTTTTGCCTTATATAAAAAATTCGCCCTAAGAAACAACCGCTCTTATAGGAAATTGCATACACACCCTACTCATATTAATAAAAGAAATTATGTTGTAATAACTTTTAAATTAATATGTATTTATGTCAAAAAAAAAAAGAAATGTTAATTCACATATAAATAAAAATTATTTGATGTAATCAATATACATAAAAATCGAATGGTGTCCGTATGTTACTACATCACTTCTAAGCCGTTCTAATGATGTTGTTCAAATTGTTGTTTTTGGGTGTCAGTTTGACCAGTAACGGCACGGATTTTAAAGCATATTTGTACAACATCGAATGAGCGGTTCTTGTGGTATTGCGAAAATAGTGGATCCCCTTTCACTCATACGATTTCTTATAAAAATGGCTAAAAATCAGTTTTTCGTAGAAGAAAAAGTCACAGAACATTGAAACTCAGAATGAAGTTACCACTTGGTGATGTCTTTCTAATAGAAACCTTGGACGGGCATTGGACAAGGAAGAGTGGCTCCGCCCATATAAGCCAAATTTTTGATATTGAATAGCTTTTGTGAAAATCACAGAATTTGTGCTTTGTGCTGTCAAAAGAAAAGATGGCTGCGCGGAGTAAATCTTCTAAAAAAGATAATTGCTCAGAGTAAAGATTTTAAAAAAGGTGGTTGCGCAAATAAAGTTTTTAAAAGTTGCTTCGATACACTTGTAAAATATTTTGTTTTTTAAGTGAATGGTAATATTTATTATTTATAATAATGTTTGCAAGCAAAACAATAAGCTGTTCATAAAATAAAAAAATGTGTTTTTTAAACATTTATAAGTTTTGATCATCTATTATGCGCTATGGTCACAATTTTTGCTTTATTTCTTTGAAAAACACTGATCATATGTTATAATCATTTCATCAAATTCAACAAGTGTTTAATCAACCCAATTGATAACATACTTATTATAAGCTTCTTTAAATCACCCAATTAGTGGCGGCCGTGGCTGAATGCGTTAAAGTGCTAATTTATAAATCGCGAGGTCCGAGGATCGAATACTTCACCGGGCAGAAAATTTTATTTTATTTTTATATGTTTAGTTGGGCATGATTTATGAGCAGAAATGCATATGTTATGATCAGTTGCTCATAGTCGATAAATATGCGCAATTAGCGAATATGTAATGTGCAAAGAGAATAATATCTGAACCGAGTTATCTCCGTGTATGTAAATCTTTCTGTTTGCTGTTTGTGCAACCCAAATAGGGTTTTTGATGTGGGAATTTGAATAATTCTGTATTTTTTTATATATATAATTTTTGTATTTTATTCAATTTATTAAGGTCAATAATTTTTTAAATTATGACTGTTACTTTTTGGCAGAACCATACAAAAATGTATCCAAAAGGTACTACTACAAAAATGCACCTGTTTTAAAGATTAGCAGTTATTTTTAACTTTTTTTTTCAAAAATGTTTTTAATACTTACAGAAATACAATAAAAAAAATTGGAGATATAATATTTTGCTTTTTTTTAAATCACTTTCGAATTTAGAGAAAATTGTCACTTTTTGGCTGGAAAATTTGTTATACCGATCCCGTTACTACCGGTAAACGTAATAAAAAAAAACATTATAATAAAGAATGTATATGGCTTCCACTAGTTCCGTATTTTCTTTACTTATACAATTTATAATATATTATTAATCAGTTATTGGAAAAACTGACTTAAATAACGGCTGTTATTTCTTTAACACAGCAGGACCTAAGGAAAAGTTCAGAAGATATCACTACAAAAATACAATTTTTCTTCAGATTTGCTCTTATTTTCAGCTGATTTTCTTTACAAAGTATTATTTATACTTATAAAAATATCATATTAAAAAATTACATACATAATATGTCGTGTTTTTTTTTTTAATCAAAGTTGGTGAAATTTTAATTATTTTATTAGTCAGAGACCACTTTATAAAAGTACCGGTATCATGATCACGGTACATAAAAAACAAAAAAACAAAAAAAAAATACTTTTTCAGACAGAAGCAATTCCATATATTTGTCTCAAATACAATTTATATATAGTTATATAAGCAATTAATTAAGAAAATAATTCTTAACAATGTAATTTCTGCTTCTCTCATTAGCATAAGTTAACTTTGGAAACTCTAAGTTGTATGATGTCGTGTGTCTACAAAAATACAAATTTTGAGGAAATATTTAATTTAATAATAATAGTGCAGTGCAGCATCTTCCCACAACAACCAATCAACTAAATTTAGACTCTTGAGTGTGTCGGGATTAAAAACATTTCTTTAATTACATCGAACAACTGCAATACTTAAGTGTTAACACTTAGAATTGAAGTAGATTTTTCAAATACAAAGCAACTCTCCCTTACTCTCCCCACCATGAATGACACATGAGCTTATGAATGATAAAAAAAACGCAACAAAGTCTATTTAAGCATGTATTTCAAATTGCAGATAATTTGTAAGAAGCAACCAAGTCAAGCTGCTTCAAACATACCACTTCATAGCGTTGGATGCTTCGTACATTTCTTGCTAAAGATTTTATTTAATGACCATCAATTACCATCAACAAAGCTGTTCTAGAAGTGCGTTAAGGCAGCCGGAATGCAGGATTAATTTGTGTCTGCCACCAAAAATATGCATTTGCGGTCATTTTCTATCATCAGGAAATTCTTCTACGGGAACACAAGAAATTTCAAGAAACGGCAGCGTGGATGTAGAAACGACAAACAGAAAGTTATTTAATACCGCACTGCAAAAACATAATTATCCGTGCAATTCCAGGAGCCACAAATAGCAGCTAAATTATGAAATTTAAGCAGTTGTTTATTAAATAAAAATAAAAGTAAACTACAAAAACAAAAATTAAAAATATGTGTGTGGCCGTCACGCACGGTAGAAGCGAAACTTCTACCCAAAAATGGAATTTCTGGGATCGCTAATTTATTGTTTTAAATTAAAAGTTGTTTTTCGGCTCAGTCTGGTAATAAAATATTATTTACTTCCAAACTTCGAAACAATGGCTGATGTAATGAGGAAGTGGTGGGTTTTTTAGAATTGAATTTTTGTCGTTTTTCGTTTCAGAAACCGCAACTGAGTATATAAAAGTTAACTTTTTTTTTATTTAAAGTAAGCAAGCAACTTAACATTTTAAACATATAAGAATAAAAAATGTTGTGTGTGACCGCCACACACTGTTGAAGTGAAACTTCTAACAAAAAAATTAATTTCTGGGATTGCTTATTTATTTTGTTAACATTTTTTTCGTTTCAGCCTAGATTTGTACCTTCCTAAAAAACAAAGTAAATTTTAAATTGATATATTAAGTTGCTAACTTCGAAAATTAAATCAATCAAATCAAAACAATTAAATCAATATTAGAAGAATCATTTCACCTTCTAATTGCAAGAAATGTTTTTTGTCGAATTCATAAAGAATCTTGTGATTTATGTATGCTTTTCTAACTTAAGCAAGAAATACATATTAGTACATTTTCAGGAATTTTATGTTGCAGTTCCACTAATCTTGAAAATCTGGAATCTTGAAAATCCTTTGGGATTATTTTTTAGTATGACCATGAACCTAGTTTTGAACACTGAAGATATGTAAATCGATTGCCACGCTATTAGAACAGCGTAGAGGTAAATGTTCGCGGTGTCCATTCTATATTAAACGATAAATTATTCAATTACAATATGTTAAGAACATTTTTATTGATTTTATGTCAGCTTTGTGGTTTGTTCATCATTATTAATATAGCCAAGACACAATCCAAGACCATCCAATAAGAAAGAAAAGAGGAACTAGTCCTTAATAAAGTATTTAATAATATACTTAATAAAACAAATTTTATTATACACTCTCGCCAAATCTATGTTGATTACCCAGAAGGAAATTTGCTGCTTACAATATCAATGCTGTATTACACACTATGAAGCACAAAGCGCTTCAAGTTCTAATACAACATTCCATTACTTTACACAGCACTTGGTCGCCTTGGAATCAATGAATTTTCAACACGCATTGTGTGGGGCAAAGTATCAAGTCTATCTACTTTTGCATCAGTTAATGCATGATGAAATAAGTAAACTTACTACTTTCTCTACATCGAATATTAAGCATTAGATTGCTACGTACAATAACTTCTGTTATTGCTCACAAAAGTAGTGCTACGGAAGTAATGCATTTTTTTAAATTTGTGAAAAATTTAGCCCCTGGTCATTATATGCTAAAATTTTGCCCCTTTCTTCTTTGGATAGTAAAGTCCCGCGTGTTATTTTGATCAACAAGTTTTTGGAATCACATTTGATGTTTATATGCAGACTGACAATGACACGAACTCTCTATTGATGAACTTTTAAATGACTGTTATATAGTTTTGATACGATTGCAGTTAAGCAGAAATTAGTGCTTTTCAATGGTAACTGAAGGTACTCTTTTAAATCAATGATTAAAACTGATAAAGATACTCTGTGTAGTACAGTTTGTTCTCTTATTCTGTGTTTGAGCTTTCTTCTAACTGTAATCAGCAAGATTTGTCGTGAGTGTATAATAAAATTTGTTTGGTGTTGTATTGTTTTGATAAGCACCTTAGTTAATCAGCAACTTCACTTGACTTGTGTATGTTGCTCAGAGAGTAGAAGATCCTTAAATGCTCTTAAAATAACAATTTTGTTTTTTTTTTATTGTTGTTTTTTGTTTTTTTTTTTTATTTATCTATACATAAATAGGCGAAGGCAACCCAGTTCAGTTCCATTTTCTCCTGAGTTTCTCAACCGATTTTGATGATTTTTTTTAAAATGAATCAGAGTAGGGAGAAGCACCAACGAATTTTTTTAGAAAAATGCTAGCTGGAATACTCGGCGTTGCTCGGGGGTGGAATGGCATTCAGGATGTTTCTCAACCGATTTTGATGATTTTTTTTTTTAAATGAATCAGAGTAGGGAGAGGGAGTTCACCGTATAGTTTTTAAAGAAAAATTCTAGCTGGAATATCCGGCGTGCTCAGGGGTGCTATGGCGAAAAGGTCAAATTTAGACCACTGGCGTACTCTGGTTATAATTATTTAAATATACTTATTGATTATACTTATTGATATTCTTATTGAAACCTTTCAATGTAATGGTTTTACCTGCCATCTTATTCGTTTTGTTGTTGTATGCATAGCGAAATAAGCATAATATTAAATGCTTTTTGTGGCCATATTAAGAGTGTTTTTATGGCAATTATATTTTGAGTAGAATTGTATTTAATTTAACTGGTGTTCACATACAACGCAATTTTATCCCAAAAGTTAAAGAGGTAAATATTATAAAATTGATTTTGGTTGCACTTCAAACTATGATCGAATTTAATAATAAAAATCCATGAATCGCAATAAATTTGATAAATTAAGAAGCTCTTATATTCAACCTTCCTTGACTACTATTTATTTAATAATTTCATTCAAAATAATTCTATTCCAAAATGATTTATCAAATATTATTAAATCTAATTTACTTGAATTTAAAACGTTAAACAAGGTATTATGAACTCACAATAAAATGTATACAAACCTGTTGAAATATTCAACTTCCTTTGCCATGCAATGTTTTTCGAATGTCTTCACATAGCTGAAAATGGAATACATTCCTTTGATTCTAAACAACACAATTAAAATAAGCATGTCATGTATGCATGACTTGCGAATGCTGTACCAAACTGCCAAAAAGTCTGCTGTTGTGATTTCTTGTTATTGAAACATTTCGTTACATCGGTCTTACTCGCCATCTAATCCGCTGTATACGTGGCTGAAGAAGTTTCACTTCAAGAATTGAATTCTAAATGAATATTATTGGGGGTTGGAATTAGTTTTAAAGGTTTTCTAAGAGATGGCGTAACTATCAATAGATCGCATCGGGCACACCTGTGACTATATTCATTTCAAAGCACATTGTCTAAGCTTCATTTTTCAGTATGTGTCATTCCACTGAAGTGTAAATAACATCTATTTTTTTCTCTGTGAACATGTCGACTTTCGTTCCAACAAAACGCAATTTGCGGGAAGGTTTACTTTTGTGCTTCCATTTGAAGAAAAAAGCGGTTGAAGCACAACGCACGCTTACTGAGGCTTACGGGGACTATGCTCCATCGATTTCTACTTGTGAGTACTGGTTCCGTCGGTTTAAAAGTGGTGATTTTGATACGGAAGACAAAGAGCGTCCGGGCCAGCCGAAAAAGTTTGAAGATGAGGAATTGGAGGCTTTGCTCGATGAAGACCCGTGTCAAACCCTTCAAGAATTGTCAGAATCATTGGGAGTCGACTTATCAACGGTCGGCAAACGCCTGAAGGCCATGGGAATGATTCAAAAGCAAGGAAATTGGGTGCCGTACGAGTTGAAGCCGAGAGACGTTGAACGGCGATTTTGCATGTGCGAACAACTGCTTCAACGGCATAAAAGGAAGAGTTTTTGCATCGTATTGTCACTGGCGATGAAAAGTGGATCCATTACGATAATCCTAAGCGATAAAAATCGTGGGGACCACCCGGCCATGCATCAACATCGACGGCCAAGCCGAATATTCATGGCGCCAAGCTTATGCTGTGTATTTGGTGGGATCAGAAGGGTGTCGTGTACTATGAGCTGCTAAAACCTAACGAAACGATCACTGGGGAACGCTACCAACAACAATTGATGCAATTGAGCCGAGCATTAAAGGTTAAACGGCCGGAATATGGCAAAAGACACGACAAAGTGGTTTTTCAACATGACAACGCACGGCCACATGTTGCAAGAACCGTCAAGGAAACGTTGGAGGCGCTGAATTGGGATGTGCTACCTCAACCGCCTTATAGCCCAGACATAGCCCCTTCCGACTACCACCTATTCAGATCGATGACGCATGGCTTGGCTGAGCAGCGCTTCACTTCTTACGAGGATACCAAAAAATGGGTCGATTCGTGGATTGCCTCAAAAGACGAGTCGTTCTTCCGGCGCGGAATCCATATGCTGCCAGGAAGATGGGAAAATGTTGTAGCTAACGATGGACAATACTTTGAATAATATACATTGTACCGTTGTTTCTAAATAAATGCTCAAAAACCGAAAAAAAACCTTTAAAATTAATTCCAACCCCCAATATTAAATTTTTTATTTGTCATACAAGTTTTGAGATTTTTAATTTTCGAATACGGCCATATTAAAGCCAAACAGCTGCAACTGACAAAAAGAAAAAAGTAGATCTGCTCCCGTACTTGAAAAATCGCTCTAATTAGTACGATTTTCTGCCATTTCCTGCTTTTCCTGTTCTCATACCGAAAAAATTCCAAAAAGAGAGCGAAAATGAGAAATTCAGTGTTTTTCAAGTGTTGCTATTTTCTGCTACACAAATTTGGCGAAGCAAAATTCGCAACAATTAGCAAGCTGCCATATTTTGACAGCTAATGCTTAAATGCTTGCAAATAAAATGCTCGGATTCATAAAAAGACGTGCAAAAAAATTCAAAAACCTTTGGGTAACTAAAACCTTATACTGCACATTAGTACGACCAATCTTAGAATACTGTTGCATAATTTGGAATCCAGCTTTTGTAGTGCATAGTGAAAGGCTAGAATCTATTCAAAGACAATTCTTGCTTTTTGCATTGAGAGACCTATACGATCCTCGTAACTATACAAATTTACCACCATACGAGAGTAGACTTAAAGTCCTCAATTTAATGTCGCTGTCATCAAGGAGAATATTACTTTACGAATGCTTTACATTCGATGTTATTACTGGTAACATCGGTAGCGAATACATCTCGAGCAAGGTACTATTAAATGAACCAATAAGGCGAACAAGGTATACAAAATTGTTAAAAGAATCGCATCACAACACTATTTACGCATTGAACGAGCCCTTGAATAGATGTTGTAAAATATTTAATAATGTCAGCGAGCATTATACACCGCCAATATCGAAATTCAGATTCTTATTAAACACCTTATTAAACACCAATTCACGTCCTATGCTCAATGGTACATATAAGTGAATCTTCTCCAATTCCTTTTCACCATCCCCCTTCTATTTCCTTGATCTAGCACTTGTAGAAAAATTGTAAATCAAAAATTTTAATTTTTAATAAGCAAACCACCGCATTGTAATATTAACTCTATTCTCCCATATCCAAATGCCTCTTCTTACATTACCGTCTACCACCCATACCTAAACAAAATTTAGTTGTTCTCCCATTTAGCTTTCCATCTTAATAATATTTTAGCATAGTATTGAAAATTAGTACATATATTTACTATGTGTATAAAATCTGTTAGTATGTAAGCTTAGTATATAAGTTCCCCCTTCGTTCTTCTTATTGTCTTTTCTTTTTGACGTGTTTTTGAAAATTTGTCCATTCATGTGGGCGGATTACGCCCACTGAGAATTGCATATCTTCTACACCTAAAACAAGGAAAGAGGAGAGAAAAACAAAAAAAAAAAAAATAAATACAACAACAACCAGTTAGAAAAATAAGTTAGAATAAGTATATTGCCTTGTTTGGCTAAATAAATAAATAAATAAATAAATAAATATTGCGTCAGCCAATGCCAGCTGCTGATTAAATTTAATAAAAAAATAATAAAATGTAAAAAGTGTTATCCGGACACATTTAAAAGGATGCAAAGCGGTAAGCAGTGTTTTATAATGAAAATAGCTCATTTTCTCTTGCAAATATCTGCTACAGTAGTTGACGTTTGTTGCTAATTTCTGCAAAAAAAGTACGGGAACACACCTAGTGTTGCTATATTTTGTCTTCAAAATGCACAAATTTTTTTTTTTGTTTATTCATAAGCAATTGACTAAAACAACCTTGTGACTTATGTATGCCTCTTTAACGTTGACCGGATGTACATTTAAGTACAATTTCGGGAATTTTATGTTTCAGTGCCTTTTAAGCTCTGTGGTTACATGGGTTTTATGACCCTCTTCCCCTCTCACCTATCTTATCCCTGTATTGTTGTATACGCAGCTAAAGAAGTTTTTCTTCAAAAATTTTTATATATTGAATTGTTATGCTATAAATATAACTCTAAGAAGAAAGTTTTAGTATATTCTGAACCTAATTTGTTAGGTTTTTTATATTTTTTTATGTATTTGTTCTGGGACTCAAACGTTGAATGCTTCTTATTCTTTTTCTAAGCATGATTTACAAGCATCTTAATTTCAACATATGTAGGCATTAAATCGTGCATCATATAACTCATTGCTGTTCGGTTCGTGGGCCCTAACAGACCTAACAAACATTTTGAAAAACCCCTTAAAGCAAAATAATTAATCCGATTAAATTATCGCAAGCGTCATAAGTACTCGAGAAGCGATGCTTTTGTATGCGGCTTTTATTATTAACAGGATAGCCTGTTGCCCTTAAGAAAAAAAGGCAAAATATAAAACACTAGACGCACTGAAGCTTTGCATTTCTGGTTCCGCTCATTTGGTTCGAAGTGGAATTTAATCGGCTTTTACACCACGAGAACGCGCTATTGAAATGACGTATGCAGATTGTAATCCACCCGCTTGTGAAGACAACTTCTGTGCAGTTCGAACAAAATTGCACTTGATATAATGTGAGCGTCTGAGCATAAAATTTTATCTCAGCCGCTGTTGAAACGAAGTGAGTAGACGTATTTTTAGACGGAAGAGTGGAAGTCGAAATAAAATGTCTTGCTTTTCACATACAATTGAAAGCTATTAAAAATTTCAAAAGAAATTTTACAACCTCTAACATTTTTGAAATTGTTTGATGTAATCTATATATATAAAAATCTAATGGTGTCCGTGTGTTACTACATCACTTCTAAACCGTTCAAATGATATTGTTCAAATAGTTGTTTTAGGGTGTGTTTGGCCAGTAACGGCACGGATTTTAAAACATATTTGTACAACATCGAATGAGCGGTTCTTGTGATATTGCAAAAAAAGTGGATCCCCTTTCACTCATACGATTTCTCATATAAATCGCTAAAAATCAGTTTTTCGTAGAAGAAAAAGTCACAGGACATTGAAACTCAGAATGAAGTTACCACTTGGTGATGTCTTTCTAATAGATACCTTGGACGGGCATTGGACAAGGGGGAGTGACTACGTCCATATAAGCCAAATTTTTGATTTTGAATAGCTTTAGTAAAAATCACAGTATCTAATTTTTTTTTTAATATTGAAACTCAGAATGGAGTTACTATTTTGTGATGTCCTGCTACTGGGAAACTGAGACTGGTATTGGACAATGAGCGTGGTGTCAAGCAATGGGTCAAATAAAAGGTTTGAATGTATTTATTATTTAAGTTAATATAGTTGCTGGGTGTAGAAACGCACACCGGGTATAAGCAAGTCATAACAGCCTAACTCAAAATATCGTAAATACAGGATGTTTTATTTCCCTTACATCGTCTGTTGTTCGTAAGTTAAAGGAACACTCGAACATAGAACTTGTAAATACGGATATAGTTAACGGAACAATCGAACTAGGAACAAGGAGGGTAGATTCTAAAGAGAATTCACCAGACAATTTTTCCCTTTTTGCAGAAAATTTTGAACTGGCCGACTTGGTGGATTCGAAATTATGTTCGAATCTGTGTTCGAATCTCAAAACGCCGAAGTGCCGAAGCGATGAGAGAGCTTGCGAATGGTATTGTAAGCAAACTGAGTATTTGTTTTTGTTTGCTCTTATTATTTGCATGTAGGTATGTGTTTATTTTTTAGCTGGTTGCAGTGTTTTGTTTTGGTTGGATAAATTTATTGAAATTTACATTAATTGCTTCGTTCAAACATTTTTCTTCTGATTTTGAAGATAACTTTCTGATCTATACATTTTTAGCTACTAAAGAAATAATAGAAAATTTTTCTTCGATTTTGAAGACAAATTTTTTGTATCTAATTTTTTAAGCTGCTTAAGAAATCATAGATTTTTTTAAAAAACAAGTTTTATTCTGATTTTGAAAACTGTTCTACATCTACCAGCTAAAATGGTCTGTACTGTTCAACAGCTACCTGCTAAAACTGATCGATAATCAATCAATCAATCACAATATCGATAATTAATCAAACAATAATTCAATATGAATGAAATATTCAATAAGGCCTTTCAAATCATCTGAAAGTCATCGATCATAGTTATAAGAGGTGCTGCACATTTTCCGAATCGTTCATCATATGGATTGGCACAACGTGGGTTCTTGCCTTGATATATGTTAAAATTTAACATGTAACCGTTTGGCCGATTGGTTTACCTTTAAAAAACTGCTTGCAACCGTGTCGTCCATTGTCATCGTAAGATAAATGTTGTGTTGGGTGAGAGTTCTTCAACATATTTGACTTGAGATGGTCCGTAATTGGACGTAGCTTCCATAGCTTATCTTGGTTATCAACAGATGTGACCAAATTGGGCTCAAAATGTAGTGTAATTAATATAAATAATATTTTAATAAAGAAGTTTAGCTATTTATTTAGTAACTTTAGATTGCCTATTTTTATTAGTAAAACAGCCTCATCAGCAACAACAACCACAACAATAACAAGAGTAAGAACAACAACAACAACAACAACAACAACAACAACAACAACAACAACAACAACAACAACAACAACAACAACAACAACAACAACAACAACAACAACAACAACAACAACAAGAACAACAACAACAGTAAGAACAACAACAAGAACAAGAACAACAACAACAACACCAACATCAGTAAGAACAACAATAGCAATAGTAAGAACAACAACAACAAGAACCATTATAAAAAGCAGCCGATTATGGGCGTTCACTATGAACGCAGCCTTAGCTTATATTAGCTTAGGTTAGCTTAGCTTAGTTTTTGACATATCAACTTTAAATTCTTATCTTCTTTTTTTGCCCTTGCACTTGACCGCAAAAATTGTTTATTTATTTTAGAAGTAACACAAAAAACATGTTTGAACTTGTACATTGCTGCCTTATCTTGAACTTGCGGGTTATGAGTGCGCTTACTATGAAGCTTGGCTCTTATCACTTTAACCTTGAAATTAGTATTGAAATTGAAATTAAATAAAATTAAAATCCGTACCAGGATGGGTATGGGTGACGTCATCGGCATACAATAACATAAGTCGACTTCTAAAATGTTCTCGACGTTTCTGCATCTCGAAGCTTCTTGACTCTTCTTGGTTGCGGTGTATTTCGTTTACTTAAAATAAAATACAGCGGCGGAGAAGTTGCTGGGTGTAAGTGACTTGGCCGGTGGTTATTACGCGGGGGCTTGTTACCCCGATGTCCCCCAAATGACGAATTGATATTTATATACGCCTATGTTTTTTTAATGGTTGTCATCTAATATACAAACTACTTACACAAATCTAATACACGCACCTAATACTTACCGACTTTATTAAATTTATAAACATTTCTTTAACCTCTTCAACCTTCGCCGTACCTAAATTGCTTCATTCCAAATAAATATATATATTTTCACAAAGCAAGTTGACCAGCAAAATTTGAGTCTTGCTGTACCTAATGCGAGGGTTAAGAAAAACAAAACATGCAAACACTGATAAGAACTCGCTTGACTACCACTACCGATAATGTAGTGTATAAAATTATGACCAACGCTTAAAGCAAAGAAATACCCCAAACTTGTCAATTTTAAAAAGTTTAAAGCAAAGACATACATCAAACTTGCCAATTTTTAAAAGCTCAAAACAAAGACTCCCACCTAATACTTACCGACTTTATGATCAATTTATAAACATTTCTTTAACCCTTCAACCTTCTCCGTACCTAAATTGCTTCAACCCATATTCATATATATATATTTTCATATAGCAAGTCATATCATTTCAGCTAAAGTCAACCAGCCGGATTTGAGTCATTGCTATTAGGTATTTGAGGGTTAAGAAAAAACAAAACATGCAAACACTGATAAGAACTCGCTTGACTACCACTACCGATAATGTAGTGTATAAAATTATGATCAACGCTTAAAAAAGCAAAGACTTGCCCCAAACTTGCCAATTTTTAAAAGATTAAAGCAAAGACATACACCAAACTTGCCAAAGATAAAAAGCTTAAAGCAAAGACATACCCCAAACTTGCAGATTAGTTAAAAAAGCCACCACTTGGTGGTGTTGGGGTGCGGGCGTGACGTCATCGGCTTGAGCCTCTGAGCCTCCTGATCCAGAATCGCCATATCCTATCTACTATGTTGGTTCTACGTCTATACTCAGTTTTTCCCTAATAGCTCGAATTTTTGAGACATAGGATGATTTGCATTTTTTAAACTTTGATCCAGTTTTTATACTCTAGATACTGAAGTGTTTCATGTAGAGCTATCCAATTCTGTATTAACCATATATATGTCATGTTTCTTCTCTGAGAGATATATGTCTAAAGTTCAACTTTTAAGTTTTATGGTGAACAATTTTAAAATTGGACCGTCTTTTCCATAATGTTTTACACTATTTCCAGATATGTTTTAATTTTATGTCTTTTTATATTAAATTCCCTTCATAAATATGCCAATAACAATATGATAGAGTTAGTAAAAACATACAAAAATTAGAACAAATTTTAAAGCCATTTTGCTCAAACAATTTATATGGAACCCCAAAGAACATTTTGTTTGTAAAAAAAGCTGATATTTTAGGTATTAACAGTAAACCTTATATTAATAATATTATGGCCGCATTAAAATGGTCCAGACTAGACGTTTTTTGAGGTAAGATATTAGTTAGTATCGACTAAAATATGAACTGACAAAAATTTCAAAGTCCTTGTTGTCCTAGTTTGTTAGTTACAGAATGTTGCCACAACACTTTTAATAAATTATAACACTTTTTTGTGATTTTTTTTTCTCCTCCTTTTCCTTAATTTACTTATATTGTTGGTTTTACATTGAAACAATTATTTTCATGTTTGTAAACACTTTTTATATAAACTTTTTTTCGCTTAATGATCTTGACTAAGTTTACTCACCGGCAGCGGTTTCCAACTTGGGAGTCGCGACTCCCTGGGGAATCGCAGCCTGGTTCCACGCGAGCCACAAGCAGATTTACTAAAATTCAATTTTAAAAAATATGTAGAAAATGTATCGAGTTAAATAAACATTTTTATTATGAATGTTTACATTCATTTTTAGAACATTTCACACTTTTTCCGAAAGAGGACAACACTGATTTTATGCATCTGTCGCCATCTATGTTTTCAATACATAACAAGTCCATACACTCCAAAAAAGAAATACAAATTTACTATAAATATAATAGTAATTTTTTGTTTAAATTCAACTGGAGTGTAATTTAACAAGTTTCAGTGAGAATTTTCAATGTTTAAAATTATATGCAAGTTTTAGTAAAATTAAGCAACATATATTGAATTTTGTTGCAATATCAATATTTAATATATATATTTTTTTATCATGTATTTTATTGACAATATTGTGTTGAATTTTCAACATCAATTCGTATATTTGCACCATATTCTCATTCAAGTTTGATTATGAACTAGTAAGCAGCTTGTTATTCAGTTCAACGGTATTCGCTTCTCTAATGACAAAAAATTGTGTTAAATACGTGTTTTAATTTTATGCTAAGATTTTTAAATATTTTTTGTCGTGTAAAATAATCAATATTTATATTTAAATGTGAATGCAAGAAGTGTTTAATAAATCTTTAATATTAATTTAAGAAATGTTTTATTTTAATAACTCTAAAGACAAATTCATATATTTTCCTGGTGCAATTGACTGGTTTTTTGTTTTTTTTTTATTCAGATTTGTCTGTTTTATAATTCTTGTGTAAAATTTAATCAATCATAAAATGTTATTACTTCAATTTAAGTAGTAGTAATTTTGGGTGGTTAAATTTTAAGGGCCGATGTTGATTTTGAATAAAACACAAATTATGTTGGAAATTATTGCCATTTCTTTTTGTTATAATAATACTGCTATGGTTCAATTATGAATGGAGCAAAATATCGGCCAAATGGCCGCCGCGACCTCGGTCCAAATCCATTCGATCTCCATTCGATGGCCCAAATTTTTGATGACGGTGAGGCATAAGTGAGGTTCTATGCTGTTAATGTGCCGAATTATCTCATCTTTTAGCTCTTGAATTGTTGCTGGCTTATCAACGTACATCTTTTCTTTCAAATAAACCCAAAGAAAGAAGTCCAACGGTGTCAAATGACATGATCTTGGCGGCCAATTGCCAATAACTGCCTGACCGGCCTCAAATTTTTGCACGATTTTTCCGATTGTACGCACATTTGGACTATTAAATTGACCGAATAAGTCACGAAGTGCACGATGTGCATATTGATTTGAACGCCCATTTTCATAATAAGCCTGAATAACTTTGACGCGTTGCTCGATTGTGTATCTTTCCATGGTTCAAATTGAGTTAGTCTGAAATTGGGAAATGCCAAATGAAATGCAAAAAAAAAATTTGACGTTTAGGTGTGGTTCACATTCAACATCGGCCCTTAAAATTTAACCAGCCTTTATTTAGCAAAATTTAACACCATTTGTTAAATTTAACTACGTACCAATAGTAAACAACACATGTTGAATTAAATAAAGGTGTGTAAGTTTACTACAGTTTAGTAGCTAAGTTGTTGCCTACAACTATTGTAGTAAATTTCAACAAAAACTTTTTAGAGTGTAATTTAAAAAATGACCAGAACGTTAATGTCAATAAGCATGAAAGAATTCAAATAAATGCACAAAAACAAATGCAAATGTAACCTGTAGCGAAGTTTCTGCAAAAGCGTTTAACAGTGTACGATTGCGTTTATTGTCTTTTCTAAGTGATATTCTTTATGGTTGAATTTCTTATTGAAAATTATTGTTAGTATTTGAGAATTCCGGAATTCCGGAATTCAATCTTAATATTTTAAGACGAATGGATAAATTTTTGGTTGGTTACAAAAGAGTTACGAAACTGGCTGCCGTGGCGCATTAGGTAGAGTGCGTGGCTCATGCGTCAGAGAACCCTGGTTCAGTTCCCACCTGACACAGAAAGTTTTTTCAATTGAATTAATTTTTCTGTTCGGCCGTCACCTCTCTGCAGACAATGGCAAACCTCAGAGAGTTAAAAATTGCCATGAAAAGCTTCTCGAGAACATAATCCGTTCGGAGTCGGCATAAAACTTGTAGGTCCAGTTCTCGATCATTTGCGTTCAAACAGTTCACAACACCCACAACATAACTGATCATAAGAAGCTCGGTCAAAGTCCTTTCAGGGGCTGAAATGACCATTTCGTTTTTAGTTTTTTGCAAAGACGCAAGAAACACTTAGCAAAATAATAGGATTTTACGGTATAGGTTAGATACTATGATCAAAGGTGAGTAAAACCCAATGTGGATTTCGTGAGTTTGGTGATCGTTTCTTTTTAGGGTCAATATAATATTGTAGATCTTAGTGATTTTGCCAAAAAATGGTACCATCAGTTTTTGTTCAACAGCTCCGTCAGAAATGGAGGCATCGCTTTACTGTCTTTGGCAAAGTTGTAGCTAACGGTCTAAAAAATAAATGTATGTTAAAAGCAAAGCATATTTGTAAAATCATTTGATGCAATATGTTTTTATTTAAGTGCTTTTTAAGGCATTACTTGAAGGGAATTCAAATTTTTTCTTAACTATCTTCTACAAAATTGTAGCCGAAAAAAATTTGATAAACTATTGTCAACATATTTATTTGATCTGAACGTGTTAACACTACTTTTAAAGTTCAAGGAGCGAATTTTTTTAAAGAGAAAAATAATGAACAACTCTTGTGAACATACTCATGAAGTCTGAACAGGTCAATAGTACTTAAAAAGCCAAAAAAGATAATTTTTTAGGAAAAAGATATAAATTTTTAGGGATGTCTATGCAATTTTTCGACGATAACTCCTAAATGTAGCCCAAACTAAGATCCCGTTTTTTATTTAAAATACACTTTTATGATAAGCGATCATAATGCAATTTTTAACTTTTAAAACAAGTTAAAACAAACGCACTTTCTTTTTCAATTAACTTAACTTTTTCAAGATTACTATTTCTGAACTGTTTTTTTTATTGAAGCAAAGCTTTTTACTCCTCGTTCTGTGATTTGCTTGGAGTGGAATCTGAAAAATTTTCGACAGATTTTTTCTTGGAAATTTGACGGTTTCTTTGTTGCTAGCGCTTATTAAAACAAAAAAATTTATTACTTTAATATTAAATACTAAAAATATTTTTCGGCCCGCCCGTGGGGATCGAACCCGCGTGCTCTTAAATGAGAGCCCAACACACTATCCACCAGGCCACAAAGACTTGATAGAAACAGTTGTTAATTCAATATTAATTATAACAGAAGCTATGCTGCAGTAGATCGTCACCATCTATCAATAGATAGAGGATTGTGTATTTGCTATGCTACAACTAAAAAAAGTTTGTTTTTTTTGCCACAAGGTGTCTCCAGCATCGGTGTTTTTGTATTGTGAATGCGTTTGTGGTGTTGTTGGTACGAAGAAAATTAGCAAAAAAAAAAAGTGTCAAAAAAATAGATGATATCAATAAATATGAAATTAACAAACGCATGCATGACATCGGCAAGGTATCTAAAATGTTTGTTAAATTTCGTTTCGTGTGCGTTCTTTAATATATATTTTTGAAGGGAAGCTTTTTACTCCTCGTTCTGTGATTTGCTTGGAGTGAAATCTGAAAAATTTTCGACAGATTTTTTCGCTAGGTACTACGCTGTTGGAGGAAAGAATTTGTTCAGTGCAGCCAAATTCAAAACCATGTGTGGAGATTGTTTCTGTATATATATATATAATTTATTTTATGTTATTTTAAATTTTTGAATTTAAAAGTTAATTTATTAAGAAGATAAAAATGATTAACCTATCAAATCTGCAAAACTGCGAACAACTGCAACTGCGAAAAAGCTTCGCTTCTCTCGTGTGTCCAACGACGCACCTGTGTTTTTTTTTTTTTAATTCTACACCAGCCAAAATTATTACAAAATATCGATTTTTAGAGGTTATTTAAACCATTCCAGTTCGCGGATGGCTATCGCTAGAGTCAAAATATTAGCAGAATCATCATAACATAATCCAAAGATTATTTTGAAAAACCGACACCATTTTTTTTTTCTGTGGAGCGTGAGGCGCCTTCATATACATATGCACTAGGGCGCTTCATTTTCGAGTATTTCGAGTACCAGGGCACCCTGGGCAATTCGAACTACCCGGAAAATATCCGGGTACCCGTGCAGTTTTGAGTAGTTCGATTAGTCGGAGAATTTCCGAGTAGTACGAGCTACCCAGGTAGTATCGACCTTTCGATCAAAACGAGTAGTTCGAACTTTCGAGTTACCTGGGTAGTTAAGAATTTTTGAAGTTTTTGTTTTGAAGTGAAGCTGCTTAAGCTGCGTTTATGTTGCGCGATTGCTGCTTGTGACTGGTTCCGGTTTGTTTTTTTTTTTTTTTTTTTGTGTATATTTTGTGAAAATTTTAAAGTGGGAAAATTGTAAACAAGGGCAGGAAAGAGGTGGAAAGAAAGTAAACAAATAAGTTGGGTTGTTGGTAGCTTCTAATATTCTGTTAAGAATTTGGCACAATATTCACTAAATCACAAAATACACATGCAATTTTAGGCAGCGCAAAGATAACGTGGCTTTTACTATCTGCATTGTCGTAAGAGGTTGTTTTGTTATTGAGCATGTGTTTGTTGCTGCTTTGTTGAAAATGTTTACGACGCCAAGTCACTGATGTTAACAAAATTTGGTGAAATTACTGTGTTAAGCACGAAACATTACTGTTTTTGGTGCAAAATGACTGTGAATTGGAACAAAAATTACTGTAGAATTACTGTAAAACTAAAATGAATAAAAAGTAAAAAAAAAAATGTAAATTTTTATACCTGTTTTTTAATGTATGTATAAAACTAATATGACCAACATTTTCAAAGCAAAAAGAAGTACGCGCACGTAATTTAAAAAGAAGTACATAAATTAAATATAAAGTACAAAAAAGTTCACCCATACAAAAACAAAAAAAAAAATTAAATATGAAAAAATGCCTTAATAAATCCACTGCAAAATAAGTTTAATTTATAAATGATAAAAAATTAAATCAAGCTTTCAATTCATTGCTTATTAATATAAATTTATTTTGTGATTTAACGGTTTTATTTTAACATAACAAAAATCAATAATAAAATAAAAAACAATATTATGTTAAATATATCTAAGCCCATATCGGGCCCACAATACATAACCGTCACAACTCAAACATTTCCATTCAAGTCCAATGCTAACTTAGCAAAGACACACATCCATTTTTTTTAGAAATACGAATTTTAAATTGAAAAGTACGAATTTAGCTTTTGGTACGAATTTGTATAACAAAATTACGAATTTAACTTCGTTGATAAGATATCAATTTGATATTGACTTTGAAACATAAAATTCAAAAGTGACTACTATATGTAAATTAATTAATATGTAATAACTAATAAACTAAAATCATATAAAATAAAAATAAATAAAATTCAAAGCATTTATAATAAATTTTGGGAAAGAATACAAAATCAATTCCATTGTAAGAACTTTGAAATAAGATCATCAGAAATTATTGAAATGTCTTGAATAACTTTTCAATGACGCATTGTGGTGCACTAAAGGTTTTGGCGATCGAAAACTTTTTAAAAAATTCACATTGAGTCATATGTCTTCCATTAGTATGCAAAAAATAAAAATTGTGCGTGTAGAATCTGCATTTTTTTTAATTCAAAGCTAATTCAAAGCTTAATTACGAATTGAACTTATCACAAATAACTAAAAAATTTCCCATGGCCAAAGTCCTTAGCGCGCCACAATGAGTCACATATCGTCAAAAAACCACAGTTAATATAAACAATTGCAAATTTAATTAAAAACCTACAGAGGATGCATTATATGTTGACACAACATAAATGCATTTTCTGCAGAAATAAAATCTTACGTTGCTTCCACTAAATGTTGGAACGTGTTACGCTCCGGAACGTGTTTAACATTTCGTAATAAACTATATTGATAATTAAAAATAAGTTCAAACTCTTTATATTTCATCAATACAATACTGGCGACGAGGATGGGATGCTAAGTGAAAAATAGCATTCTTATTTTGAAAAAGAACTTAGTTAAACGAAAAATAAATTTTTGAAAAGAACTTTAGTTCAAACTGAGAATCGTAAAATGCATTTTCGTAATAATTGAAAAAGAACTTGAGTTCAACCTAAGTGCAATCAAAAAATACATTTTTGAAATAACTGGAAAAGAACTTAATCCAAACGAAAAATAAATTTTCGTAATAAATGATAATAACTTTAGTGCAGACAAAACATAAATTTTCGTAGTGAATTAAAGTATTAAATTTGAACTCTATGGCAATGTCCTGACGAGGACAATTACTAGAGAAATTAATCCAAATAAAAGCCATCGAAGACGTCAACAGAATTTTCCTGTTCAATAAGTATACAGACACTGCAGATGTTCTGGCGAAAACAAAAGACATAAAAGAAAACCAAGAACTAGAAAATGCCAAACAAATAAAAAGAGTTAAGAAGTGTTAAAGAAAAGGGGAATGTGCTTATAATAATAACTTGAACATTTACAACGAATGTCATCACACAACCTATATAACAAAACAACTGGATCTACCGATGATGAGATAAACGCTCTTGCATTCATAGAGATTTAAAAAAAATTGACGCAGATTTCAACGACAAACGCAGCATCGGAGAAGGAAATTGCAAGCACGTTAACTGAAGAAGATAATAGTACGGTAGTATTAAGTTATTAAAATAAATATGTAATAGCAGAATATATATATTTTCGTTTTTGTTATAAAGTTGCTGCAGAGGCAAAGTAAAGTGAAAAGTTAAAAAAAAAATAAATAATAATAAATTAATAATAATGGCAACATTAACGCTCACAGAATGTCTAAGAGAGGCACGTAGCGGTCCTGTATTTACGGGTGAGGAAGAATATAGTCTTTCTAATTATATTAGGGATGTTAATGCCGTTCTGCTGCTAACTGAGGCGGTAAACACAGGAATTGTAAAAAAAGTGTTAGCTAATAAACTTCAAGGCAAAGCCTTAAGAAAAGTAGAGTCATTAACCGATCAGTCATGGGAGGCGATCTTGACAAAACTTAGACAGGAGTTTGGGAGGAGGAGGCTATGGATGTTAAGGGGGTCCTCTGGTAATCTATGCCAAATTTTAGCCTTTTTTCAAAATATTGTGGAAAGAGAACGAGTAAAGATATTTTAGTTCCGTTTTTGATTGGGGTAGCTTAATTTATTGAAAAAAATACAAAATTTTGAAAAAGTGAATTTATGGACCGTTCAGAAAGTTCTCGGCCTGGTAACGAGGTTCTCCGGAAAAAAGGTGGGTCCAAATTGCGCACGATTCCAAGTGTAAACATCGTCTGAAAAAAAAAAAAAAATATTCAGTTACTTAGAATGAATGTCCCTATAGCCCCTACCTCGGAAACAAAAATCGAAATTTTTTTAGGGGGGGAGCCGCCACTTTGAAAATGAAAAATCGAATTTCGACCTTTTTTTTTGTAGTCTAGTGTAGAAAAAAATAGTAAACATTATTTTTTCGGCAAGTTTGAGGTAGGGGCTATAGCGGCGTAAATTCTGCGTCGTTTCATGCCTCATATATCAAAATCGGTCAAAAACTGTTTGAGTTATCGTGCGCAAAGTTTTGAAAAACATGGTTTCGAGAAAAACGCGTTTAAAGTTTTGACTTCAATTTTGAGGCACACAAATGACATTAACACATATTTTTTTAATACAATACTTACGAATATTAATCGGCAATTCCAGCCCCATAAAGTGTGCCTTCCTCCATCTCATAAAACGAGTTTTCCATGGCTTTTTGGGCTCTGCGGGCTGTGCGACCCTCTTTCGATGATGCGTACGTTTTTAGCTCTGAGCGTTGAAGTCGTTTTCCGTCGCGAGATTCAGCATACATCTCGGCTTGTGGGCCGATGACAATACCCATTGTTGACATTATTTTTAAAATACTCGAAAATAAACTGAATCTCGTTCGTTTGCTTCTTTCATGTGAACACCTGGGCTCAAAATCATTTCAACCCCTAAATCAAAACATGCATGTATACATACTGCATGTATACATACTGTGTGTGTATATTTTGTAATATCAATACATATTTTGGAAGAATTCCACAGAATTTTCGACTAATGACTGCATGCAAATAAACAACTTTGCTGATGCGTTATTTTGACGAAAACATACCTACACAAAAATGCCTGTATCTCCTAAACTATTTCGAATTTTGAAAAATCCTTTTGGGAAAATGTTTTTGAGTATCTGAGCAATAGAAATATGAAAAAATTGAAAAAAAATTTTTCGGATTACCAGAGGACCCCCTTAAGGCAGGAAATTTAGGAGTTACACTACAAGCTTAAGAAAGTATTAAGTTATATGAACACAAAATATAATTTAGAGACTGTGAAGGATGAAGATTTTAACCCAAAAAAAACATGAGAATAATTTTTAATATTTATATGAATCATTTACCTGTCCACGTAAAGACTTTACTGCTACAAAGTAAAATAGGGTGCATATATGAAGCACATGATTATTTTGTCGAAAACAATTTATTAAAAGAGATAAAGCTAGAAAACCAATTCATGAGGAAAACCAAAACGTTTTCAGATAATAACAAATATAATTCCAACTTTCAAGGAAGTATGCATAAGCGTTTCAATAATTTTCAACAGGCAACCTATAATAAAATGGCACAAAATAATAGGAATGGACAAGGCCATTCTAATAATAATAATTACAGGAACAATTCATACGGTAATAATAATAATTACAGGAACAATTCATATGGTAATTATAATAATTACAGAAACTATTCGTACGGTAATAATAGTGGTAGGACAAATTTAAATTCTGCATATCGTAATAGATATCAAAATAATCAAAGTTCGTCAATGATACCGAATCAGAATTCAAGTGTAGAACCGATGGATGTAAATAACGTGAAGCTTGAAAATTTTCAAATACGTCGGGATGTATCAAATTACCCATAACAGATCCTGCATTTAATAATGTACCAGTTCGATGTTTAATTGATACTGGATCCGCTACTACTTTAGGCGATTGCAGAGTTTTTGGTAAACTCAAAAGTCTTAGATATTTAACTAACCCAATTTAATTAAATAATCTTACGGGATCCGTTAACGTAACGCAGGAAGTAATATTAAATATTCCTTCAGAATTTAATGATCCTGAAAAAACCATGTCAGTAAAATTAACCGATTTTCGCAATAACACGTTCGATTGTATAATAGGGAATAATATTTTGACACCAATAGGGGCAACAATTGACCTATTAAATAATAGACTGATTATAAATGGAAACGAAATTGCTATTTGTAACGAAAATGAGGCTCCTTACAAATATTAAGAAATAAATTATTTACAGAGTGACGAATATGATATAAACCAGGTAATAAATAAGGAGCTAACTGAGGAAGCAAAAACTAAACTTGTAAAATTCTTGATCAAAAATATTACATTTTATGAAGAGGGTCATGATTTGACCGCAACCGATTGTAAAAGCATAAAATAATAACTACTTCGGATCAACCGATATACTCAAAGAACTACCGTTATCCTCAAGTTCACGAAAAGGAAATTGAGCGGCAAATTGGCGAAATGTCTCAACAAGGAATTATCAGACCAAGTTAATCTCCTTACAGTTCCCCCCTATGGGTAGTACCGAAAAAATTGATTATAGGAATTTAAACAAAGTCACAATAGATGACAAATTTCCGATGCCTAATATTTAGTCCTTATTTGATAAACTAGGACGCGCAAATTACTTCTCTACCTTAGATCTATCGAAGGGTTTTCATCAAATTCTTATGGATGAAAACGACATAGAGAAAACTGCATTCGAGTACATTCGAATGCCTTTCGGTCTGAAAAATGCTCCCGCTACTTTCCAGCGGATGATAAATCATGTTTTGCGAGATTTTGTAAATAAATTATGCATAATATATATAGATGACATTTTAGTTTTTTCCACGTCAGTAAGCGAACACTTTGAAATATTAACAAAAATATTTCAAAAGCTTAATGAGTTTAATTTGAAGGTTCAAATGACCAAATGTCAGTTTTTATCAAAGCAAACGCAGTTTTTGGGTCACGTTATCACTTCCGAAGGCTAAAGTCAAATCCATCCAAAATAGTGTCAATAAATAACATAAGATCACCGAAGACCGTAAAAGAAATTAAACCGTTTCTAGGCCTAACCGGGTATTACCGGAAGTTTATTAAATACTATTCTATGATAGCATCCCCTATCATTTAATATTTAAAAAAAGATGCTAACATGAAACAAATTAGAACAGACAACGAATATGCAAAAGCATTCGAAAAATTTAAATTACTTATAATAACATATCCAATTTTAGCTTTTCCCAATTTTAATAAAGCATTTCGTCACCTAAAATGCAAAAAGGCGTAACAACATTTTTAATTTTGTATAGGAAATGGCAAAACGTTTTAAAATCGCAGAAATATAAGATTTAAAAATCATACTGTCGTCTTAATTTCGTTTATAATATTAAGATTGTTTGATATTTGCCCAAAGAATGGCCTTAAAATCTAAAATATGTTCCATTTAAAAACGTTTGTGGCTTCTCCAATAAAAAGTAAAAAATGTTGTTACGCCTTTTTGCATTTTAGGTGACGATTTGTACTCACTACCGATGCAAGCAATCTTGCAATAGGAGCCGTCCTAAGTCAAGAAGTCAACCAGTATGTTATACAAGCCGAACTTTAAACGGTCACGAAAAAAATTACTCCACAATAGAGAAGGAGTTACTGGCCATTGTATGGGCAGTGAAATATTTTAGACCATATTTATACGGGCGGAAATTTTTGGTTCAAACGGATCACCAACCTCTTAAGTGGCTTTACACGTTAAAAGAACCAAATCAAAGAATAATTCTTTGGAAAATCTCATTAGGAGAATACGAGTTCGAAGTAGATTATGTACAAGGCAAGGATAATAAAGTTGCCGATTTCTTGAGCAGAATAGAGTATCCGAAAGGTCATAGAAATGAAGAAGATTGTGATTTAAAACCAATTTTTCATCTTTCGAATGAAGAAGTCAATTTCGATACCGAAAGCGGAGTTGACGACTTTATTTCCTCAACTGTAATGATCATTGTACTTACGACTTAATTTCCTGAACTGTAATGAAAATTGTAATGATCATTTCCCTATAAGCGAGGGAATTGTAAATAAATATAGAACTCAGATCAGAATTGTCAAGTCAAAAAATTTGGAGATAGAATATTATTTCCGTAAGTATAAGATAATTTATATAGAAGAAGATGATCTAAAAAGAGAGCGTTATCTAAATGATTTGTTTAGGAATCACCTGAGAAATGGAAAAATTGGAATTTTCTCAGAACTAGATGATCATAAATACAACATCATCCAACATAAACTTATCAGTTTATTCAGCAATGACTCGAAAATTAAATTTATAAAATGTTCACAACTAGCGGTTGATTTAACAAACAAAGAACAGGTATATGCTGAAATAGAAAAAACGCATAATGCTACTAATCATCGAGGAGTCTTAGAAAATTTTGAGGAAATCAAAAATGATTATTTTTGTCCAAATTTGATTAAATTTATTAACAAATTCATTAATAACTGCACCATTTGTGGCAAAAATAAATATGACAGGAAACCAATAAAAAACATTTTAACGCAAAAGAAACCCCTAACAAACCAAATATGATTGTTCATTTAGACATATTCCAAGTTCAAAAAACGTATTTTTGAATCACAATAGATCGATTTACAAAATTAGCTAGTGTTCACAAAATTGACGATAAAAATATGATATCTGTAAAACAGAAACTTGAAGAAAGAATATCCTATTTAGGGAAACCAGAAATGTTAATAATGAACAATGAATTCAACAATACATTAATAAAACTCTTTTGTAGAGAAAAAGGCATTACACCGCATTTTACGACTCCTAACTCCCACACGGGAAACTCCGATGTCGAACGATTTCATTCGACCTTATTGGAACATATAAGGATCATAAAAGATAGTAATGAAAATATGAACATAAATGAAATAGTTAAAATGCGGTTGGTTATTATAATAACTCCATACATTCTTCCATAAGAATCAAGGCTATGGATTTCATTTATCATGAAAATATAAATTTGAATAAAATTGCTGAAAAAATGCGAATTAAGAAACAGAAGGTAATCGATGGAATAAATTCAAAACGGGAAGCCGTCCCGAATTTAAATAAAGGTAATATTTATATTAAAAATCCAAAAGCTATAAGACAGAAAATTGTAAAAAGATACAATAAATTGAGTCATAGTTATCCAAACAAAATTGACATAACACAAATAAAGAGACCATTAAAATGTATTTTTTCAGATGATGTCGTTAATAACGCTCATAATAGTAATGCCAACCTCTAAGCAAATTAAAATATAGAAGAGTGGGTGTAATTGAATATAAAAACAACCGACTAGTTCTTGTTATTAAGGTGCCAAAAACGTTTAAAACGATTCCGTTGAAAGCCCTCATACCACTTCCATATTGACACAACTGTTGAAAAAATATTTGAATTTGATAACCAAATATATTCCTTTGAGAAAATAAAGTTCTAAATGAACTTAAATTATCAAAACATTGCAGTATTTATGGAAATTGTAATTATATTTTAAATAGTTTAACGGAAATTGTGAATATTGATGAAGATTTAATACTCGTAAAAAAGTGCAAGATATATTAATCTAGAACGAAATTGTGACTAAAAAAAAAAACACAGGTGCGTCGTTGGACACACGAGAGAAGCGAAGCTTTTTCGCAGTTACTTGCTTATTTTTTTATTGTTGAATGTCAAATTTCCACGCCAATTACATATACGGGCATATAATGCCAGCGACTCTCCATTTTAGCTCTCCACACATGGTTGTGAACTTGGCTGCACTGACTCATGCATTTGTTTGTTAATTCCATATTTATTGATATCATCTATTTTTTGACACTTAAAAACGCACTTGTGGGCATTTCTAATTTTCTTCGTACCAACAGCACCACAAACGCATTCACAATACAAACAAACCGATGCTAGAGACACCTGTGGCAAATAAAAGCAAATTTTTGATAGTTGAATCACAGCAAATACACAATCCTCTATCTGTTGATAGATGGTGACGATCTACTGCAGCATAGCTTCTGTTATAATTAACATTGAATTAACAACAGTATACAAGAAGTCTTTGTGGCCCGATGGATAGTGTATTGGACTCTCGTCTAGGTGAGCGTGGGTTCGATCCCCACCAGAGATCTGCAGCAAGTCATTATAAACATAGTTGACTCGAGTATATACGCATTAATTTGGCTTCTACTTCATATTCAGACTTATCAAAAATGTTGAAGCATTCATAACACGCAACTTAAATCCAATGCTTCAAGAGTCATACTCTGACTCACAGTCGAACGTAGTCGGTATGATTCTAACTTCATTTCAATAAGTACAACATGTTGTGAACAACATGCACAAGCACTTCAAAGGAATGATGTGTTTTTCAGGGTTACCAGCTCTGGTATAAATTAAGAATTTTAGTTTGATAAATGCTATTATTGAATTGTTCTAATGCTATTGACTATATGGTAACACTTCCTATAACGGTACGAAATGAAGGTCAACGCTTCTGTTTTATTATAATTTGTTGAAGTGAAGTGTGTGTTGAAGAAGCTGATTTATCAATTGAGTCAGAACTGCTGATTTATCATATTTAAATAATGTATTTTCTTTTTTTTATGTGAATATACGTGAAGTTACTTATATAATTATTTTGCTGAATTTAAATAAACAAACTTTATTAAATTGAAATTTATTTTTATTATTTCTTTTGGAGAAGTTCCCTTTATATACAAGGTGTGTTATTTTACTTTTACACCATTTCGTGAAACGCACAGCGAAATTCTATAAAAAAGTGTTTACTGCATCTTAAAATCCAATTAAATGTATTTCGTTATAAAAAATTCTATGGTAACCCTGCTTCTCTTCTAACAGCGAGCGTAAGTTCAAAAACAGCCACTGCGTTTGACTGGAAAAATTCGCACGCATTCCTAATGAACTATGGGACTTTAGCTTGAGCTATGAGTACTTTGTTTGAGCTATGGGTTTTCGGTATGATTTATAACAAGTTCTTTGATGTTGCAGAGTATTTGGTAGACTTTGACGTTCGATTGACGAATCAAACATTGAACTATGATTTTCTTTCTGTAGCAAGAGTGCTTCGAGTAGTAGTGGTGGTTTTTGTTTGAAGTGCACGCACTACAACTCGGTTTTGCATGAATCACTATAAGTCGCAAAAACGTGACTCGTTGCAGATCTCTGATCCCCACTGGCAGGCCAAAAAATATTTTTAGTATTTAATATTTAAAGTATTAAATTTTTCTTGTTGTAACATTCGCTAGCAACAAAGAAACCATCAAATTTCCAAGAAAAAATCTGTCGAAAATTTTTCAGATTTCACTCCAAGCAAATCACAGAACGAGGAGTAAAAAGCTTCGCTTCAAAAATTGACAGGAAATTATTTAATTCAATTTAGCTTATGTAAATTAAGAATTTTTAATCATTTCTTTAATAATAACAAAACTGTATTTTATGGAAAATTTACTTATCCAAAAATAAATGTCACATTCCATTTTACAAAAAAAAAAAATATATTTTGATGACATTGTATTCGCTAATGAACAAAATATTAAAGAAATTGTTGAATTGAAATGCCACAAGAAGGTTTCCTATACGTTTTTTATAATAACTATTATATTATTTATACTTACCATTATAACTTTTTTTATCATAAGCAAGAAATTTCCAATAATTGTAAAAGGAATTCGAAGAGACTCGAATTTTAAGGGGGGAGGGGGGGCGAGTTATGTATAACGCTGCTACCCATGATTCTGCTGAGGACGCAGCAGAACCATCTCCGCTTAATGTATCGACTTAGTTTAGTTTAGTGTAGTGTAGTCACGCAATTCGATATCGTGAGATAAGTCTCAACTTGTGCGACCACAGTTAATATAAAAAATTGCAAATTTAATTAAAAACCTACAGAGGATGCATTATATGTTGACACAACATAAATGCATTTTCTGCAGAAATAAAATCTTACGTTGCTTCCACTAATTGTTGGAAGCTACGTTATGGAAAGATGATTGATAAGAAATCAATAATCTTTCCACGATTCTTCCATACTATCGATCCCTTCGTCTTCACAAATAGGTTACTTGGTAGCCAATGTTAGATTTTAAGTTCAGTTGTGAAATATACTTACGCTCCGGAACGTGTTTAACATTTCGTAATAAACTATATTGATAATTAAAAATAAGTTCAAACTCTTTTTATGTCATCAATACAAAACTTGCGCTTGTTGTTCCTTTGTTGGAAGTAGGACGGCTAGTGCAGTTTGTGTTGTTATTGCTGTGTGAGGTTTTTTTTTTGTTATTGCGCATGCGTTTGTCGTTGCTTTGTTGGTAATGTTTAGGACGCCATGAGCAGTTTGTGTTGTTATTATTTTGTGAGCTTTTTTTTTTTTGTTGTTGGGGATGCGTTTGTTGTTTTCGTTATTTTTTGGCTTGTTTTTGTTGTTGTTGTTTTGGGGGGGAAAAAAATCCCAAATTTCCAAAAATTCAAAATTTGGAAAAAAGTGTCCCGGATGATTTAAACATAGTCTTGAGCAATTTTTTGAAAGAAATGGAAAAAAACCGAGATTTGGTCAAAAAGTTATGTCTATTGAAACTTGTCTTTTTTTTTACTTATAGTGACCATTTCTAGCATTTCGATAACAAAAAATATCAAAAAAAAAAAAAATCAAAAAACATATATTTCTCACTTGGTGCACCTTCAATAATTTCTTATTTTAAGTCGAAGTCCTCTTTTACACTCATCAAGAATTATCGATCAAGTCTTGCATTTGTTGATGAGAGACAAGGACATCAAAAACAAAAAATTTTTTGAATTCCAGGACTGCCAACATACCGTTTTTTCCATTTCACGTTTTAGGACGTTGGAGTTAGGTATTTTTTCGAAAAGGCACCCAAAAGTTTAAAAATGCTCTCATTTTCTTACACCTGATCCCTAATTTCATTCATTTATCCTTAAAATATATGAAAATTAAATTTCTGCCCATTTTGGAACGTGGCTTCTATGTAACTTGTATGCATACATATGTTTCGATGAATGTCGGCTCAGGTTGCCGTGCTCCAATTTTTTCTGGAAAATACCTAAATCTAACCTAATAAAAAACGGAATGGAAAAAACGGTATGTTGACAAACCTGAAACTCAAAAAATATTTTTCTTAAAATTAGAAATATTTTTTTAGAATTATTGAATGTGCTGCAAGTGAGAAGCATATGTCTTTTAATTTTTTACGATTGTTTTTGTGATCGAAATGCTAGACACGGGCATTTTAAAAGTATTTTTGAAAAAAAAGTGAAGTTTCAACAGGTATAACTTTTTCCCCAATTTCGGTTTCTTCAATTTCTTGCAGAAAATGAAACCGAAAAGAAACACTAAGTTTAAGTCGTCCGTGCTGTTTTTTCCAATTTTGCATTTTTGGATTTTTAGGATTTTTTTTTTTTTTTTGTATAAATACTCAAACTCGAAATTTTCAAAACGGTACATTTCTAGCAACAAAATTCATAGCGACCAGGTTATTCAACATAATTACACAAGTTTTTGTATCTCGTGTTGGTATACTTTTAGAAAATATTTCCATAAGATTTCATTGAAATTTTTATAAATTTGGATTTTTTTAACACAAGAATAAAGAGGAGTTTTTTCAATAAATAAAAAATTGCAACTTTGAAGGATTTCGTCCAATTTTCACGTTTGACAGCTTATTTAAGGGAAAAATTATAAAGAAAAGGATCTGGAAACCTGCTTTTTGAAAACTTACACCTATACAAAAGTTACTTGGGTTTTTTAAAAAATTATTAAAAAAAATTAGCTAGTCGGCACGGTTTCCCGTGGTCCTACGTAAACCAATTTTTTTTTATATTTATTTACACATCAGACAAAAAAATTTGAGGAAATAACACATACAAAACACCAACTTCGACTTTTTTGGGACACCCTAATATATATTTATAAATATTAAATTTCAAAAATTTACTTACTCGCTTAGATCTTCGTCGCCATTATTGTGAGTCGTTTTAACATGGCAAATGATTGCAGTAGTGCTGCCTCCAGTACAAGAAATTCCAATGTTGCAAATATCACAAGTTGCATTTTCTTCAAATCATGTGGCATACTGCCAAACCCATTGTAATTTTTGTGTTTTTAGAATCCAAATAAAAATTTTAAGTTCAGCGACACTATTTGCGATTTAAAGATGCAGAAGGTCTAAGCGCAATTAAATTTGCTCTTAATTTTCAACCGTTGTTATTATTTTTGTTTTCTTCTTCTTTTCAACGCAGTTTTGCTCGTGGAATCATTATCAAAAATAACATTCTATTATTGTTGTTTTATATCTATCATAAATTTTGTCTTCAATGTTATGCAAAAACAAATGTTGTAAAGACAATAAGAACACAAACTGCACTTGACGTCCTAAACATTTCCAACAAGCAACAACAAACGCATTCTCAATAAAAAAAAACCTCACACAACCATATCAACACAAGCTGCACTTGGTGTCCTAAACATTTCCAACAAAGCAACAACAAACTCATACTAAAAACCAAAAAAAAAACCATGTCACGACCATGCAAATAGTAAAAGCCACGTTATCTTAACGCTGCCTCAAACTGCATGTGTATTTTGTTGCTATGATAGAAATTGCGATGAAGTGAATATTATGGCAAATTCTTAACAGAATATTAGAAGCTACCAACAACGCAATGTCTCGTTTTCTATTAAAAATCAACCCAACTTCTTTGTTTACTTTCTCTCCACCTCTTTCCTGCCCTTCTTTATACTCTTCCCACTTCAAACTTACTAACTTACTTAGGTAGCCATAACAACCCGTATTCGTTTTTCGGCCGACCTCATTAGCTTTCGCCAAAAGCCTCTGATTTGCGCGCGCCTTCTCCAATCGGATACACCAAGTGCGGTTAGAGCTTACTCGGCCTGGTCCATTCGTCGAAGGCATGATCTCCCTCGTCGTCGTTGACCAACGACCCTCGCCGCGAGCACCTTTTTCGCTGGAGCTTAATCGTCCATACGATGGACATGACCCAGCCAGCGTAGTCGCTGCACAGTTACAGCCGTGGACACATAAATAGCACATAAATACATGTAAGGGTGTTTCACATAAATTTAAATAAAATACATAGAGGAAAACAAGAATTTATTTCATGGTATTTGAGTTTAAACATTAAAAACTTAAAATCAGTAGTAACTTTGTAATTACGACTTAAAAATTAGAAAATTAATGAAAAATCTTAAATTGCTCCTTAGCTGAGGTGGACGTATAAATAGCACAATTTCGATTCTGAAAAAAAGACAAAGTGATTTATTTTTATTTTACAATGAGCTTACGAATATGCCGTCTAGTACTTGGTACTGTATCTCGAATTGTCAAAAACAGCCCTACATCTTCGTCCCATACTCTCTACAAGCTTCCTGACCCTATCCTTTAGAATAGAGCACCAAGCCTTCTCAATTCTACTCAATAACTTATCTAGATTTCGAAAATTTTGGTTGCTTATGCTGACCTTCACATCATTCCATAAATTTTCCATAGGATTGAGGTCTGGGCTTTGAGCCGGCCAATTCAAAATATTTATTTTTTCCTCTTTTAACCAAACCTTTGCCGTGTGTTTTGGATCATTATCGTGCATAAAAGTCTACCTAATAGGCATGTTCTCAAATGCAAATGATTCCATCTGGCTATTAAGAATATCTAAATACATATTTTTGTACATTATTCCTGGTATACGAAAAATTGGCCCAACGCCGTGCCAGGAAAAAGCTCCCAAAGCCATTAAATTCCCTCCTCCATGCTTTAATGATTTTTTGTATACTTCGGACTCAATTCTTGCCATTTGGGGCTCCGAACAAAAGTTTTTTCATCAGGTCCAACCCTATTAAATTTAGTTTCGTCAGTCCAGACCAAGTTCTTCCAAAACTGGACTTCTTTATTCACATGGGCCCTTGCAAACGCTAAACGGTCCTTATTTTTATTTAACAAATTTTTTTTTTTTTTTGTTAAGAGCGGCTTTCTTCGGCTAAAGCGTCCATAAAGATTAGCTTCATGTAGTCTCCTTGATACTAGTTTTCTTGAAACATTAAGGTTATTTTCATCATTTATTTCCCTCATAATTTGCTTTGCTGACTTGAAAGGATCAGCATTACTTTTGCGAACTATAAGTCTATCTGTAGAAGCGGTGGTTTTACGCTGTCTAGGATTGTGCGGCTCATTCTCGAAATTATTTTAACCATTTAATGTAACTAGCTTGAGGGCATTATAGAACATTATTCGCAAAATTTTGAGAATACCCGCGATTTCAGATGGTTTTTTGCCTTTTCGACTAAGTTCGTGAATTATATTCCTTTTTTCCGGAGTGCAATGTTTGCCACGACCCATTTTATTTAGAATCAGCGAAATTAACTGAATAAAACTCTCAAATTTTTACAAACACCCGATATTGTTAACTTTTATTCACCAACTAACATGTGTGCTAGTTATATGACCACAGCAGATCGTCCATGCCTATACAGAAAGAGATGGATTGAGCAAATAAAAGTAAGTAACGGTACATCTCTCTCTGAGTTGTAAACAACATCACACTGGAGTCTCAAAAAATTATAACTACAGTTAATGAATGCATTATTAGATTCAAAGAAAACGTTTCAAAAATAAGTTGACATTTGTGCTATTTATGTGTCCATGGCTGTATATGCCGAACTACGTCAATGTGTTCGTAGAGCTCATACAGCTCGTGGTTCATTCGGATGCGATAGTCATCATCGACTCGAACAGGACCGAAGATTTTGCGATGAACTTTTCTCTCAAACACCCGCAGAGCAGCTGCGTCAGTTTGCGAAACTAGCCATGCCCTAGCGCCATAAAGCAGCATAGGTAGAACCATGGCAGAATTATAAGGTAGGGCCGACTCGGAGAGGAATGAAGTAGAAAGCAGAATAAAGCAGACTAGAAGTCAAAATCAGCTGTTCATTTCGAGTTTCTTTATGTTCATGCTTCGCAGTTGATTTTAGCTTAACATTTTTACAGGTTTTTTTTTTGTTAATTTAAGACTTCTTTCACATTTTGTAGTTGTTATTACAATGATTTAATAATATTTTCACTCAAATTATCACAATTTTACACACACGACCGCACTCTTTCCAACTTCAAAACATAAAATATTTTCTTCATTTGCAATTCCTAGGAAATTCGTCAATTTGACATCTAACCAACCTTTTCATTATATACTATTCGTTGACGCGTGAGGACACTGAGCCAACCGGCTCTATCTTATAATTCTGCCATGGGTAGAACGAGAGTCTTGTAGAGTGTTAGTTTTGTCGATCAAAAGAGGGCTCTGGAACTTAGTTGCTTACTGAGCCCGTAGTAGCATCTATTAGCAATTATTGTTCTTCGCTTTATCTCCAGGCTGACTTCGTTGTTGTTAGTAATGGCAGTGCCAAGGTTTTGCGAAGAGCTTTTCTCTGGAACACCCCCAGAGCAGCTGCGTCAGCTTGCGAAGCTACTCATGTCTCAGCGCAATAAAGCAGCACAGGTAGAACGAGCGTCTTGTAGAGTGTTAGTTTTGTCGATCGAGGGAAGGCTCTTGAACTTAGTTGCTTACTGAGCCCTTAGTATCTCCTATTTGCAATTATTGTTCTTCTCTTCATCTCCAGGCTGACTTTTTTTGGTATTAATGGCGGTAACGCCTTTTAACCTTGGTAAGCCAAGGGAAACGAACTCCTTTACTACTTCAAAGTTATAGCTGGTGGATGAAACGTGGGAGTCTAAACGACACGATCCCTTGTTTGTAGACAGCATATACTTTGTTTTACCCTGATTTATCGTCAAACCCACTTTGGCTGATTCCTTTTCAATAGCGGCGAAAGCAGCGGTAACATCGGTAACATCTTTGTTCTGCCGACAATATCAATATCATCAGCGCACGGAAGGAGCTGGACACCTTTATAGAAAATGGTGCCATTACGATGCACACTGGCCTATCGTACGATACCCTCCATGATGATGTTGAAGAGATCGCAAGACAGTGGATCGCCTTGCCTGAAACCTCTTTCGGTATTGAAGGTTTTGGAGAGGTCGTTCCCTACCTTGACAGAGCTGCGTATGTTGCTCAACGTCATTCTGCAAAGTCTAATCAACTTTGCAGGTAAACCGAACTCAGACATTGTTGCGTATAGGCAATCCCTTCTCGGGCTATCGAACGCAGCTTTAAAATCGACAAAGAGATGGTGTGTGTCAATTTGATATTCGTGGGTTTTCTCCAGGATTTATCGTAGCGAGTTCGACGCGGCCATTCGAAATGTGGTTTATTAAAAATTAAAATGTCAGGTACTTTTGGAACACCTTTTAAACCCAATTCTATAAATCAAAAACTTAAGCCCCCCAAAATTTTTTTGGGTGCTCCCCTGATTGGTGACAAAAATGACTCGAAAACTACTGATTCGATCTATTTGAAGTTTTGCAAGCTAATATATGTTATATATACAAGGTGTCCCGCAATTCAGTGCAACTATTTGAATTGCAGAGCTGAATTGCGGAGCTGAAAGGTTATATCAGGCTGAGCAAAAATTCGTATGGGAGGGAGGGTCTATTTTTACATTCTTAGGAGCCCTGTAATTAATATTTCACGACTTTGGTTTACATTATTGTTTCTAGCAGAAAAACGAACTTACATAAAACTTAATACTTATTTTGATAACTCATTTTAAAGGCAATAAAATCACCTTTCCAACGGTATATCAAAAAACCCCACCAACTTAACCGTTACCGAGCTGTGGTCGTGTGTAGATGAAATCAATCGGTTGAAACTAACACATTTCAACTTTGCGGGCAAATTTCTCATAATTTTGCTTAATAAAAATAATTAATATTTATATTTTTTACCAATTTTGTAATTTATTTAATTTTCTTTTCAATGACACCAAAAACATAAGCATATCTTAAAAAATAAAACAGTTGGCTGTACTAAAAACATTATACTTATTAGAAAACAATGATAAATAATGACATTACAATTAGTTATGCAGTAGATAATATCATTGTCTTCTAATAAGTATAATTTTTTTATATTTTTGGTGTCATTGAAAAGAAAATTGAATAAATTACAAAATTGATCTTACAATAAAATTTCTTTTATTACGCGAAATTCAGAGAAATTTGCACTCAAAATTGAAATTTGGTAGTTTGAATCGATTGATCTCATCTTCACACGAGCACAGCTCGGTAACGGTTAAGTTGGTGGGGTTTGTTGATATACCATTGCAAAGGTGATTTCATTGCCTTTAAAATGAGCTTAGTTTTTAGTCAGTTAGTTTTTCTGCTAGAAACAATAACGTAAACCAAAGTCGTAAAATATTAATTAACCCTGTAGCTCCTAAGAATGTGAAAATAGACCCCCCCCCCCCCCCCCTCCCATACGATTTTTTGCTCACCTCGACATAATCTTTCAGCTCCGTAAATAGTTGCACTCAATTGCGGGGCACCCTGTATATAAAGGGTGGTTATATAGATGGTTAAATTATTTAGGAAATTGTCATTTTTTTCTATTATGATGAAATTGGTACAATTCAATTATGTATGAAACAAAATATCGTCCAAATGGCCACCGCGACCGCGGCGGCATATCTCCGTCCGATGGTCCAACTTTTTGATGACGCTGAGGCGTAAGTGAGGTTCTATGCCGTTAATGTGCTTAATTATCTCATCCTTAAGCTCTTGAATTGTTGCTGGTTTATCGACATACACCTTTTCTTTCAAATAACCCCAAAGAAAGAAGTAAAACGGTGTCAAATCGCATGATCTTGGCGGCCAATTGACATCGCCACCACGTGAGATAACACGGCTATTGAATTTGTCGCGCAAATGAGCCATTGTTTCGTTAGCTGTGTGGCACCGTCTTGTTAAAACCACATATCGTCCACATCCATATCTTCCAGTTCGGGACATAAAAAGTTCGTTATCTTCTCACGATAGCGAACACCATTCACAGTAACTGCCTGACGGCTCTTCAGCCACACTATTGCGAACAGCAGCAATATTTTTTGCAGTACGAGCTATACGAGCATGCACTGGTGTTTTCACATCTCATACAGACCCGGTTTGCGAATTTTTGCCCGATTTTTCTGATTGTACGCACATTTGGACGATTAAATTGACCGAAAAACTCACGAAGTGCACGATATGCATATTGAATTGAACGCCCATTTTCATAATAAGCCTGAATAACTTTAACGCTTTGCTCGATTGTGTATCTTTCCATGGTTTAAATTGAATTAGTATGAAATTGAGAAATGTCAAATGAAATGCAAAAAAAAATTTGACGTTTAGGTGTGGTTCACATTCAACATCGGCCCTTAAAATTTAACCACACTTTATATATTAAAATCAATTGCTGTGCATTAGTCCCACTAAAACTCAAAAATGGGTAGACCGATTTTGCTGGAATTTTTTTTTATTTTGTTGGTAATTGTTCAGGGATGGTTAGAAAGAGAGAAAAATTGGAAAACTTTGATGGAAAATATGGAAAATCGCGAAAACCAATTTAGGCTTTTTTGTATGGAATTTTATATTTTGAATGAAAAATGCCACACATTTCCGGAACCTCTTTACCGTTTTTCTTTTAATTTGGCAGAAAGGTAAACTATCACCCATGTCATTTTTAAAGATATATTTTATTTTTTGCGTTCATTCAGACCTCCTACTAAAGGTGTTGCAGCAGTTTTATAATCTGGAGAAAAACGTATTTGAGTTTATAACTTAGAACTAAAACTCGAAAACGACTGTGCCGATTGAGCTCAAATATTGGCAGCAAATATGTTTCGTGTACGAAATGGTTTAGAAATAATGAAAGATAGTTTTAGATAATAGGCCGTGGCACCTCCTTTACAATCAAACGCCTCATAGCTTGAGCACGTTGACTGCAGCTGCAATGACAAGCTGTCAAATTATTAAGGATTCTATATCGACGACAAAACGCTGCGACATTAGTTTCACCAGTTTCACTCCATAAGAAATACATTTAAAAAGTTTTGACAATTGCGACAAAGTTGCTTCCGTCGTCAATGTGTTCAAGCTATCAAACGTGATATCTTGGCCGATATCTGGCCGATTTGCATACAATTTTGTATATAGTAGCTTAGGATACGGTAAGTGCTTAAGAGCTAAATATTTTGCTCTATCTCAAACACCAGGTGGCGCTGTAGTACAAACTGTGTTGAAATACGCTTAAACCTCCTAAAGCGCTCATCCGATTAGCATAAAAAAATATGTATAGTGGTTTTAGGGTGCGGCGAGTATTGTAGCGTTGTTTCTTTTACTTAACCTTGAACATCAGTTGGCGCTGTAGTACAAATGTTGTAAGGATTGTAGCGGAGGCCGAGTCTTTTGGACATGTTAAACTTTATTTCAATGCGTTTGGCAACGCGTGCACTCCAAGAGCTGTCAATCGAAAAACGAACAAACCTAGCAAACGAAAAGAAAACAAAGTGTCAAAAAAAAAAAAAAAAATTAGGTTGCCGAAAAAAAATATATTTTAGCAATAACCACTAATTGAAAACGTGATAAAAGGCAACTAAAACAGAAAATAAGTAATATTTTCAATCCTTCTACGCCGTTTGTTCGACTTTAACCAAATTTTGTGGATATAGGCTGTATTCCCAAATGCATTTATGCAAAGCATCAGTGTCTTTTTCTTTGAATTGGTGCTTAGTTGATTCACCAAAACTGCGCAACTAGATTATTATTTTTAAGCACTCTTTAGTTGAGCAGTTTTGGTGAATATAAGCACTTAATACTACAAATCTACTAAAAAAGTCACTGATGCTTAGTATAAATGCATGTAGGAACTCAGCCATATTCTTTGGTACAATGAGGGGACGAGTCCTTTCAATGTTAATACTTTATCTCTGTAAATATCTGCATCATGGTATTGATATTTGCTAAAGCTATAAGAAATGTGGGCGTGTGCCAAAATTTTATCAGGTTTAAAGTTCTAATTCGACTATGCCTTAAACATTTTAAACATTAATTGCAAACAGATTGAAAATAATCTACACAAATTGAAAAAATCATATGAAATAAAATGAAATCAAAGAATATATTATAAGAAGAGATGGGAAAAAAATATTCACATTTCTGTCTTTTGCTCGGTAATGAAACTTCCTCAACGTTCCGGTATTGTGTTCGTGCAAGAAAAATCTCAACATTTTTGTATAACATTCGTGCACGAATTTGGAACTTTTATGTGGAATTTTGTTGTACAACAAACCCTACTGGGTTGTTGCATAAATTTTCTTGGTATTTGTTTTTATATTTACGACAATACGGTTCTCTATGCAATTAAATGTCGTATTTTGACAGTCAAGCAGATGTTGCCCTAGCCGAAGCTGTAGACTATGGTGTCTTCTATTAATGCATGCGATGGATAAAGGTGGCTTGCATTGCGGATGACATTTTGCTAGATTGTTTCGTCGCTAGTCGTACGACACCGTCATCATGTGTCTATCACCATAAGTGTCGGATTATCGTATTTGAGCTCATATTCAAAACTTTTAAAAATACAAATAATTGAAAACTGTTTCTGTCAATCAAAACTTTTGACAGCTGTTGGATTAACATTCTCGGGAGGGTTGGTTTGAAAAGAAAAGAAAAATAAAGCCTGGTTTTATAGATTTCTACAATATATATATGTATGTAGACAAAAAAGGTGAATGTTATGGAAAATCCAATTATATTGAATAGAATAAAAAATTTATTCGAATTATATTAATAGATTTATTGTCCTCTGGTGAGCAACATTAACAAAAATGTGGACAAAATTTGATTGTTAATGTTTATATTATGTTTATATATATAAAAAATTTATTCGAATTATATTAATATATTTATTGTCCTCTGGTGAGCAACATTAACAAAAATGTGGACAAAATTTGATTGTTAATGTTTATATTGTAACGTAAGTATATTTTTATACTCGTGGACTTACGTGGACTTACTTAAGGTCAAGTTTATGTCCAATTTAAGATTTAATTTTGACAAATAAGGTTTCCGATTCTTGTTGTACTACACATAAAAAAATAAACTTTTATACGTTGTAAAATTTGAGGAATTTTTATAAAGATATTTTATTAGTGAAGTAATTGATAAAATCCAAAATATTTTGAAGAAAGACATATCCCAATTATTCAAACACACAGCTGCTTTTCTTCAATGACATCAGATATACAAAAAAAAATGAAAAAGTTAAGTGAAGTATGCAAAATTATTTGTTATATAATGACCGAAACTATTGTATGTGTTGTCATGGTTATTATATCTTTATAGTGCAAGAGAAAAAGATTTTTCGTCATAAATATATATTGTTTCACTGCTGTAAATAGAGCGAAAATTTTGCAATCGGTCCGAATATTTTCTATAACCTCCTTCACATTATTATATCTCAATTGTCATATATCCGGCTGTAATGGGTATTTTTATCAGGTTATTATTAGAAAACAATAAAAGCACAAAAGAAAGAAGCATGTAGTGAAAAAAATGAATTTGCTATTCCGCCCTCAAAAGAACTTTGACCGGCTTCTTATGATCAATTTGTGTTGTACGTGTTCTAAAGAAATGTTATGTACAAATGATTAAGAACTGGACCAGTAAATTTGTAAATTTTTATGCCGGCTCTGAACGGCTCATGTTCTCAACAAGCTCTGCATGGCATTTTTTACTCTCTGAGGCTTGCCATGGTCTGCAAAGAGGGGACGACCGACAGAAATATTAATTTCAACTAAAAACTAGTAAGGAACGGAGCTTCGGCGGGGTACCGAAGCTAAAATACCCCCTCGCAGCCATATTGAATTACATTGGTGAGCAAATAATTAAACGCAACTATATTTTTCATTGTAACACGACTTAAGCACCAAAAAAAAAGCAAAGTAAGAGCATGTTAAACAACAATTTTAAGAACAACAACAAGAACAAGGTGTTTTGCTTTGATTACTTCAACAGTATTTTTGTACACTTTGAGGTACTCTTTGGCTAGGTCATGTTGAGCGGATGGAAGGCGACGCTCCACCGAAGAAAATATTTGATTCGGTACCCAGCATCTCCATTGGAACCGACCGCATCTCCATTGGAACATGGTATAATGAGTTACAAGGTAGAAGTGATAGTTCTGTTGGCGATCTGGAGTTGTCAAAAAGGCATCGGAAAAGAGAAAACGAATAAGCAGCAAGACAAATGAAAAGTTAAACTTTTTATTGATTTGACAACTCCCGATCTACGCTCGTGATAAAATAGGTAGTTGTCAGGCTACCTGGTAATCATTGTATCCTGCATTGGAAGGACGAAGTGGAGGACAACCTGATAGTTAGTTAATTAAGTGAGGAGGGAGCTAATCACCTAGTTACTGCGGCGTCAAAGGCCTATTGTAACAAACATCTATAAGTTATAATTCATCCTTAATCGTTAAGTTCGTTAGGAACAGAGCATTGTCCTTGGGTGAACTATCCACTATTTGATGCAGTTCTAGGCACAATGCACCTAAGTAACGTAATCGGGACCTGATTAGGTCGTTGTAGTGACACAAGATGTGCTCTGCTGTTCTTCATCTTCATTATATAATGTACTCAGATCTTACTGGACTATGCCCATGGCTGAGAAGTGTTTATTTACCTTACAATGTCCAGTTAGGAAACCTGTGACAAGTCTGATAGATATTCCACTTAGAGTCAGGAATTGTTCGCTCTTTAGAGCGAAATGGTTGGCATGAATGTTTCTGCCTATATGTTTCCTTCAGTTTCCCTCCAGTAATGAAGTGCCTCTCTGTTTAACCACATTTTCCGTTTTAAAATCACTATTAAGGTCATTCATGAGCTGAAGATTCTTAAGTGCATGGTGACGCAGGTAGGGTAGGCCTATTACTTCATCGTGTCCCGTAATATTTATATGGGTGGCCGAAGGGATCTCCGCAGCTCTTATGCGGAGTGCGTTTCTGTTCGTGAATATTGTTTCATTCACGTTAGCTTCGCCCGAGAAAGTAATCAGATACGCGCCCTTTCGAAGTGTAGCCGTTTCGTTACCAATCGTTACAGTTGCGGCACGGTCGTTAATGACGACCAGGCCATCATCGATCTCTTGCACCGGATCAAGATGGCCAAATGTTTTCCTGCATTGAGCGAACGGGATATAAGCTGTTGCTCACAAGTTGTAGCGCGTGATTTTTCGCAGAATTGCATAGTTGTCCCCAAATAATTTGCTACTGAGTAGGCGTCCTTTCCGCAAAGTGTGACGATGTTGTCTCGTAAGCATAGCATCTGGTTGTCGTGTGCTACTTGAAGAATGGTTATCTTACCACAAATGAACTTAGGTCTAGGGTACTTAACTAAGAAATGAATTAAATTTTTCTCATGGTAAACTTTAATCTTAGAGACTAGTAACAAATCTGTTATGGTTAAATTTTTGACAGACTCGCTTTTTAACATTGATTCGACCTCAATACTATCCAAAAAAATGGGATTCAGCAATCCTAACTGTGCTAGTGCTATTGATAAAATTATTTTATCTAAATCAGAAATAATTGCTCTATATCTAGCCAAAAGAATTTCGTAAAGGTGGTCGGTATCAATCCGCTCTTTTTTTCGATCTTGAGGATTTTATTTACCACATCAGTTAGTTCATAAGCCTGTTCATGAAGTTTTGAGTTTATCACTGCCTGTTGATTATTGTTATCCTTAAGCTTGTCTAATTCTATTGGGACTTTCATGAAGTCGTCGAAGTCAGGCGTGCCCGCTATAACTTTAAGTGTGGTTCCTAAGAAGTTCAGACTACGCTTGCGTCTTGGTGGACCATTTATTGTATGGAGAAGTTTATCTATTTGTACCAGATCAGCACTCATAAGTCTCTTCATCTTACTCTGAGGATACAGTTTCAGTGCAGAGATGGTTTCGTCTAGTGTTTCTGCATACGCTGATAGGTTGGTCGTATGCCTCAGGTAGCCGTAAGCGTCCCATATTACAATGTCTCCATCTTTAATTGGGACGTAGTAGGAATGCGAATAATCTATTATTTTGCAATCCGTTGGGAGTGTAGATGCGAAGAGTCCAAATTTCAATAGTCTGCAAAATTATGAGAACAGAATTTGTCTTACTTTTACTTTTCGTTTTTTCTTAGCGAATATTATCCTTATGAACTAATTTCCCATTTATTTTAACCGTAGAACCTAGGTCCTCTTGTACTACTCCCTCGCTGTGCAAAGGTGTAAGCTTATTACCCAAACGCCGATTTGACTTAATGAGCACCCTTTCACCCACCGAAAAAGTTCTTGCTTTCCTGCCTTTGTTGTGGTTCTTAAGGGTGATATTTTGGGCCTGCATTATTTTGTCATGTGCTTCTTCAACTATTTCTGAGCATGAGTCGAAAACATCTAACGGTCTCTTTTCAGTGACAGAATGGATAGTTTTATTATACTCAATCGTGGCCAGTAATATTAAGTCAGTTGTGTCACCAATCCCTTTCTCCAACTTTAGGCAGCTAGCTATTTCGCTCATGGTGCTATGGAACCTTTCCACCTGCCCATTCGACGTGCTGAGCAAAGGAGGTGCATTCACAATTTCAATGTTAAAATCGTTTCTTAGACAAGACCTAATGGTATTAGAATTTAGTGATTTCTCGTTATCGCAAAAAATAGTTTTCGTACCCAAAAACAGGTTCACTAGTTGCAGAATGCGTGGTTTTATGTCAATAAGGGTGCGAGAAGGTATTGGTTGCACGACGGCGAACTTTGATAGCTTATCAATGCAGGTCAGAAAGTATGTTGCATTAGTTGAGAAGATATCAATATGCAGGATTTCCCCGGATATGCTGGAACAGGCGTTTTTTCAATTGGGTGTTTTACCGGATGCCTATCATATTTGGCCTTTATACAAACTCTGCAATTCGATGCAACTTCTTTAGCCTTCTTCTCCATTCTTGGGAAAAAGTAATTATTCAGAATTTGTTTCACGTTTCCTTGGACAGCGCGATGAGCCCTATAATGTTAATGGCTTATGATCTCTAATTGTTCATTTGGGTTAAATATATCCGTCACAAATTTTGTAGTATGATGGAAAGTTGTGCTGGGGAACATAGTTACTAGCTGATGTTGGATCTGAGCCAGCAAAGGCAATTTACAGTAAATGCAGGTAACCACATCGGTTTTTACCACTTCTCCCAGAATTTTAAACATGGCCTCCTTATCGGGAAAAATAAGGAGATGACGAAGTTTGTTGCCAAAAATTACGAATGTTCTTTTGGATGGATGTTGACCCGCTTCCAAAATGATTTGGTTTTTATAGACGTTTACAGGTTTTAAGACAGTTTCTATTGTGTAGGTTAGAGATTCCTCACTGTGAACAGTGGCGGCAACAGAATCCGTTTCGGGTTCCAAGGCATTTATAAATTGGCGTGACAAGGCATCTGCAACCAGATTGTCCTTACCGGGCTTATAATGGAGCTTAGCATTATATCCTTCGATAAAGGCCTTCCATCTTTTTATTTTTGGGCTTGGGTTGCGGTCTGACACCGCAAAAGTCAGAGGCTGATGGTCAGTGTAAATGTTTAAGTCCCTCACACCATACAAATAATGCGTCAGACTCTTTAGGGCCCAAAAAAGTGGCTAAAAGGTCTCGCTTAGTTGTGGCAAAATGTTCTTCTTTTTTGTCTAACGTCCTCGAAATCATTGTAATTGGTCTGCCTCCTTGAGACAGTACTGCACCTAGCGCATGAGAAGACGCATCGGTGGTGAGGTCGAAAGCCTTCTGGAAATAAGGATAGACTAACATTACATCCTATTAAATGAGTATTTGCTTTAATTTATTAAATGCCCCCACCTGATCTTGATCAAGCGAAATTTTTATCTTTTTTGATTGCGAAGCTGATACTTTACCAAATTCGCCTCTGAGGATGTTGGTTAATGGTTTGGCAATTTTAGCGTAGTCACGAATAAAACACCTATAGTATCCAGCCATACCTAAAAAATATCGAATACCCCTTAGAGTTGTGGGTTGAGGAAAATTTTGAATTGCGTTGACCTTCTGCGGGCATGTTCTTATTCCGTTTCCCGATATTGCGAAGCCAAGGTACTTAAGTTCCGTTTTAAAAAACATTGATTTCTTTACGGAAACCCTCATATTGGCTTCTTACGAGCTTTTCAATATAGCTTCGATGTGTTTTAAATGTTCATCTGGATCATTCGAAAAAAATTATAACATCGTCAATATAAACGAAGCTGTACTTGCCTATATGTTCTCTAAGAAAATCATCAATGGCCCGCTGAAATATGCTGAGCCCGTTCTTTAGGCCAAAGGGAAGGCGGTTGAGTTCATATTTGCCATTGCAGACTGGGAATGTTGTTTTCTCGCGATCTCGCTCTGCAAGCTCGATTTGGTGAAAATCAGCCTTTAGGTCTAAGGTTGTAAAGAGCTTTGATTTTCCCAGGCTTGATAGGATCATCCCAACATTTGGTATTGGATATGAATCTTCAATTGTTTTATCGTTTAACTTACGATAATCTATCACAAGCCTTTTTTTCTTGACCCCATTTTCGTCAGTTCCTTTTTTATCATACCTTTTTTACCCATATGGGGTTGTTGTATGGCGACCTTGAAGGTCGTATTATATCATTTTCGAGAAGGTTTCTTATTTTCGATTTTACGAAATCGGCGACACCCAATGGATGCGGGTAAAATTTTGCTTAGGTTGGTTCACTATCCCTGGTGCGAATTGCAGCTACAACGTTCGTGTTATTACTATGTTTTTTGTTTGGGTCTGCAAAGACTGCGGAGACACGCTTAATCATGTTTGAAAATGTTTCTTTCATGCTCGCCGGGACTGACTCGGTCTGAAGCTGAAGATGGCTGACATTATATACTATCAGATTTTTTTTTTAAGTTAATGTTTGCATGGACCCTATTGAGTAGGTGAAGACCCACAATACCGTCAAAGATAGCTAGGTTCGGTAAAATGAAGAATTCTGATACAACTCCCAATAGATGTACCTTACATTTTTTTGTAATAGTGGTAACTCCATGTATGGATTTTACCTTGAAATTCCTGTCGACAGACCTGACTCCTTTTAGACCCGCTAGAGGACCGATGTAGCTTTTGGAGGCACCCGTGTCGACAAGCAATTTTATCTCCTGCCCAGCTAGTGTTTTGGAGATCCAGGGCAGGAGGGAGCTTCCCCTAAAAAATTGATCTCTTCTGTTTCGTGTTCTTCGACTGCTGATTCAGATAACTCCTAATATGACAACTCCGAGCCTGCTTCATGCTCGGGCTCCACTTTTTCCAAATGGTTTACCCTTTGAAACTTTGGACCAGTATGACGGTCCGAGGACGCTTAGCGTTTTTAAAACTGGTCATTTCTAGGATTCATGAACTTTGAGTTTTGTCTCTAGCGAGACGAAGTCGGGTCTATTTCCATTGGTTCTGGACGTGACTGTACCCCTCGATTGAATTCTTGACGGCTCCGGCCGACGAAATGCTCATTCCCGCTATTGGGTTTGTACTGCCTAGAGAAATGGGGGTTCTTGTAATTAGCAAAGGGTTCCCTGTTGTTATTGTTTTGACTATCAAGGTTAACCCTGTTGTTGTTCCGCTGAACGTTATGGGGTTTTCCTGCGGCATCGGCCGCCCTGTTCGCAAAACTAGTAGCGAACACATAGCGTTCGTGATTCGCGTCTACTTCCTGTGCCAGTGCTAGTGCAGATGGCAAATCATTTGGCTGTGACGCGAATAGTATGTCACATAATGGCTTCATTGCATTATTTTTCATTAATTGCATTTGCAATGGTTACTTCATAAGACATTTTTGTCTTATTTGTAAGAGAAGATAGTTTTTTCTCCACTTCGTCGTAAAACTCCAGACGAGTTTAAGATTAACAAGTGCACCTGCCGTAAGGCTTAAGCAACTTGGGTTATCCAAAACCTAGGGTAATAGTTCATGAAACAGACAACCATAAACTTTGTGTTGTACTACAACACGGACCCGTTTATGTTTTAAAACAAGTAAAACATACGGGGCATCCGGTGTGGTAACACGAACCTGGAAGCTGCTTCACAAACACAAAGCATCACCCAGTGCCCTGCTGATTAGGAGCATTTTGTAATAAATTACATACTGCCCGTAATAGCAGTACCAGTTTAGACTTCCGTAGCGACGTACTTCCATCCATCTACTGGTGGAGACGAGACCTACTCAATCTCTTGCATATTAAGACAGATATGCCAGCCCGGTCGTACCATTGCGCGACCCCGCCAGTCAATCTAGACCTGTGTAGCATTCACACAACCACAACCAGTACGAGACTCCCCGAAGGGCCAGTCCACGACAGTCATCTGGGCAACTCGATCCCGCCAAATGAGGATCCACAACATCCCCGCAAAAAGACCAAGAATACACAAATGCAATTACAAAAAGTGCATTCTTATACATGACTGTGCTCAATGAGCACTTAAAGGCTAGTCTAACAATTTGCAGTTGCCGACTCAGCTGGAAATTATTGCACATGACCGGTACCTACTCTGGAGGACCTTTGCAATTGCCACTCTTACTCTGGCCGTTCGGATTTCAACATCCAGACATAGAGTATTGGCCATTGTTCTCAGGGACTGCCGTGCTCAGTATGAGAACCCTTAGTCATCACATCCAATGTCAACACTTCCCTCAGTGACTGCCGTGCCAGTTTAAGGGTGCGAGTCAAACTCTTGACAAGCAACACTTCGGAAAGCCGAAGAGTTGACACTTTTACGCACGCATGCCAACACTTCACAACCAATTGTTGTACCAAATAGAACAATTCATGTTCTATTCCGACAGGCTCTACAGTGACTGCCAATGTTTCTGCGCCTGTAGTGAGTGCATGCACTAAAAATGTCAGTGAGAAACCTACGACTTCGACGCTGCTTGCTCTTATTGAACAGAAGTTTGAGAAACAGAGCGAAAGGTTTGAACTACGCCTTTCAAAGCTTAGTGAGCAGATCACTTCTCAAATTAAAGATGGGCTCACCAATGCAATACATGAGAGTGAGCAGAGAGTTCTGGCTGAGTTACGTCAAAACGTTGCTGAAATACATAGCGGTCTACAGTCAGTTGCTAGTAGAGTAACACAACTAGAAGATATTGCTCTTGAGGTAGGCACGCTTAAAGCGGATATGAGCACTTTCCAAAGTGAGCTTAATGAATTAAGGGGGCTTGTTGAACAACAGTGTGCTGCTGCTGGAGAGGTTTCACCTGACAAAGTGGGTGAGGTTGGAAATTTAAGAAAGGAGGTGGATGAGTTAAAATCTCAACTCGCTAGACACGATAATACAGCCGTTGCCTGTGATTTGCGTCTGAATGGAGTTCCATTTTCTGAAGGCGAAAACCTGATGGATATATTAAATAATATCTGTGCCACCATAAATATAAAACTTCCTAACGTCAAGACTTTGTTCCGGCTCAATCAGAAAGCGACCTATCAAAATAACACAAAGATTCAACTATAATAGCCAAATTCGAAACGCCTTTTGATAGAAACTTTGTCTTAAGCTCTGTTGCAAAATTTCGGCGTGAAAATAATGACTTGCTTCGCTTACAACATGCGGGTTTCCAGTCTAATAAACCCATTTATGTAAATGAAGGCTTGACGAGAGCGAACTCTGCTATTCTACAGCGTGCACTCCGATACAAAAAGCAACAATTGCTATCTGCCGCTTTTACTCGTCGAGGGATTACGCACATAAAACTACGGAGTAATGATAGCGCTACATCTGTTGAGACACTGGCAAAATTGGAAGCACTTATTGAAAGTCTCAATACCGGCCATGATCCTGTTGATCCTGGTATAGCAAATAGAACTAATTATTTTCGTGACTTCACGAGTTAATATTATAACTTATAATAATTTTAATTTAATATCTTTATACGTTACAGCAGTGAAGAAAACTGCTTTAGTCATTACGCACGCGTTACTTTTTATTCTTTTTCCTAGACTCATTAATTATGTTGAGTTCTGAAATTATTCATTCCAAAGACAACAGCTATAATATGATAAGAATACTCTCTAAACAAAGATCTGGACTTAAAATTTGCCACCTAAATGCTCAAAGCTTAGTTAATAAAATAGATGAGTTGCGATACGTGTTTGAGGGATCTGGCGTGGATGCTGTTTGTGTAAGTGAAACATGGTTTAATAATGATTTGCCTGATGGATTGTTTGGTATGAATGGTTATAGAATATTTCGTGCAGACAGAGTTGGTCATGCAGGCGGTGTTGCAATCTATGTAAAAGAAAATGTTAAGTGTAAGATACTCTACAAGTCATCACATGATAGTGTCATTGAATATGTTTTTGTTATGGTTTCAAATGGTGTTAAAAGATTGCTTCTTGGGTGTGTATATCGTCCAAACCGAAATGTTGATTTTTTACCATTTTTGAGCACGCTGGAAAACATTGCACTTTCTTTCAATGAAATTATTTTAGCTGGCGATTTTAATAGTAATCTGCTCGTAGAAAACAGTCTCCTCCAAGATTTAAATAGTTTAGGTCTATTTCCTGTAAATTCTACAATTCCTACTCACTATACAAAAACAGCAAATACTGTCCTGGATTTATTCTTTGTAAGTGTTAGAACTAAAATCCTTCTCTATAATCAATTATCCGTGTCAAATTTTTCAAAGCACGACCTTATTTTTTTAGCTTATGACTTCAGACTCACCGAAACTGTTAACAGGTTCAGCTACAGAGACTTCAAAAACATAGACTATGCTCGACTTGAAAATTCTATATATAATATAAACTGGGAATTAATTTTCCATATGAACTCAGTTGATGATCAAGTTGAGTTTTTTCATGGCAATGTCAATAAATTATATAATGAGTTTGTCCCACTTAAGCATAAAGTAGCCAGTCATAAAAAGCGACCTTGGTTCAACAGAACAATTGAAAAACATATTTTAGTGCGCAATAATGCGTACAATCGATGGAAACGTTTCAAAACGGCAGCATTGTATGAAGAGTTTAAAATTCTCCGTTTGAGAGCAGTTAAGGAAGTGAAAGCTGCAAAAAGGAATTACTATGGTGATAGGTTTGGCTCCATTGCCAACAGCAAGCAGAAGTGGCGTGAGATAAGAAATATTGGACTGAGTCAAAAAACTATAGGCTTCTGTGATAATGTGGACGTTGATGATATAAATAAACAATTTGTTGATATTCCAATGCCTTCGATTAGTCATAACGTTTATAATGACATCAACAATTCTTTTAACATCGAATCTAGCTTCAGTTTCTCATGTGTCCGTCAGGAGGATGTTCTTAGAAGTATCTCATCCATCAAATCGAACGCGATCGGGTTTGATGAAATAAATCCAATTTTTCTAAAAATCTTGCTACCGAAAGTACTTCCTTACATAACTCATATTTTTAATACCATTCTCACAATGTCAATTTATCCGAAAGAATGGAAGAAAGCTAAAATTATACCAGTACCTAAAAGTAATAATGAGCACCGCCCAATAGCAATCCTGTCTTTTTTATCCAAAGCGTTAGAACTGTTAATAAGTCAGCAAATTAACTTTCACCTGCACAGAAATGGCCTTCTAACTGATAGACAATCGGGCTTCAGGGCCAAACATAGCTGCGTTACCGCCCTCATTGATGTATCTGAAGACTTGCGTGCTGGTTTAGATAATAATGAAGTCGGGTTCTTGGTTCTCTTGGACCACTCAAAGGCTTTTGACACAGTCGACCACGATATTTTGAAGACCAAACTTTTTAAAATATTCAATTTCACATCATCTGCTGTTAATCTAATTGCGTCATATCTATCAGAAAGATCGCAAGCCGTTTTCGCAAATAATATGACATCATCATTTCTTCGCACTAAAAGGGGTGTTCCTCAAGGATCTGTTTTGGGTCCACTTTTTTTCTCTTTATATATAAACGACCTACCTAGTGTTGTAGAAAATTGCAAAATCCATATGTATGCAGATGATGTTCAGGTATATTTAAACTGTAAACGTGAGAACTTCAATGACTGCACAAATTATTTAAATGGTATTCTCTCTAAAATTGGAGATTGGGCACTCAAAAATGGTCTGAGTCTGAATCCTAAAAAGTCCAAGTGTCTAGTGATTGCAAAGAAAGTTATCGACATTTCTACAGCTCCTCACCTTGCATTAAATGGTGGTAATATTGAATATGTTGACACAGCGAAAAATTTGGGAGTAATCTTCAATAGGACGCTGACATGGAATAACCACATAAGTATTACTGCTGGGAAGGTCTACGGCATGCTTCGCGTCCTTTGGACAACTCAATACTTTACACCTCTTCATATACGTATGCTACTTGCAAAAACATATCTCGTCCCAGTAATGCTATACGGCTGTGAAATTTTTGCTAACTGTGATAGTTTAAGTAAAACTAAACTAAACGTACTTTTTAATAATATTGCTCGTTATGTGTTTGGGTTGAAAAGAAATGACCATGTTTCAGAATACGCAAAAAAGATCCATGGCCTCACTTTTGAAAACTTGCTGAACTATCGCACTCTTATATTGTTGCATAAGATTATCTGTAACGCTGTTCCACGATATTTGTGTTCTAGAATAAAATTTTCTCGGTCCACTCGAACTAACATGATTAACTGTATACGAGTTTCTTGTTTAACTTCGGAAAGGCAGTTTTTTGTACACTCTGTTCGTCTTTGGAATGCACTTCCTAATAGTTTAAGATCGTATAGTAACGCTGTGCAATTCAAAACAAAATTAGCTTTACTCTTTTCTTCGCTGTAATAGTTTAATAGTTTAATAGTTAAATGGTTGCTCTATATATATATATATTTTTTTTAATGTTAAATTTGAAATGTTAAATTCTATTTTACTTAAATTTCTTTATTTATATTAAATTTTTTTTTTAAATTATAATTATAAATGTTAATTGTTATCATAAGTCATATACCAAATCGATGCTTTATGCTATATACTGCCGGTACTGCTTATAAGGTTTTTAAACTTTGTTGTGCCGGTTTTTCGAAAGAATTAAAATAAATAAAAAAAAAAAAAAAAAAAAATAAAAAAAAAAAATTGTTCCAGCCGCATTAAGGTCTCCATGCGGTGGATAGATAGGGTCTACCCCATCTGACGGGTAAAGATTGTCCCCGTACTAACAAGTCTTAAGGTCAATTGCTATACATTCGCAGGCTTGTACCATATCGATATACCGAATATGACCTGCTACCAAGATGGGCGCCACCCCGAGCTCTTGGTTGGCCCTATCAGTTTTTACGTTTGCAGGAAGTATCCTACAAGCAACCCTCCTCCTTTATCCTGGCTTGGGACAGGCAGGCGCAAGCTAGACCTGGCGGAGTTCGTAAAACTCCAGTAAGATGGAAGAACCCTGTCTTAGAGTCGATAGCTCCTGTTTCACCAAGTAGATTGATCAAAATTAGTACCGTGCTGAAAGAGGAGAGGAGCGCGTCGGCAGCACCTCAAACCTTGTTTCTTATGATTGTAACCGCTTGATAGTGCTTAGAGCTACCATCGTTTGTTTTAAATAACTCATAGGCATTTTCAGCCGCTTCGCGCCACGATACGTAAGACTCGATCTGACCCGAAAATTCTGATAACGTTTTCACAACGTCAAGGGATTGGTCACATGATATGCCCGGTATAATCCTGACCCTTTCATACTTTGCTATAACTGGCCCTGCGGAAGCACTAACAATCTGATCATGTAACACTTTTAATTTTTTTTCAAACTCTTGCCTTTGCATCGCAAGGGCAGCCGACACCGAAGCGCTTCCCACTTGCGTAAGCTGTGCTTCATTCATTTCTATGCTATTTGTTTGTTGTTCTGATAAACAAAAATTCCCAAGGCTGACAATTAATTCCGAAACGTCTAAGAATGGATTGACTAAGATATTCATAAACCCCTGAACAATCTTATATATCACTTAGCACAACTTTTTTATCTTATTTATTTAAGTTAATTATAATTTTTCTTAGAAACGATAATTCATATTTTAAACGATCAATAACAAAGAATTTTTATATGCCAGTCAGCACAGTTTGCTAAGATTTATTTGAAATTTAGCACAATAAGCTGCTCTTGCGCTGTTTGTTTTGATTATAATTTACTATTAAAAAAATGAAAAAGCGAGTCAATCAACTTACATGAGTTTCATTCTTAATAAGATACGGTGCTACTGCAATTAAGATGTAATTTTATAGGTGAATCCACTGAGTTATAGTTGTAAATTTTAAAGTTGAATCCACTGATATATAGTTGAATTTTATAGATGAATCTTATAGTTTATAGATCTTACATTTTTCTTACATTTTTATAGATGAAAGTTGAATTTTGAAGTTGATTTGTAAAGTTGGATTTTTATCTTTGACTTCTTTAAGTTGCGTTTTATTAGTTGAATTCTTTAAAGTTGAATTTTATAGTTGAATTCTTTAAAGTTTAATTTTATAGTTGAATTCTTTAAAGTTGAATTTTATAGTTCAATTTTTTTCTTCATTGCCCCACGTTGGGCGCCAATTAATAAATCGTATGTTTCGTTTGCTTGAGTCTTTATTTAGAACTGAAAATTAACAACCAAACATAAAGGCTTAAAGCTATACCTACTTGATCGCTGCCCGAAAACATCGCTGCGATAAGTTGCTGTTGGCGGAAGAGCTGCAGACGCTACGTCAGCAATTTGTCAAGCGCTAGCTTCAATTATTGTTGTTTGTGCTTAATACACGTTTTTAAGTTTTATTAAGGCAGGGGATTTGTTTACGATAACTTACACAATATTTATTTATACAAATAAGATTAATTTATTTTTTCCCTTAGCTGCCAATTTAATTTTTTTTCATATTTTAAGGCTTCATATTCTTTTTAATAAATATTTAGAGGATAAATGGACCATAATAACTTTAAGGCATACAACAAACAAAAATCATATATTAACAATTTCAAGTTTAGAGAGCGATGTTTTTTTCGTTGGGGTAACGAATTCCCCAAGTGTGGCATAAATGTTACTGTTAATTTTATTTATATCAATACTGTTACAGTTGTTTTTTACACAAAATCACGTACAGCTTTATCTGTGGCCAGGAATGATCTTTGAAACTTTTTAGCTGTGAGGGTTTTTAACAAAAAAATAGTTTTTAACAAGTCACGCCCAGGTGTTCATGTTGCTTGGAATAGTTTCCACCAACTCCTATGCCAAATATTAACCCATTAGTGACGAGCGTTCAACAAAATTTTATTTTTCAAAAATGTGAGACCAACGAAGTGATTTTGATTATGTTTTTATCAAAAATTAAGAGGACGAACGCCCTCTACATATTTGTAACATTCGTCATTAATGGGTTAATACCATGATGCAGATATTTACTGAGACGAAGTATTCATATTAAAGTAACACACCCCCTTGTCTAATCCCGCTCACTTTTCTAGACTATCGACTACTCATTATTCCTAAGAATATATGTACAAAATTTGGTGGAAGTAGAAAAAAGGGTGCATACTTGGTTGAAGTCGGGAAAATTTTGTAGAAGGAGTTCGATTGAAATTAAAGCGCCACATGTCATGTCTTATTCTACCTACTTTTCAGGACTGTTTACTACACATTATTCCGAAAACTATTCGGAATTATTAGTTTGAAGTCGAACAAACCCTAAAGAAGTTTGCTTAAAATAAAACTGTCACGCCCATGTCTAGTCCCACCCAATTTTCTAGAATACAGACTACTCGTAGACGTTTGAATAACATTAAAATGCGAAGCCCTTCTGTCTTATCTCGACTACTATTCTAAACTCATGACGGCTCATTGTTCTAAAGAATATATAAGCAAAATTTGGTTGACCAACGGTGTAAAAGAATTTCGTTTAAAATTAAAGTGCCACGCCCCCTATTCAATCCCTCCCAATTTTCTCGACTACTGACTGCTCGTTATTCTAAAGAATATGTTTGAAAAATTTGGTTGAATTCAGGCAAAGGCTATAGAAGAAGTTCGCTTAAAATTAAAAGTCCACGCTCCCTGTGAATTCCCTCCACTTTTATAAACTACAGACTGCTCCTTATGGTAAAGAATTTATTTGCAAAATTTAGCTAAATCAGATAAATGGTATAGAGGGAGTTCGATTAGAATGATATTGGCACACCCCTTGTCCAATCCCACCCACTTTTGTAGGCTGAAAACTTCTCATTATACTAGAAAATATATGTGCTAAATTTGGTTGAAATCGGTCAAACGGTTTGTATGGAGCTAGTTTAAAAATAAAGTGCCACGTCCCCTGTCTAGTGCTGCCCAATTTTATAAACTTATGACTGCTCAAATTACCAAGGACTATGTGTGAAAAATTTGGTTGAGTTCAGACAAATGGTGTAACAGATATTCGATTCAGAGTAAAATGCCACCCCCACTTTTCTAGTTTAAAGACTCCAAATTATACTGAAGAATATATGTGAAAATTTTGGGATAGGTCGAACAAACGGTGTGTGCAGAGTTTCTCAGCTACCATAATTGCCAAAATTAGTGCAAATAAATTTCTGTCACTTGGCAAACTGAGTCTCCCTGTAATGTTTTTAATGCTCTCAGCCGTGCGACTACCTTCATTAATTCTAACATGGTAGAGAGCAACATGGAGTTTATTGAAACTCTCTCGCTAAAAAGCTCTACACTTTAATTATATACTTATTATTTAAACTTCATAAGGAAAATACCCCTATACCATGCTGTAGAACAATATGACATTGGAACTAAAAATTAGCAATTCAATTTTATCTAATAGTATAGATAGATATAGATAAAGATGTAATGAATTTAAAAATATTTTTTATCACATTCAATAAATAAAATTGAATCAATAGTTACCTAGGTTTTATTTTAGTGAACAAAATTATACACTTATGCTTGTGTTAGTGCCACCGTTTTCCGACTAAAGGGGAAAAATTACCCTTTTTCGGATGTACTGCCCCTAAGAGACGACTTTTTCAAAATGTGTGTTTGTTTGCCACTTTTTTGTAAAAGAAAGATATAAAAATCCATGCCTATCCACATTTAGCTTAGTATTCGGTTCAAACTACAGTCCTCCAAATTTCATGGTCGTGCAACTGTTTTTTGACTGCATTCTGAGACACCCTATATACTGAAAACGATTTTTATGTATTTGCATGTAAAATTGTTTTATGAAATCCAGGAGTGTACCTTCTGAAACTTTCGCAAATTTAGATTAATTAATTTAAATTTTTTATGTGAACTAATGTTGTAAATAATAACTTATATGATTCTTTTTGTAAGTTGTTTTTTACTTTAACATTGTTATTCTCTTTTTAAAGTGAATATTCATTATGCCACTTTTATTTTTAATCCCGTTTTCGCCCTTTTAAAAATTGTCAACGGTCACACTGTGTAGTTCCGTAAAAACATGCTAAAAATATCGTTCTGTTTTGATTCAACCCATATTTAATGAGTAGCTTCAATGCGCTATGATTTGCAGCACACGAAATTTCACTTTATGCTTAAATTGTAATCATAAATTTTATGCACTTCTGTTTTGCAGTAATTAACAATATTGCAGAGAAACCCCTTTTTTGCTAACCATGGTCGAAGAAAACAAGGTAGCATCAATTACATAATTGTCAAAATCAATGCAAATAATTTTCTGCCACTTGGCTGAGTCTCCACGCAGGGTTGCTTTTGCTTTTATTTGACAGTTATGGTGGTCGGCTTTCAACCGTGCGACTGCTTTAATTTATTCTACCTCGCTGTTAACAATGAAACAGTGGAGCAGCAGCAACAAGGAACGCACAATGTAACACTTTCATATAAGCTGCGACCAAAACTATAAAGAGTTGTCGTAGAGTAAAGAAATTTGGCATGGACTGTTTTTTTTTAAGAATAAGAAATTGTGTGAATGAAATGAATAAAATCGGTTCATAATCAAGCATAGCTCCCATACACGTAGGTTTCTTTCTTCTTTAAAAATAAGGCTGCAATAAATGGGGTCAAGTTTTTAACTTCTTTAAAAAGAAATAAAAAACCATTTAAATCCATTTAACAGCTTTCAAGTATTTTTATTATTTTTTGAAAAATATTCAAACATAAATGTATAGATATGTAATTCATATTTAAAAAAATATTGCAAATAAAAATATATTAAAATAAAACATTCAATAGGCGACTATGTTGTCTAAGTCTGATGAGTCTTACTTACTTACTTTCATATGTGGCCTGTGTTCGGGGGGTTCTGGGTCAACTAGCTTAGGAGCTGATGACGTCAGCACGTGTACATGTACGTTTTGTGTGTATGTATGTGTGTTTAAGCAACCCAGTGGGAAAAACCATCTTTCTATAATGCCTTATAGCCTACTTACTTTTCCTCCGCGAGGCATGCAAATATCCCTTCCGAATCCCCATTACTTTTACAAAGGCATGGTCACCTCTAGTAAGATTCTTTCTGTAAAGTATTATAAGCATCATACGTACTTACGTTTTCCTTTACTAAAATAAAGTGCAGGGAATGTACTCACGACGATCGGAATCATTCGTCTTTCCATTCAAATGCACTTTATTTAATAAGTAGGATGTATGCATGAAAACATAAGATACACGTGCTGGCTTGATATACGACGTGCACATAATCCATTTAAACCTTCTCCACAACGGAAATTGTAAGCACTGCTTACGTTTTCCCTTACAAAAGATGGTGAACGTAAGTCCATGGATCTTACTTATTTTTTCGCTTTCCTTTAACTTTCTTTCATGATTTTTATTGGTTTTTTATTTTAAAAATCTAAAGTGGGATGGTAAAATATTTATAAATTAAATATTTGCCAGAATGAATGTCATTATACCGCCGGTTAGTAGACGTTTGTTCTTTACTCGTTTTTCATTTGGTTTTCGCTACACTTCATATCTTCGTAACATTATTCAAAAACCGTATGTCAGCATACCGCTGCATGCCTCTTACTTTACGAAATGGAATGATCACACAAAGACATGATCGGCTTAACCGTGCTTTTCTTTTGTAGTTGCAATCGTAAGCGAAGATGCAAGGTGTTCGAAATGTAACAAACAGCATACTTAATTTCGCATTGTCCTTTTTTCACCACCATAAGCTTAAGGAAAACATGAATTATTTAGAAAGCACCTTACGGTCTTTCCAACTACAACAGCGTATTAACGATCGCTGTTGTTGTTGTATTTATGCTCGCTGTTTGTTGTATTTGGGGAACAGGGGGCGAACCTTCACATGGCAACGTGTCTGACCGCCTCAACCTGGCGAGGCCAGCATTATCCATGTCGAAATCGTCTCAAGTCGACTCAAACCTCCAAGTGGTGTTCCCTGGGCAACGGCAAACTGGCATCCGTCAGTTTGACGGCTAATTTGAGCGGCGGGTCGATCCATAGACCTTAAACATGGAATGTGCGCAGGGTTTGGGTCCCGCCACATTACTACTGCCCAATGAAAACTAAACCAGCCTCGGATAAGAACCCCAATTACGTTGACGACCACCGCAAACGAAAAACGGACAATGATTTACGGATATGCACCTGGAATGTCCGGACCCTTTATAGGGAAGGTGCCATTATCCAACTGGCGGAAGCCCTCAAAGCAATACAATCTGACATCACCGCCATCCAGGAAATGCGATGGAAAGGGCAAGGCTGCTCTAAACAAGCACACTGCGATATCTACTACAGCTGCCATGCGGAGAAGCGCGAATTCAGATGTGGATTCGTCGTTAGCCGGAAACTACGCCACCTTGTTTCCCGGTTCACACCTGTGAACGAAAGATTAGCCACGATCCGCATCAAGGCAAAATTTTTCTACATAAGCCTTATTTGCGCGCACGCCCCGACGGAGGAAAAAAACGAAGCCGTCAAGGACGCTTTCTACGCTAGTCTTGAGGACGTATATGACCACCTTCCGGTCCATGACGTGAAAATAGTCCTCGGCGATTTTAATGCGAAAGTCGGAAGGGAAGGCATCTTTGGCCCCACTGTCGGTCAGTTCAGTCTTCACGAGACCTCCACAAACAACGGTCTAAGACTGATCCACTTCGCCGCGGCACGAAACATGGTAGTTAGTAGCACCAGATTTAAGCACCTCGACATCCACAAAGCCACCTGGCTGTCCCCGGATCAAAAAACGAAACCAAATTGATCATGTTGTAATCGACGGAAGGCATGCCTCTAGTGTTCTAGATGTGCGTACATTTCGGGGGGTCAACATTGACTCCGACCATTATCTTGTTGCAGCCAAGATCCGCATGCGATTATGCAATGCCAAGAACATACGCACAGGAATGCAACGAAAGCTAGATGTCGCTAAGCTGCAATTACAACGGACTGCCGAAGCCTACTCCGCTCAACTCTCGGTTAAGCTCAACCAACCAACCTCTGGACTCGACGACGCCGGCGGACTTTGGGCGCATATATCCCACTCCATGCGCGCTGCCGCTGAAGAAGTCATTGGTTTCCGGCGCCCGCAACCTCGGAACCAATGGTATGATCAGGAGTGTCGCATTGCGACTGCAGTAAAAAACGCCGCTTATAGAAAAACGCTGCAGTCAGCTGCAACTCGAGCCGTGCGAGAAAACTACCGCGAAAAGAGGAAGGAAGAGAGGCGCCTTTTCAGACGCAAGAAAAGAGAGCAGGAAAAGCGTGAGCGTGAGGAACTAGAGGTATACCAGGGCAAGAAGGATGCACGAAAATTCTATCAACAGGTTAAGCGTCTAACCCAAGGTTTCAAGCCCGGAGCATCCACTTGTAGAGACGAAAATGGAGATCTGAATACGGATACACAGTGTGTGCTTAGATTGTGGAGACAGCACTTCTCCAATTTACTTAATGGCGACGATTCCACCAATGCCGCCCATCGAGAGCACAGTGCAGTGCCACCAATCGACGATGACGGAGTGGAAGTATCACCACCTAGCCATGAAGAGGTTCGAGTTGCTATCCAACGACTCAAAAACAATAAAGCAGCGGGTGCTGACGGCCTGTCAGCTGAATTGTTTAAAACCGGCGGCGATGAATTGATAAGGCGCATGCATCAGCTCATCAGCAAAATATGGCTAGCAGAAAGCATGCCCGACGATTGGAACCTCAGTGTACTGTGCCCTATACTTAAGAAAGGAGACCCTACAATCTGCGCAAGTTATAGAGGTATCAGTCTTATTTCCATCGCATATAAGGTTCTCTCAAGCGTACTGTGTGAAAGATTAAAGCCAATTACAAAAACACTGATTGGACCTTATCAGTGTGGCTTTCGACCTGGTAAGTCCACCATAGACCAGATTTTTACGCTACGACAAATCCTGGAGAAAACCCACGAAAATCAAATTGACACACACCATCTCTTTGTCGACTTTAAAGCTGCGTTCGATAGCCCGAGAAGGAATTGCCTATACGCAACAATGTCTGAGTTCGGTATACCTGCAAAGTTGATTAGACTTTGCAGAATGACATTGAGCAACACACGCAGCTCCGTCAAGGTAGTAAATGACCTCTCCGAAACCTTCAATACCGAAAGAGGTTTCAGGCAAGGCGATCCACTGTCTTGCGATCTCTTCAACATCATCATGGAGGGGATCGTACGAAAGGCCGGTGTGCATCGTAATGGCACCATTTTCTATAAAGGTGTCCAGCTCCTTGCTTACGCTGATGATATTGATATTGTTGGCAGAACCAAGAGAGATGTTACCGCTGCTTTCGCCGCTATCGAAAAGGAATCAGCCAAAGTGGATTTGACGATAAATGAGGGTAAAACAAAGTATATGCTGTCTACAAACAAGGGAGCTCGGCGTTTAGACTCCCACGTTTCATCCGGCAGCTATAACTTTGAAGTAGTCAAGGAGTTTGTATACCTTGGCACCGCCATTAATACCAACAACGAAATCAGCCTGGAGATAAAGCGAAGAACAATAATTGCTAATAGGTGCTACTACGGGCTCAGTAAGCAACTAAGTTCCAGAGCCCTCTCTCGATCGACAAAACTAACACTCTACAAGACGCTCGTTCTACCTGTGCTGCTTTATGGCGCTGAGGCATGGGTAGTTTCTCAAACTGACGCAGCCGCTCTGGGGGTGTTCGAGAGAAAAGTTCTTCGCAAAATCTTCGGTCCTGTTCGAGTCGGCGATGACTATCGCATCCGAATGAACCACGAGCTGTATGAGCTCTACGGAGACATTGACGTAGTTCGGCGTATAACTGTGCAGCGACTACGCTGGCTGGGTCATGTCCGTCGTATGGACGACGAAGCTCCAGCGAAAAAGGTGCTCGAGGCGAGGGTCGCTGGTCAACGACGACGAGGGAGACCATGCCTCCGATGGATGGACCAGGCTGAGGAAGCCCTAACCGCACTTGGTGTATCCGATTGGAGAAGGCGCGCGCAAAGCAGAGGCGCCTGGCGAGAGCTGATGAGGTCGGTCGAAATCCGGACACGGGTTGTCACGGCCACCTAAGTAAGTAAGTTTGTTGTATTTATGTATTATTATATTGTGAGGGCAAAATTAACTAAAATTTTCTTTCCTCACATGTTCAAACTGAGCCCTTAATTATGTTAAATCGAGTTAATGAAGTTTAAGCGGAAAACAAGTTCTCAAATGAAGTTTTGATGAAGTAAAATTTGTTCTTGCTAAAGCCAGATAATGTCAAAAAGGCTTTTTCTATGCCTACTAAACACAACGAAATCAGAAAGATGTCTATAAATTTGACTTAAATTTGAAATTAATTATTTGAAATTTTCAAACAGAAAAAAATTTCTATATAATGAAATGGCAAGTAAAACGTTGATGTTGTGTCTTCCACATGAGCATGCAATTGTGCAAATATGGGGAGAATTTTTGACATTTTGAATGAATCATGAATTTCATGATGATGAATGTCATCATGAATTTGATGACATTTCCTTTATTTCAGCAAAATTGCATCAGCAAACAACAAACATTTTTCGACATATTCTTTTCGGCAATATATCTTTTAAGATCTATTTTTTTTTTTTCAAAATGTAAACAAACGACGCTATCGTTGAAAACTAGTTCGGGTTGTGTGAACAATTTGTTAAATGAAAAGATATTTGTTTTAACATGTTTAATTAAGTCAGTCTGATTATGCTTTAATTGCGCACATATGTGGTTAAAGTTAATGGCGTTATAACAAAATGCTAAAAACCTAAATTTACAAAAAAAACTTTAAAACCTAAACCTAATTCCTTTTTTATTTTTTGCTTTAATTCCAATGGATAATTTTTATATAAATTTGGTTTATTATGCAACTTATTATACTAAACATTAATCTACTTGGCTTCGCATGATCAGCACGTTTAATACAAAAACTGCATACTTGAGGCCGAGAAATAATTTAAAAACACACAAAAGGCAGTTTTTCAACTGCCGTTTTAAACAAAGCGGATCCAGCTATCATTCTGAAACTGCTGTATTTTAGAGAAATAAAAAATTATTTTTTGCAATTTTTTTTATTTTGTCCCGCTAGATTGAGAGCACACTGTGCGTTCGATACATTCTTGCTGACATAAGAAAATCCAATATATTGGGATTTTTGCTATGTAATGCTTTTTTTATAACTTTTGGCGAAAGCAAAAATCACTATTTTAGCTTTTTTGGTTAAGTAAGTGTTTAACAGGACTTTTCTTGAAAATCTACAATTGTTACAGTAGAGTGTAGTAGTGAGACAGTATTTTTCATATTTCTATGTGTTTTTTGTAAGTCTTTGATTTCAAAAGAAAATTTGAAGCTCAAAAATCAAAATTTGTCAATTAAAATTTGATTATAAGTTGATTATGATTTTCTATTATCTGTTGTACTCTTAAAATATCTCATTGGATATTATTGTACTAATATTCTTCAAATAATTGAAAGTGAAATGAAATGAAATGAACGAAACTGTCGGTACATAAGAAGCAGCGGACAATTTTTATCAAAATTTATTATTTTTAAGATTCAAATTTTGTTCTGAAATCAAAAAATTACAGCAAACACATACATACAAATATGGAAAATACTGGTTTAAAATTATAGATTTTCAAGAATAGGTCTGTAAATAAATAAATTGTAAAAAAAATGCAACAACTCTCCGATTTTAAGTAATATTATTTATGATTTCAAACAAATAATAAGGAACTCAGACCTGTATAAGCTCATCTTTAATGATGTCGTGGATCAGCTGCTACTTTAATAAACTCAGTTTAAGCTATTTGTCAGTGGATGCTCGAATTTTTAAGGAAGAATTCGTGTGATTCGTGTGGAAGTATAGTGGCGGCGGTGGCGCAGTGAGTAGAGTGTGTGGCCCATACGCCAAAGAACCCTGCTTCAAATCCCACCTTGACACAGAAAATTTTTCAATTGAATTAATTTTTCTGTTCGGCCGTCAACTCTCTGCAGACAATGCCAAATCTCAGAGAGTAAAAAACTGCCATGAAAAGCTTCTTGAGAACATAAGCCGTTCGGAGTTGGCATAAAACATGTAGGTCCAGGTCTCGATCATTTGTGTTCAAACATTTCACAACACACACAACGCAATTAATCATAAGAAGCTCGGTGAAAGTCCATTTAAGGGCTGAAATGGCCATTTCGTTTTTTTTTTATTCGTGTGATTGGAATATTCTAGAATGCTCCGTTATAGAAAGAACCTACGATATGAGGCTAATAGGCTTGAGAGTACAACTCTGAAAAGTACAATATTCATGGCTTTTAATTAAAATAAATATTAGACTTATAAAACATATTACTTACTTACTTAGGTGGCCGTAACAACCCGTGTTCGGGTTTCGGCCGACCTCATCAGCTCTCGCCAGGCGTCTCTGCTTTGCACGCGCCTTCTCCAATCGGATACACCAAGTGCGGTTAGGGCTTCCTCGGCGTGGTCCATCCATCGGAGGCATGGTCTCCCTCGTCTTCGTTGACCAGCGACCCTCGCCTTGAGCACTTTTTTCGCTGGAGCTTCGTCGTCCATACGATGGACATGAATCATCCATCGTAGTCGCTGCACATTTATACGCCGAACTACGTCAATGTCTTCGTAGAGCTCATACACTTCGTGGTTCATTCGGATGCGATAGTCATCGCCGACTCGAACAGGACCGAAGATTTTGCGAAGAACTTTTCTCTCGAAACACCCAGAGCGGCTGTGTCAGTTTGCGAAACTACCCATGCCTCAGCGCCATAAAGCAGCACAGGTGGAACGAGCACCTTGTAGAGTGTTAGTTTTGTCGATCGAGAGAGGGCTCTGGAACTTAGTTGCTTACTGAGCCCGTAGTAGCACCTATTAGCAATTATTGTTCTTCGATTTATCTCCAGGCTGACTTCGTTGATGTTATTAATGGCGGTGCCAAGGTATACAAACTCCTTGACTACTTCAAAGTTATAGCTGCCCGATGAAACTTGGGAGTCTAGACGCCACGCTCCCTTGTTTGTAGACAGCATATACTTTGTTTAACCCTCATTTATCGTCAAACCCACTTTGGCTGATGCCTTTTCAATAGCGGTGAAAGCAACGGTAACATCTCTCTTGGTTCTGCCGAAAATATGAATATCATCAGCGTACGCAAGGAGCTGGACACCTTTATAGAAAATGGTGCCATTACGATGCACACCGGACTTTCCTACGATCCCCTCCATGATGATGTTGAAGAAATCGTAAGACTGTGGATCGCCTTGCCTGAAACCTCTATCGGTATTGAAGGTTTCGGAGAGGTCATTTCCTAAGTCATTCTACAAAGTCTAATCAACTTTGCAAGTATACCGAACTCAGATATTGTTGCGTTCCGGCAATCCCTTCTCGGGCTATCGAACGCAGCTTTAAAATCGAGAAAGAGATGGAGTGTGTCAATTTTATTTTCGTGGGTTTTCTCCAGGATTTGTCATAACGTGAAAATCTGTTCTATGGTGGACTTTCCAGGTCAAAAGCCACACTGATAAGGTCCAATCAGTGTTTTTGTAATCGGCTTTAATCTTTCACACAGTACGCTTGAGAGGACCTTATATGCGATGGAAATAAGACTGATACCTCGATAGTTGGCGCAGATTGTTGGGTCTCCTTTCTTATGTATAGGGCAAAGTACGCTGAAGTTCCAATCGTCGGGCATGTTTTCCGTTCTCCATGGGCGGCGTTGTTGGAATCTTCGCCTGTATGTAAATTGGAGAACTGCTGTCTCCACAATCTCAGCACACACTGTGTATCCGAATTCTAATCTCCATTTTCGTCTCTACAAGTGGATGCTCCGGGCTTGAAACCTTGGGTTAGACGCTTAACCTGCTGATAGAATTTTCGTGCATCTTTCTTGCCCTGGTATACCTCTAGTTCCACACGCTCACGCTTTTTCTGCTCACTTTTCTTGCATTTGAAAAGGCGCCTCTCTTCCTTCCTCTTTTCGCGGTAGTTTTCTGGCACAGCTCGCGTTGCAGCATTATATATATATGATTTTAAATTCTCAATACGTTGAGTATAGGCAGATGCTCGGTGATGCAAATTTTAAAATTTGGATATTATATTATTAATGAAAATGGCTGAAAATAGTTGAAAACTTAAAGAAAAATAAAGTAAAGGATACTGCAAACATATATGTGTTAAGATTTATTCAACTTATAAAAATTGTTCAACTAAGCAAATGATTTCAAACAGATTTTTTTTTAATCTTCAAGCAAAGTCTAAAAGCTAAAGAGTAGTTTTCCTATGAATGTCGCTTAAATTTAACTCTGTTATTTGATTGCAATATTATGTTTAAAATAATAGAATAATATTAATGATTTTCACAGAGAATTTAGTATACTTTTTTTCATACTTCTATCTTAAAATCCAGTTTATAAGTTTATCTAATATACATTAATATATCCCAATAAAGTAAAAGTCAGTGACTTCATAATTTTTTATAACTGAAGACATGAACGAATGAAGGTGATATGTCGCAATTATCTTGTTTCGATAAAATCGAGTTCAAAGTTTCACATTTGTACTGAAATCTATGTATAATCAAACTTTGTGAAGTAGTTTATTTGTAAAATAGGCACAAACATGGTTGTTTTAAGTTTTAAAATTGTTTTAATGCCCATAACACCTTCATCCATGCATAGAACACAAAAAATCCGGAAATGCAACATATCACCTTCATTCATTTATGTCTTCAATTATGTTACATTATATGTTTGTTCACTAACAAAAAATTGTTACAAATTTTTACAAGTTTTTACTAGTAAAGTGTTCACGTACTCGAAAAACTTGAAAGGAGAGATGACGACGAAAGCGTAAAAAGTGAGAGAGGAAAAAGTAACTACAACTTTCTGCTACCAAAATTTCTACTTGCAAGAACTTGCAGTTGCCGAAAAAAATTATTTGTCAAACATAATTTTTTGGGTTTCGATCAGCTGTTAGTTTGCAAGTTTCTACTAGTTTTCTGTTCACGAATTTTTTCTACTATTTTTCTCTTTGTGTCATTTCTTTTCTCAATTCTTCGTTTGCTCTCTCCCTGCAAGTAAAGTACGTGAACAAACCTAATGTAACATATCTATCTATACATATTAAAATCAATTGCTGTGCAATCGTGCATCATATTGCTGGTATACGGAACAAATACCTTCTCATGTCACAAAAATTGATAAGTGTGTATCAACGAAATAAAACTAAACAATCCAGAAAAAGGGAACAGGAATATATATAGGATATTTTCTGCAAAATTTCAGCCATCTAGTTGTAGATATGCTGGCAATGTTTCAACTTATCGATTTTAATTAATTGAAATACCAGTTGGTTTTTGCAGCTGACCTTGCACTGTTGTTGTTTTATTCGTCGCAGCCCAATAAACAAAAAACATTTCCTTTAAAAAATAATATATATCAAATTGAAATATTATTAGTTTGCATTCTTTGAAACAAACAACAAACAAGATAATCATTTCACCAACAAGAATAATCATTTCACCTTCCAATTGCAAGGAATATTTTTTGTCATATTCATAAACAACCTCAGCTTGTATGCTTTTCTTACGTTAGCAAGAAGTATATTTTAGTAGGTAGTGTTTAAATTGCTACAAAAGAACTAGCAACAGCACCAAAAATTGACCGTGAGTACGCAGTAATAGTACTTATCATGCTTTTTTTAACAGTGTCAGAATTGTCTAAGACAAAGTAATAATTTTCCGAAGCGAGAGTTGACGAGTTGTTGAGCTATACGTGCTAAGACTCCATTCAAGCATAATAGAAAGAAAACAAGAGCTGATTGTTGATTTAACATGAGTATGAGCTACTCTATCAGATATGCTTTCGTGGCCGAGTGGTGAGAACAGCCACCTATGGTACTGGTGGTTGTGAGTTAAATCTTCAGTGGAAGCAAAAATGTTAACATTTTTCAATAGCAATTTTTTCGTTTTTATACAACTAGCGCGGCGAATTGCTGTGTTGTTGTTTTCATAAGAACCATTTCGTTACTTTGGTTTTACCCCCCATTTGACCATTGAAACTGACATTGGTAAAACCAAGCAATAGGAGTATTCTTTCGAGTCCTTGGCTAGGGGCTGTAAATAGGGGGAGGTCGTTCGTGCGTTACGTCACAAAAAAAGATCTAAAATTCAGTTTTCAAGATTTTAAATTTTATTAAAATTTAATTTTATTTTAATTTCATTTTAAGTAAGCCGAAAAAAAACTAAAATGAACAAGAGTTTTCACAATTGTAGTATAACGTATCGCCACTGGTTGGCGTTCTTGTTAACTTCAGACAAGCTTTAATTTGTTTTTAGCTCTGTTCTAATGGTTAAATTTTTCATAAAATTGTTAGTCAAACACAATAGAATAACGTGATATTTCCATGTTATTTCCATAATAATAAAACTTATAATAAATATTCTTTTCTATGTTTGCTTTTTCATAACAAACTGCTAAATTTAAAAAAAAAACCCAAAAAATTTAAAAAAGTAAAAATGTGAACTTTCCTCCAGGGGGGCTGGGAAGGGGGAAAGAGGGAGGGAAACATGTTCCGTAACTTATGAACAGCCCCTTATATGCAAGAGAATGTCAGAAAGATATGACAAAAGAAATGCGTTAAGACTTGTAAGAAGACGTACCAATGATGCGGGACGAAATGGGTATGATATCAAAATAAGACCAGTTTCACCAAAAAAAAAAAAAAAATAAACTCTGGAATGGCTAAATTTAATAAAGAATAATTTCTTAATTGTTATACAGTCTTGGATTATAGAGCCTTAAACAACAAAATTAGTTAAATCACATCAAATAAGGTGACAAATAATGTTCCATCGAAGTTTCCGCAGTTTAAATGTGTTTGAAAAAGCTTGTAGTTTTCGAGTTAAAACATTTTAAAATTCAAAAATTATCATTTCCGGTGCCATTTTGGGACACTATGCTGAACTTTGTTCTTAAAATTTATTGCTCGAAAATCGATTTTATTTTTAGATCTAAATTTTTTTTTTAGGCGAAAAAGTCCCGTTTTTAAGCAAATAATTATTGATTACTTCTTTAGCATTTATTTAAGATAAATTCTGACGCCATAATCGGAAAGATCGTGAAGTTTTATATAAGATATCATACGTCAGAAATTATTTTTGGTATAGATAAAATAACAAAAAAAAAAAAGCTGTCCACCTCAAAATTCCATTTTTAAACCTATAGAATTACTTTGGGATAATATTAAAAGAAAAATCGTTTTAAAAATTTAGGCATTCTTTTGGTGGGTGTACAGGAATTTTCATACTTCCTCCATTATAGTAGGTACCAAATGTCTTTAAGGAGTTTCCCTGTAGATATCAGTCAATAAAACAAAATAGTGGTTATTCTACATTCTGTGGTTTTATACTAAATATAAGAACGTCAGTTTTATGAAAATTTTCTTCAGTTTTAATAGATTTTTACAAGTGTACTATTTCTGTAGCATAGGCTACAGTGAACTATTTCGTATCTTGTCTTATATAGCTTAAATAAAGCTTAAATAAATAGTGGCGGCCGTGGCGTAGTGGGTAGAGTGTGTGACTCCTACGCCAGAGAACCCAGGTTCGAATCCTCCATCCGACACAGAAAGTTTTTTCAATTGAATTAATTTTTCTGTTCGGCCGTCACCACTCTGCAGACAATGGCAAGCCTCAGAGAGTAAAAACTGCCATGAAAAGCTTCTTGAGAACATAAGCCGTTCGGAGTCGGCGTAAAGCATGTAGGTTCAGTTCTCGATCATTTGTGTTCAAACATTTCACATCACACACAACACAATTGATCATAAGAAGCTCGGTCAAAGTCCTTTCAAGGGCTGAAATGGCCATTTCGTTTTATTTTTTTTTTATACTCGTATAGCTTAAATATAGCTTAAAAAGCTGAAAAAAAACCAAATTGGGGAGAGTTAAGTTTTTTGTTTTCCTAAAGCTATAATTTCAAAAAAAATAAAATAACTAATTTTACTGAGATTGATTTAAAATCATTTTATTAAAAATCATCCATACTACTTGGATGCTATTTTTTTCAAAAGGGCCTTAAATGAATCGACAGGGCTTCAGGGCTTACGAAATCAAAAAATGCTCAAAAAAGCCCAAAAAGCCTCCAAATATCATCCATGGTGAGCTTTGTGAACATGTGAAAAGTTACGCTCAGAGAGCGCTCAGTTATAGGGGCGGCCAGCATTGGAAACCAAAGCAACCTCTGATTGATCCTAGATATATGACACCTTTGAGTTTTTTGTTGGAATTGCGAAGATTTTTAATTTCTCCATACATCATATCGACATATCTTTTATTGTTTAGGTAGGAAATGACAGAAAAGATCTGAATTTGATAAAAATTCCACTTACGCCAGATTTTATTTTAGTATATGGAATATTAGAAAAATTTAAATTGGGAGATATTTTTGCGTAACCTTTGAAATCTGTGGACTGCATTCCAATAAATTTCAATCTTATTTTAGTTGATTTAAGGTTTTGCAGATATTTCACGAGCGACAAAATGCTGTGTTTTTCAAATGTTTTTAATATTTGCCTAAGGCACTGTCTAATCAATTTCCTGTATTTGGGAATGTCCTGGCTAAAAGAAATTTTGGATGATGGATTATTTCACTTCACTTTTCACTTCTGGATTATCTGATTAAAATTTTAATAATGATGTGGACATCATTCGATTTTTGTTGTCAGCCGTAAATTACTAAATATTCTCCATCCGACACAGAAAGTTTTTTCAATTGAATTAATTTTTCTGTTCGGCCGTCACCTCTCTGCAGACAATGGCAAACCTCAGATAGTATAAACTGCCATGAAAGGCTTCTTGAGAACATAAGCCGTTTGGAGTCGGCGTAAAACATGTAGGTCCAGTTCTCGATCCTTTGTGTGCAAACATTTCACATCACACACAACACAATTGATCATAAGAAGGTCGGTCAAAGTCCTTTCAAGGGCTGAAATGGCCATTTCTTTTTTTTTTTTTTTTGTTTGGATTTTCAATTAATGGATTCAATATCTATTAAAAGCAACTTCTTTTTTCGTTGCCTTAACGACCACCACCAAACTCGTCTCAAACACAACAATAAGTAATATAATAGAAGTATAATAGAAAGATGAAGCGAATTCTGTGCAACGATCAAATTGGTTTTTATTGGCTTTACAAAAGATAATTTAAGGGCGGGAGAGGGGGAGGGTAATGGTTTTAAGCTTTTAATTTTATTTTTTATATGAATGTACAGCATCTCAAGAATATTGTATCTAAATGTGAAGTTGATCCGAGTAAAACTAACGGAGATATGAATTTTTAAGAAAGTTCACCTGAAACTCATAAGCTCATAAACTTTTAAACGCGTTTTTCTCAAAACTACTTTTTCAAAGTCCGTGTTTACAGTCATTTAAAAAGTACTCGACCGATTCATTTCAAACTTTGTACATATTTTCTACATATAAAATACCTCCCCCCAACGTTTAACTAAATTTTGTTTTACATAAGGGGGTTTCCCACCCACAAAATCAAGAACCTTTTCGTGGAAATAGCAGTTTACACTTTAGATGACCACCAATAATTTTGAAACAAAAAAAAAAAATAATCATAGTTCGTTTGGGGGTTGGTTTGATGATACTTTGACTAAATTTTAATGGTTTTTGATTTCAGATAATTTTCGGCCGAGATGTAGCGAACACCGCAAATTGTTATTTTTCTAAGGCGTTCTGGGACAAGCTCTGTCACCGGCTTGTTTTTCAATATTTCCACATCAAAAAATTAAAGAATATTGTTAAAATCCATACCCTTAAAAAATTCACAAAAAAAATGGGTTTTACGCTGAAACCCTTACCCCCTCCCTTCCCTTCAACGCGGTAGCTTAAATTAAAGTGTTATGTAAAATATTTCCGATACAATACAAACACTTTGCAATTCAATGTAATACAACAAATATTACAATAATGTAATAAAAAAAAAATAATGTAAGTTATATATCAACAGTTATAAACAGTGGCGAACAGAGAAGATATCGGATCTGGACTCCCTCCTTGAAAACTTAAAACCTAAAATTTTTACATAATGCCTCTTTACCCCATACAAAATTGATGCATCTTCCTATGATTTTTTCCATATAATCGGTATGAAAATGTTTATAATGGATAACTGAGTTGCAATTTCAGAAAACTTGGCATGTACTATGTATAAGTAATCTTAGTGGACTCTAAAGTAGGTTTAAACCCCCCCCAAACCTTTTTATCACTTTAAATATTTTCTAGCATCTCAATTGCAAAGAGCTTTTCAATTCAGCAGTCAAAAAACAAAGGAATATATTTTGATATTCTTGACAAGAAGCCTTGTTGATAATATTAATGACAATAATGTCAATCTAGTTACTTACTTACTTAGGTGGCCGTAACTACCCGTGTCCGGATTTCGACCGACCTCATCAGCTCTCGCCAGGCGTCTCTGCTTTGCGCGCGCCTTCTCCAATCGGATACACCAAGTGCGGTTAGGGCTTCCTCAGCCTGGTCCATCCATCGGAGGCATGGTCTCCCTCGTCGTCGTTGACCAGCGACCCTCGCCTCGAGCACCTTTTTCGCTGGAGCTTCGTCGTCCATACGATGGACATGACCCAGCCAGCGTAGTCGCTGCACAGTTATACGCCGAACTACGTCAATGTCTTCGTAGACCTCATACAGCTCGTAGTTCATTTGGATGCGATAGTCATCGCCGACTCAAACAGGATCGAAGATTTTGCAAAGAACTTTTCTCTCGAACACTTCCAGAGCTGCTGCGTCAGTTTGCGAAACTACCCATGCCTCAGCGCCATAAAGCAGTACAGGTAGAACGAGCGTCTTGTAGAGTGTTAGTTTTGTCGATCGAGAGAGGGCTCTGGAACTTAGTTGCTTACTGAGCCCGTAGTAGCACCTATTAGCAATTATTGTTCTTCGCCTTATCTCCAGGTTGATTTCGTTGTTAGTATTAATGACGGTGCCAAGGTAAACGTACTCCTTGACTACTTCAAAGTTATAGCTGCCGGATGAAACGTGGGAGTCTAAACGCCGCGCTCCCTTGTTTGTAGACAGCATCTAATTTGTTTTACCTTCATTTATCGTTAAATCCACTTTGGCTGATTCCTTTTCGATAGCGGCGAAAGCAGCGGTAACATCTCTCTTGGTTCTGCCAACAATATCAATATCATCAGCGTACGCAAGGAACTGGACACCTTTAAAGAAAATGGTGCCATTACGATGCACACCGGCCTTTCGTACGATCCCCTCCATGATGATGTTGAAGAGATCGCAAGACAGTGGATCGCCTTGCCTGAAACCTCTTTCGGTATTGAAGGTTCCGGAGAGGTCACTTCCTACCTTGACAGAGCTGCGTGTGATGCTCAAAGTCATTCTGCAAAGTCTGATCAGCTTTGCATGTATACCGAAATCAGACATTGTTGCGTATAGGCAATCCCTTCTCGGGCTATCGAACGCAGCTTTAATATCGACAAAGAGATAATGTGTGTCAATTTGATTTTCGTGGGTTTTCTCCATGATTTGTCGTATAGTGAAAATCTGGCCTATGGTGGACTTACCAGGTCGAAAGCCACACTGATAAGGTCCAATCAGTGTTTTTGTAATCGGCTTTAATCTTTCACACAGTACGCTTGAGAAAATTTTATATGCGATGGAAATAAGACTGATACCTCTATAACTAGCGCAGATTGTAGGGTCTCCTTTCTTAAGTATGGGGCACAGTACACTGAGGTTCCAATCGTCGGGCATGCTTTCTGCTAGCCATATTTTGCTGATGAGCTGATGCATGCGCCTTATCAATTCATCGCCGCCGGTTTTAAACAATTCAGCTGACAGGCCGTCAGCACCCGCTGCTTTATTGTTTTTGAGTCGTTGGAGAGCAACTCGAACCTCTTCATGGCTAGGTGGTGATACTTCCACTCCGTCATCGTCGATTGGTTGCACTGAACTGCGCTCTCGATGGGCGGCATTGGTGGAATCGTCGCCAGTAAGTAAATTGGAGAAGTTCCGTCTCCACAATCTAAGCACACACTGTGTATCCGTATTCAGATCTCCATTTTCGTCTCTGCAAGTGGATGCTTCGGGCTTGAAACCTTGGGTTAGACGCTTCGACTGGACTTAGACGACTTCGACATGGATAATGCTGGCCTCGCCAGGTTGAGGCGGTCAGACACGTTGCCATGTGAAGGTTCGCCCCCTGTTCCCCAATCAATCTAGTTACGTATGAAAATACTTCGCCATTCTTAACATACCCTTTATTTTCAACATGGTCTACTTTTCACTTTTCAAATAATTCAATATAATAAAAAAAAACATAAAAAAGGTAAAAAATAATAACTAGTAACAACTATGTTAGTTAAATACACGCGGAGCAAAGTGGTTTTCGTTAATCAAGTACAAAATTTTGTACTGAAATTTTGCTCTATTACGCCATTACTTGTTTTGTGTACATGAATCCCTGAAGGACAATATGTCATCGGTGACTTTTTTGTTAGAACCGCGAAGATCTTTCATTTCTACATACAAGCCTATTCATTTGCAATTTCAAGTACTTGCTAAATTTATGAATACAAGCGCGCTTGCACTTGATAATTTTCAATCAAGTTGAAGTATACTTGAAATCAGTCTAGTCGACGATCAGCTTGTTACCCGAATTTATGAACGCGTGATCAACGGCACCAAGTGAAAACAAGCGGCAGCAGACTTGAAACGTACGTCATAGAGATTGAAAAGCTTGAATTTGTTTGTGAATTTTCAACTAACTTGCTTAAAAAAAGTAAGTAAAACATATTTAAAAAATTATTGTTTAGACTGCTTTTGAGTGCGAAAGTAATGATTTTGTATTTAATGTAATTTACTGTTACTGAAGACAGAGTTAAAGAAAAATTTGTTGGGCACAAGGGCGTACCCAAATAAATAGTTTTAAAAATAGTTTGTGAAAAATATGGGTCGCTGATAAGGGTGGTCCTTAAAAATGATTTCTTTATGCTTTTTGTTTTAAAAAAATATTTTTTGCTGTCAATCGGGCCAATTATTTGGATTCTAATGTCAGAATATAAAAGGTTTTTTGACACTAGGGTGGACCCTAAAAATTTTTATTTTTTGTGTTCTTGCAAGATTTTGTTTTATTTTTAAATAAAGCCGGACCAATTCATTTAAGTCTGGTGTAAAAACACTAAAAAGTTTTTTGACAGTAGGGTGGATCCTAAAAATACTTCTTTTGTGATTTTGACAGAATTCGCCAGTTTTTGCAATGCAGTCGGATAAATTATTTAGAATCTCATGTCAGAACATAAAAAGTTTATCTGGACACTACGGTGGACCCTTAAATTTTATTAGGCTCTCAAAAAAACAATGAAAAGTTGTTGATTTTATATACTTTTTTCAATTCCTTGTTAAGAAAGAACTAAATCGTTATAGTAAATATTTTGTCTTCACGGCAAAGATTGTTTTATTGATTAAGCTTCAAAGAACTTCAGTCTTTTGTTTCGAGAATGCAGCTCTTGCATAGTTAAAGAAAAAATCATTATTGCAACAATTTTTTAATTGTGGTAAAAATATTTTGGTTACAGTTTTAAAAGAACTTTTTTTCGTTGATTTTAAGGCGTTCAATTTTCTCGGTGTAACTACATTATTGAAAAATATTGCATTCGATCAGAAAATATGTAAGCAGAATAGACAGTAATAACAAGGGGTTAAGTGCTAATTTCCCCATAGTTCGGTAAAAGTTGCCGAACCTGTTAACTCACCTCAGGGCAGTTAACTCAGAATATTTAATTTCTTCAAAGTTCGGTAGAGACTTACAGAACTTTTAGGTCCGGCAAATTTTGGTAAAAGGTTACCAAACCAACAATTTAACAAGCCTCGGGAGTACGGTTGCCAACCGTCCGGTTTTCGCCCGGACAGTCCGGTTTTTCAAAGTGTTGTCCAGGCTCGGTAGTCAAACACGACCGGACGAGATATGTAATTTAAAAAGAATATTTGCCTGTTTCGAACGCATTTGTTGTGTGGCTTTAGCGAAATGAAAAATATTTGGTTCGAGGAGAGGAACAAATTGAAAGTGGAAATGGTCAAGTCGAAACTCTTCGTCCATTTGGATTGGCTGAATAAAAGGATTCATTCATTTAATCAAACAATTCATTTATTAAAAAAAAAAGAATTGACTTTTTTGTTAATATAATCCCTACGAATCGAAGTCGTTTCTAATATTTTTGTGAAGTTTTTCCAGAATGGCAGTTTTGCCTGTAACTGGCAGTTTCGTATCTTTGCGTAGTTCGGCAGTTTTTTAAAAGCAGTTTTTTATGAAAATATAAAATTTTATATAGTTTTCATAAATTCTCTTTACAGAACAAAAAAAAAAATTCATTATGGTTCAATTACTTGTTTAAGGGCGCCCTGCTTTAATCTTTAGCTGAAGCTTTTAAAGCAGCCCTGCTTTCAACAACCAGCAGCAGCTTTTTAAGCAGCTCTGCCTTAAGCTTCAGCCAACTTCAAGAATTGAACATTGAATATGAACCAACCCCTCTTCTGTGTTTGTGCGAATTTGATGACACTAAAGCTTTTCTGTTTTTAAAAAAATTGGGTTCAGTGGTACTGACAACTCTTGTTGCCACAGCAAATATCGTTTGAACTTTTTCCGAAATCAATATTAACAAAACAAAAGTAATAAATAAACTAGAAATTTTCTATGTAATACTTAGGACCATGATATAATTATACTAGGTAGCCTTCACAACTGCCTGTTATCTCAGAGCGACGACCATTAATTGTCAAAATTAATACAAAGTTTAACTTGTCATCTGTTTTCTGCTAATTCATTTGCGTTTTATTCTTTGCAGGAACAATTGTTTTTGACTTCTGCTTATGTATAAAAAAAACAAACCTAATAGTAATATGTATAACAAATGCAAATAATAATATATATAAAAAAATATGTTATATTAAAATTACCTGAACTAGTTATCTAAAAATTATTTCAGATGTGAAATAATATTAGAAGATTTTTTATACATTAAAATAAAACCATAAATATTTTATGTTTATTGCTTATAATATTTTTGTATACAGATGAATTTGTAATTATTTGTTTTTAATAAAGCACAAATTTTTCCGCCTTTTTTCAAATCATAATATAAGCTTTTAGCTGAAAGTCCTTCCTTTTTCCTATTTTTGTTGTTTTCTTATCAACTATTCTGACAGTTCGACGTTCATTGCCAATTTTTACAAATTTTGTGCTCGGGTACTTCTTCGGATTTTTCATTGTTTTGCAAGAGGATTTGTTCTTACTCTCAAAAAATTCCTAATGACAAGTTTTTACTGAACTTGACCTAATATGTCCGGCTTATGAATATCCAAAAGTTGGCAAACCTGCTCGGGAGGTCTGTTAACTGAGCTTAACGGCGTGGGGAATCGGTTTTCCGTACAAATTTGATTTCTGCATTGAAAAATATTCTTTTGTGCGTCAAATATTATTCGCGGGTTTTTATGTAAAAACAAAAAATGGAACAACATTTTTGGGAACAGTGGTCCAGCGAGGAGAATGAGGAGCGTTTAATTATTGAGCTACGGCGAGTGTGTACTTGCACTGGCTACTGGCGAGTACTTTTTTTATCAGCTGATAAATTCTTCATGACTGCCGCGTGCTTAGCTTTCGCCATATCAGAATCCTTTTTATAAAGTTCAGCTCGCGGGATGAAATCCTTAATTTCCGGTGGCTTTATTAAGCGCGGCTTCTACTCTGGTGTCATCTTTGTTCTCAGTTGCGCTGAGGTGTATGCTGACCACGCTGCCCTGCGACTGTTTTCGGCTACAGTTCCCGCAATTTCATTTGTACCATTCGTGTTTGCGCCAGTATTTATTGCTTCAATGATGTTGGCATCCATATCCAAGACAATGATTTGAGAATTGTTCAAAAATATTTCGATTGGTTCACCATCGTTTGAGCCAGAGTACTTTTCCAAGCTACTCATAGAGTTTCCTCTGCCACCATTACCGAAATCGTCATCGCGAGGAAGTCCTTCGATGGACAGGCTTAAGAGGGAAGCAAGTTCTTATATGTTAGGCAATATGTAGTTCGACTTGTTTTTTCACAGGTCTCCCTATTCCTATAGCGTATTTGCGATCTTTGCGATCGATGATGCCGCCAGCCCATGAACCGCACCAAACAGTCACTCTTTGTGGGTGCATTGCTTTTTCGACAATCTTACTTACTTACTTAGGTGGCCGTAACAACCCGTGTCCGGGTTTCGGCCGACATCATCAGCTCTCGCCAGGCGCCTCTGCTTTGCGCGCGCCTTCTCCAATCGGATACACCAAGTGCGGTTAGGGCTTCCTCGGCCTGGTCCATCCATGGGAGGCATGGTCTCCCTCGCCGTCATTGACCAGCGACCCTCGCCTCAAGCACTTTTTTCGTAGAGCTCATACAGCTCGTGGTTCATTCGGATGCGATAGTCATCGCCGACTCGAACAGGACCGAAGATTTTGCGAAGAACTTTTCTCTCGCCATATGCCTCAGCGCCATAAAGCAGCACAGGTAGAACGAGCGTCTTGTAGAGTGTTAGTTTTGTCGATCGAGAGAGGGCTCTGGAACTTAGTTGCTTACTGAGCCCGTAGTAGCACCTATTAGCAATTATTGTTCTTCGCTTTATCTCCAGGCTGATTTCGTTGTTAGTATTAATGGCGGTGCCAAGGTAAACGAACTCCTTGACTACTTCAAAGTTATAGCTGCCTTATGAAACGTGGGAGTCTAAACGCCGCGCTCCCTTGTTTGTAGACAGCATATACTTTGTTTTACCCTCATTTATCATCAAACCCACTTTGGTTGATTCCTTTTCGATAGCGTCGAAAGCAGCGGTAACATCTCTTTTGGTTCTGCCAACAATATCAATATCATCAGCGTACGCAAGGAGCTGGACACCTTTATAGAAAATGGTGCCATTACGATGCACACCGGCCTTTCGTACGATCCCCTCCATGATGATGTTGAAGAGATCGCAAGACAGTGGATCGCCTTGCCTGAAACCTCTTTCGGTATTGAAGGTTCCGGAGAGGTCACTTCCTACCTTGACAGAGCTGCGTGTGATGCTCAAAGTCATTCTGCAAAGTCTGATCAGCTTTGCATGTATACCGAAATCAGACATTGTTGCGTATAGGCAATCCCTTCTCGGGCTATCGAACGCAGCTTTAATATCGACAAAGAGATAATGTGTGTCAATTTGATTTTCGTGGGTTTTCTCCATGATTTGTCGTATAGTGAAAATCTGGCCTATGGTGGACTTACCAGGTCGAAAGCCACACTGATAAGGTCCAATCAGTGTTTTTGTAATCGGCTTTAATCTTTCACACAGTACGCTTGAGAAAATTTTATATGCGATGGAAATAAGACTGATACCTCTATAACTAGCGCAGATTGTAGGGTCTCCTTTCTTAAGTATGGGGCACAGTACACTGAGGTTCCAATCGTCGGGCATGCTTTCTGCTAGCCATATTTTGCTGATGAGCTGATGCATGCGCCTTATCAATTCATCGCCGCCGGTTTTAAACAATTCAGCTGACAGGCCGTCAGCACCCGCTGCTTTATTGTTTTTGAGTCGTTGGAGAGCAACTCGAACCTCTTCATGGCTAGGTGGTGATACTTCCACTCCGTCATCGTCGATTGGTTGCACTGAACTGCGCTCTCGATGGGCGGCATTGGTGGAATCGTCGCCAGTAAGTAAATTGGAGAAGTTCCGTCTCCACAATCTAAGCACACACTGTGTATCCGTATTCAGATCTCCATTTTCGTCTCTGCAAGTGGATGCTTCGGGCTTGAAACCTTGGGTTAGACGCTTCGACTGGACTTAGACGACTTCGACATGGATAATGCTGGCCTCGCCAGGTTGAGGCGGTCAGACACGTTGCCATGTGAAGGTTCGCCCCCTGTTCCCCAATCAATCTAGTTACGTATGAAAATACTTCGCCATTCTTAACATACCCTTTATTTTCAACATGGTCTACTTTTCACTTTTCAAATAATTCAATATAATAAAAAAAAACATAAAAAAGGTAAAAAATAATAACTAGTAACAACTATGTTAGTTAAATACACGCGGAGCAAAGTGGTTTTCGTTAATCAAGTACAAAATTTTGTACTGAAATTTTGCTCTATTACGCCATTACTTGTTTTGTGTACATGAATCCCTGAAGGACAATATGTCATCGGTGACTTTTTTGTTAGAACCGCGAAGATCTTTCATTTCTACATACAAGCCTATTCATTTGCAATTTCAAGTACTTGCTAAATTTATGAATACAAGCGCGCTTGCACTTGATAATTTTCAATCAAGTTGAAGTATACTTGAAATCAGTCTAGTCGACGATCAGCTTGTTACCCGAATTTATGAACGCGTGATCAACGGCACCAAGTGAAAACAAGCGGCAGCAGACTTGAAACGTACGTCATAGAGATTGAAAAGCTTGAATTTGTTTGTGAATTTTCAACTAACTTGCTTAAAAAAAGTAAGTAAAACATATTTAAAAAATTATTGTTTAGACTGCTTTTGAGTGCGAAAGTAATGATTTTGTATTTAATGTAATTTACTGTTACTGAAGACAGAGTTAAAGAAAAATTTGTTGGGCACAAGGGCGTACCCAAATAAATAGTTTTAAAAATAGTTTGTGAAAAATATGGGTCGCTGATAAGGGTGGTCCTTAAAAATGATTTCTTTATGCTTTTTGTTTTAAAAAAATATTTTTTGCTGTCAATCGGGCCAATTATTTGGATTCTAATGTCAGAATATAAAAGGTTTTTTGACACTAGGGTGGACCCTAAAAATTTTTATTTTTTGTGTTCTTGCAAGATTTTGTTTTATTTTTAAATAAAGCCGGACCAATTCATTTAAGTCTGGTGTAAAAACACTAAAAAGTTTTTTGACAGTAGGGTGGATCCTAAAAATACTTCTTTTGTGATTTTGACAGAATTCGCCAGTTTTTGCAATGCAGTCGGATAAATTATTTAGAATCTCATGTCAGAACATAAAAAGTTTATCTGGACACTACGGTGGACCCTTAAATTTTATTAGGCTCTCAAAAAAACAATGAAAAGTTGTTGATTTTATATACTTTTTTCAATTCCTTGTTAAGAAAGAACTAAATCGTTATAGTAAATATTTTGTCTTCACGGCAAAGATTGTTTTATTGATTAAGCTTCAAAGAACTTCAGTCTTTTGTTTCGAGAATGCAGCTCTTGCATAGTTAAAGAAAAAATCATTATTGCAACAATTTTTTAATTGTGGTAAAAATATTTTGGTTACAGTTTTAAAAGAACTTTTTTTCGTTGATTTTAAGGCGTTCAATTTTCTCGGTGTAACTACATTATTGAAAAATATTGCATTCGATCAGAAAATATGTAAGCAGAATAGACAGTAATAACAAGGGGTTAAGTGCTAATTTCCCCATAGTTCGGTAAAAGTTGCCGAACCTGTTAACTCACCTCAGGGCAGTTAACTCAGAATATTTAATTTCTTCAAAGTTCGGTAGAGACTTACAGAACTTTTAGGTCCGGCAAATTTTGGTAAAAGGTTACCAAACCAACAATTTAACAAGCCTCGGGAGTACGGTTGCCAACCGTCCGGTTTTCGCCCGGACAGTCCGGTTTTTCAAAGTGTTGTCCAGGCTCGGTAGTCAAACACGACCGGACGAGATATGTAATTTAAAAAGAATATTTGCCTGTTTCGAACGCATTTGTTGTGTGGCTTTAGCGAAATGAAAAATATTTGGTTCGAGGAGAGGAACAAATTGAAAGTGGAAATGGTCAAGTCGAAACTCTTCGTCCATTTGGATTGGCTGAATAAAAGGATTCATTCATTTAATCAAACAATTCATTTATTAAAAAAAAAAGAATTGACTTTTTTGTTAATATAATCCCTACGAATCGAAGTCGTTTCTAATATTTTTGTGAAGTTTTTCCAGAATGGCAGTTTTGCCTGTAACTGGCAGTTTCGTATCTTTGCGTAGTTCGGCAGTTTTTTAAAAGCAGTTTTTTATGAAAATATAAAATTTTATATAGTTTTCATAAATTCTCTTTACAGAACAAAAAAAAAATTCATTATGGTTCAATTACTTGTTTAAGGGCGCCCTGCTTTAATCTTTAGCTGAAGCTTTTAAAGCAGCCCTGCTTTCAACAACCAGCAGCAGCTTTTTAAGCAGCTCTGCCTTAAGCTTCAGCCAACTTCAAGAATTGAACATTGAATATGAACCAACCCCTCTTCTGTGTTTGTGCGAATTTGATGACACTAAAGCTTTTCTGTTTTTAAAAAAATTGGGTTCAGTGGTACTGACAACTCCTGTTGCCACAGCAAATATCGTTTGAACTTTTTCCGAAATCAATATTAACAAAACAAAAGTAATAAATAAACTAGAAATTTTCTATGTAATACTTAGGACCATGATATAATTATACTAGGTAGCCTTCACAACTGCCTGTTATCTCAGAGCGACGACCATTAATTGTCAAAATTAATACAAAGTTTAACTTGTCATCTGTTTTCTGCTAATTCATTTGCGTTTTATTCTTTGCAGGAACAATTGTTTTTGACTTCTGCTTATGTATAAAAAAAACAAACCTAATAGTAATATGTATAACAAATGCAAATAATAATATATATAAAAAAATATGTTATATTAAAATTACCTGAACTAGTTATCTAAAAATTATTTCAGATGTGAAATAATATTAGAAGATTTTTTATACATTAAAATAAAACCATAAATATTTTATGTTTATTGCTTATAATATTTTTGTATACAGATGAATTTGTAATTATTTGTTTTTAATAAAGCACAAATTTTTCCGCCTTTTTTCAAATCATAATATAAGCTTTTAGCTGAAAGTCCTTCCTTTTTCCTATTTTTGTTGTTTTCTTATCAACTATTCTGACAGTTCGACGTTCATTGCCAATTTTTACAAATTTTGTGCTCGGGTACTTCTTCGGATTTTTCATTGTTTTGCAAGAGGATTTGTTCTTACTCTCAAAAAATTCCTAATGACAAGTTTTTACTGAACTTGACCTAATATGTCCGGCTTATGAATATCCAAAAGTTGGCAAACCTGCTCGGGAGGTCTGTTAACTGAGCTTAACGGCGTGGGGAATCGGTTTTCCGTACAAATTTGATTTCTGCATTGAAAAATATTCTTTTGTGCGTCAAATATTATTCGCGGGTTTTTATGTAAAAACAAAAAATGGAACAACATTTTTGGGAACAGTGGTCCAGCGAGGAGAATGAGGAGCGTTTAATTATTGAGCTACGGCGAGTGTGTACTTGCACTGGCTACTGGCGAGTACTTTTTTTATCAGCTGATAAATTCTTCATGACTGCCGCGTGCTTAGCTTTCGCCATATCAGAATCCTTTTTATAAAGTTCAGCTCGCGGGATGAAATCCTTAATTTCCGGTGGCTTTATTAAGCGCGGCTTCTACTCTGGTGTCATCTTTGTTCTCAGTTGCGCTGAGGTGTATGCTGACCACGCTGCCCTGCGACTGTTTTCGGCTACAGTTCCCGCAATTTCATTTGTACCATTCGTGTTTGCGCCAGTATTTATTGCTTCAATGATGTTGGCATCCATATCCAAGACAATGATTTGAGAATTGTTCAAAAATATTTCGATTGGTTCACCATCGTTTGAGCCAGAGTACTTTTCCAAGCTACTCATAGAGTTTCCTCTGCCACCATTACCGAAATCGTCATCGCGAGGAAGTCCTTCGATGGACAGGCTTAAGAGGGAAGCAAGTTCTTATATGTTAGGCAATATGTAGTTCGACTTGTTTTTTCACAGGTCTCCCTATTCCTATAGCGTATTTGCGATCTTTGCGATCGATGATGCCGCCAGCCCATGAACCGCACCAAACAGTCACTCTTTGTGGGTGCATTGCTTTTTCGACAATCTTACTTACTTACTTAGGTGGCCGTAACAACCCGTGTCCGGGTTTCGGCCGACATCATCAGCTCTCGCCAGGCGCCTCTGCTTTGCGCGCGCCTTCTCCAATCGGATACACCAAGTGCGGTTAGGGCTTCCTCGGCCTGGTCCATCCATGGGAGGCATGGTCTCCCTCGCCGTCATTGACCAGCGACCCTCGCCTCAAGCACTTTTTTCGTAGAGCTCATACAGCTCGTGGTTCATTCGGATGCGATAGTCATCGCCGACTCGAACAGGACCGAAGATTTTGCGAAGAACTTTTCTCTCGCCATATGCCTCAGCGCCATAAAGCAGCACAGGTAGAACGAGCGTCTTGTAGAGTGTTAGTTTTGTCGATCGAGAGAGGGCTCTGGAACTTAGTTGCTTACTGAGCCCGTAGTAGCACCTATTAGCAATTATTGTTCTTCGCTTTATCTCCAGGCTGATTTCGTTGTTAGTATTAATGGCGGTGCCAAGGTAAACGAACTCCTTGACTACTTCAAAGTTATAGCTGCCTTATGAAACGTGGGAGTCTAAACGCCGCGCTCCCTTGTTTGTAGACAGCATATACTTTGTTTTACCCTCATTTATCATCAAACCCACTTTGGTTGATTCCTTTTCGATAGCGTCGAAAGCAGCGGTAACATCTCTTTTGGTTCTGCCAACAATATCAATATCATCAGCGTACGCAAGGAGCTGGACACCTTTATAGAAAATGGTGCCATTACGATGCACACCGGCCTTTCGTACGATCCCCTCCATGATGATGTTTAAGAGATCGCAAGACAGTGGATCGCCTTGCCTGAAACCTCTTTCGGTATTGAAGGCTTCGGAGAGGTCACTTCCTACCTTAACGGAGCTGTGTGTGTTGCTCAACGTCATTCTGCAAAGTCTAATCAACTTTGCAGGTATACCGAACTCAGACATTGTTGCGTATAGGCAACATCGTTGGATAGCAACTCGGACCTCTTCATGGCTAGGTGGTGGTACTTCCACTCCGTCATCGTTGATGGGTGGCTCTGAACTGCGCTCTCCATTGGCGACATTGGTGGAATCTTCGCCAGTAAGTAAATTGGAGAAGTGCCGTCTCCACAATCTCAGCACACACTGTGTATACGTATTCAGATCTCCATTTTCGTCTCTACAAGTGGATGCTCCCGGCTTGAAACCTTGGGTTAGACGCTTAACCTGTTGATAGAATTTTCGTGCATCCTTCTTGCCCTGGTATACCTCTAGTTCCTCACGCTCACGCTTTTCCTGCTCTCTTTTCTTGCGTCTGAAAAGGCGCCTCTTTTCCTTCCTCTTTCCGAAAAAATCACGAAGTGTACGATATACATTTTGATTTGAACGCCCATTTTCATAATAAGCCTGAATAACTTTAACGCTTTGCTCGGTTGTGTATCTTTCCATGGTTCAAATTGAGTTAGTCTGAAATTGAGAAATGTCAAATGAAATGCAGAAAAAAGCTTGATGTTTAGGTGTGGTTTACATTCAACATCAGCCCTTAAAATTTAGTAACCCTTTAGATAATTTATGAATTTAACACAAGTAACTGAAATTGAAAATATGATGTTAAATAAATATCCCAAAACTATGTGTTTCACTTACAGGCATCTCCCTCGACGTCAGCAGGCCTGTTGACAGGATATTGAAGTATGTTAATTCGCCATGCTTCTAAATTAAAATGTTAATGATTTTATATTAAATTAGCTATAAGTTAAGGTTACCACTGCATTATTCTCTTTTAAGTTTATGGGTTTTTTTTTCTTAAAACTTTTTTTGTTTTTATAATCACTTTTAATATTTTTTTTTTCTTAGTTTATGTTTGATTTCAGATACAGGGCTCCACTTAACAGGGACTGCTAGATGTCAGCGAGGTACCACGGGGCCTGAAGGCGCAACCTCTATTCCTAGTGAAAATCAACCACAATGGCTTCTGGAATAGGAGGAAGATTATTGTAACAGTAGAAATGTTCAGTTGTGTAGGTAGGATTTAGGTACACACTGAGCTCTGGACAAGCGAGACTTCCACGACTGGAGCTTCGTCCATTGCAAGTTGAAGTTAACGAAATTGTCTCTGAAAATTTTATAGGATTATGTGATGAATGTGATGAATGGTTCGATGATTTTTATTTTGCATACTTTACCTTTATGGCGTCGATGCTTAATAAACGTTTATGCTTAAATAATGCAAATAAACTTCTATTAATTGCGTTATCCGATTGGGTTGCTTTTAAAAAGTAAAAGCTGATTGTTTGCGTGTTAAAAAACTTTATATAGGGTTCAAAGCAACGTGCTCGAGTTAAAAATTAGAAAAGATAGATCGCAATCGGCGGATGTGGGAAATGGCTTTGACAATTGAAACTCGTTAAAGACATTTTTCCTTAGAGTGACATTTTGCTTTTTGTAACATGGAGCCCTGCAACATGTTAGTATTATAAAGGGTTGCCGTCGATTTATCGTTGTGGTTTTTGTTAAAATGGGTATTTTAATGAAGACTAACTGTGTAATTATATTTTATTCAAAAATTTGTAGCTCAATTTGCAGATTCCTTTTGTGTCCCATTTTTATAATTTTCTATTTTTTGAATATTGAAATTTTTCTTTTGATTTTTTTTTTTATAACTCTTACATAAAATTTTGCCAGACAGAACTAGGTGAATACAATTTTGAGGAAATTTAACTGAGCGGAGAAAAGCTCGACGCGTTCAGTAAATTTATTGAAGAAATTTAAATTGCCGGTCTGGCAAGTTAACGTATCTTAGGCATTTGAAGTTCGGTAAAGTTCCGGACGTGAAGCTCCATTTGACGGTCTGAGAAGAAAATGGCCCTAAGTCAGAGAATGGCCTCAAAAGCCGATTACTTGAAAGGCTTGATTTAGATTTGCAAACGATTAGCAAACGAGTTTGTACTGGATTTGGAGTTAGTTAAAATATGTCTAATTGTAAGTCTCCATAAGTCGATCTCTTTTTCAATAGTGGTGATTCGAGTTATAGAAGTTTGATTCTAGTTCGATATATCAAGCTTTTATTGCTTCCAAGTAAAAAACTGCTAACCATTTCTAAAACAGAATTAATTTAAGGGGATATACATTAACTATGCCAAATGTTTCGATTGGTCATAATTAAAAACATTAACAATGTTAAATCATTTAGAAAAAATGATGTGCTGCCAACTATATTTATTTATTTATTTATTTATTTATTTATTTATTTATTTATTTATTTATTTATTTATTTATTTATTTATTTATTTATTTATTTATTTATTTATTTATATATTTATTTATTTATTTATTTATTTATTTATTTATTTATTTATTTATTTATTTATTTATTTATTTATTTATTTATATATTTATTTATTTATTTATTTATTTATTTATTTATTTATTTATTTATTTATTTATTTATTTATTTATTTATTTATTTATTTATTTATTTATTTATTTATTTATTTATTTATTTATTTATTTATTTATTTATTTATTTATTTATTTATTTATTTATTTATTCATATATTTATTTATTTATTTATTTATCTATTTATTTATTTATTGTTTGCTAAGCCTAAAAGCTTTAGAGCAATATTACATTTGTAAAGATAATATCAACAATTCAATTTGTAAAATAGAAAATTTGAACAATTTAAAATGTATTTAAAATTTGAAAATTTAATTAATACATTAGAATTTTAAGGTATAAGTTGAACAGAAAAGCATTGTGTTGACAGACTCTTGACAAAAAATGTCAATTTCGCCATACGTGAAGTATCATGATATTGGTCTAGAACGGTAGGAGGTATCAAGACAAACAAGGTCCGCTACGCCACACTAATAAACTAAGTTCTATCTTGCTTAAGCCGATGGAGTACTGACCCAGCAAGGTGGGATTTCGACAAACTAGGTCATATTCACCACACCAATATATTGAATATGTATACAAATCGTTACAGCGTGGTGGTTTATTGGAAAAGTCCAAAACCACCACTGTACGGCAGATAAATGAGGTCAGAAATTCCAGCAATACGATATTGTGTTTACATCAGGAGTGCGCAAAAGGCCGCCCATAAAATAAATGATCAAAATAAAATAATATGATCTGTCGCTGTGCGAACTTTATGCTGTGATGTTGCGACCGCTTGCGTTGCGCTGCGTTGCGCTGCGGTGCTTTATTGAACACGACAACATAGCGTCCCTTTCATGCAAAAACGAAAATGTGTAAAAAAAATAAATGGCTAAATGGTTGCACAAAAAGTCATTTTTTCTAGTGTTTTTGTTGAGCAACGGAAACCAAATTGAAACTGTGTATTACGAAGGTTGCACCATCCATTTCCGAAAAAAGATTTGGAATAGAAGGATTTTTCTTAGCCATTCGGAGCGCAAAAAACATTAAAATGCACACTGGCGTTTTTGGTATGAAGGGGACGATATCATTGGAGCGTTTATTCATTCATTCTATACAATCAGTCGTTGTACGAACTTCATGCTGTTAAGTTACGGTCGCTCTATTCTGCGTTGCCTTAAGTTGCGAACATAGTGAACGTATGTTTCTGAGCTGAGCCAAAAAACACATTGGAGCAATAAAGAAACCAAGTCTTGCATCTCTTTTGCTCCAATGTGTATTTTTTCGGCTCGGCACAACAATAAGCTTTCACTTTGGTCGCAACCTTATAGAACACGACAAGCTATCATTCTCGCGTTATGCTGTTATTGTACGAATGAACAAACTCGTGCTTTTCGTTCAGTGCAAACTTTTAAAACAAAAGCTTTGCAATACACTCACAAAAATGTGAATGTATTATTTTGTGCACCCCTGGCTTACATCCATCACCATCAGAGAACATGATTCGTTTTAAGATAAAAATTCGGATAAAACATTAAAGTCTCCACATGCACTTCTTAGTGGTTCGTTTTGTAAATAGTTTGTTCTACAAAAAATTCATATATAGTAGCTCAAAGCTTCTCCTTGGACGAGGAGGAACGTTAAGGTATATTTTACTCAATAATTAAGGAGTATTTACATATCGATATAATAGTTTAACAATCCAACATGCATTAAGCATTTTTCTGCGATTTTCTAAAGTAGGGAGATTTATAAGCTGTAACCGATACTCATAAGGTGGTAATTGAAAATTTGTATTGTATATGTAGTTTACGTAAACAGAACAAAAGAATTTTTTTTTAACAGATTCAATGTAATCAATGTAGTAACCGTATCGAGGACTCCACACAATTGACGCATATTCTAATATAGGGCGCACTAGAGATATGAATAAGGTTTTTGTTATATAAGGGTCATTAAACTAATAAGACTTAAGGTACTAATAGCTTTCTTTACTATTCTTTTAATGTGAACATGAAAACGAAGTTCCATGTTCCATCTATCCATCAACAGATTCAATGTAATCAATGTAGTAACCGTATCGAGGACTCCACACAATTGACGCATATTCTAATATAGGGCGCACTAGAGATATGAATAAGGTTTTTGTTATATAAGGGTCATTAAACTAATAAGACTTAAGGTACTAATAGCTTTCTTTACTATTCTTTTAATGTGAACATGAAAACGAAGTTCCATGTTCCATCTATCCATCGGTACTCCGAGATCATCGAAAATAGCTAAAGACTCAAGGAAATATTCACCAATTTTGTAAATATTTCGAAATGGATGCATTCGAGCAAATGTCATCTGCTTACATTTCTTCATGTTGAGATTCATACAATTTAATTTACACCAGTTATGTATATGATCCATCTGTAAGAGCAGAGCGTCTTGTTCAGTTTTAAAGGAAAGAAATAGTTTTACTTCTTTGGCTAACATTAAAATTTGGCTATCTTTTATCACCAATGGAAGATCATTAATATAGAGTAAAATCAGTAAAGGCCCTAGGTGGCTTCCTTGAGGTACCCAGGAAGTTACAGGAAATTGATGCGACTTGACAAGTTTGTAGATACCACTTTTTGATCTATTGCATAAGCAACATTTTATCCATTTAACAAGTTGTGTGGGAAACCCAAGAAGAGATAGTTTTAAAGTCAGGAGGCTATGATTAACAACGTCAAAAGCTTTGCTGAAATATTTTCAGTTTGTAGCCCCTTTCCAAAATTCTCTATTGTCTTAGATGAAAATTCCAGAAGGTTTGTAACCGTCGATTTTCCAGCTAAGAATCCATGTTGGGAAGGAGACATTAAAGATTTAACGCTATGAGATAATTGTGAAGTTACAATTCCCCTGTAGTTGTCAATTAAAGATCTGTTACCAGATTTATGCAACGGGATAATATATGAAGATTTCCAGGCAGCTGGAAAATAACAACATTTTAATGAGGTCGTAAAAAGCAAAGTGATTTGAATCGCAAGTTCTTCACAACAATATTTTAATATATATGAAGGAATGTTATCAGGACCACTTTTGTAAGATGACTTTAGATTTTTATGTAAGATAATACAGTGTCTACATAATACAGTGATAATACAGTGACATCAATAATAGGGAGATAGATTTCACCTGGCTGCACTGTTATCGGATATCTTAGGCCATCATAAGAAACTGATGAATAAGTAGACTTAAAAAAGTCAGCAAAAAGTTACATATTGAAAAATCGTTATCAGACTCAAATGATTTATTTTTCATAACAGCAGGAAAAGAATTAAACTTCCGTTTAGTATTGACAAAGCTTCAGAAAGATTTTGCATCAGACTTGATGTTCGATTTAACTTTTGTTAAGTAGATGTTATAGGGCTGCTTACATAACTGTTGATAATCGTATTTAATTGCAATATAACTAGCAGTCACAAACATTATATGTTTTTTGATACTTTTGTAGTATTTTGATTTTAATATACTTAATTTCCGTAGTTCGTTGGTATACCAAACCGGACCATATAAAATATAAGATTTTCTTTGTGGGACAGATAATTGAAAGCACTGATTGAGTGTAAAATTAAAAGTATTGACCGCATTATCAAGGTTCAGAAAAGAAGAACTTATATTATTTGCATTGAGGATGGATGACCAGTTGATGTTTGACAAATTGTGTATGACAAGTCAATTATGATGATGGAAAATAAAACGATTCCACTAACACTAGTTGGTAACCTCAATTTATGTGGAAATATATTGCCACTTTTTATATCTGAACAAAAATAGTTGTACTAAATACTTTGAACCTGAATTTCATAAAATTAAATTACTTATTTTGTTGTTTTAAAACAAACTGCCGCATTAATATGAGCTGGCTTGACACTGCTTACTACCTTCATTTTATAATTTGATGATTCAAAAACAATTTATTTCCCAGTTTCACCCAACGGATTTTTATGAACGCTGTAAATAAGTTAAAGTACACGCAATATCACACTTCTTATATTTAACAGACTTATTAGGTCTTAATAAAATATTCATAGAAAACAATACATTTTTTGAAATCGACGATAACATTTTTACACCAAACGACGTCCTTATAAATATACTCCAATGTATGACTGCCTGCCTTAAAATTCTTACAATATACGTGTGTACGCCTCTTTTGTAAGAGGTTCTTGTATATCCAGAGCCTAAGAATTAAATTTCAGTTGCTTATCACCATTACAAAGAGTGTGATTCATGGTTCATGGATTAATTTTATTTAAACGAAAACCACGCTTCGCGCATCTGAGTGATAATTGATTTATTGGCATGGGGCTTATTTGTTTTCGCATAATAGTGACTTCATGAAGGCGGCTTCTTCTGTTTTGTAATACGTCTGAAGGTTTTTTTCTTGATTTGTGTTGACCGAAGAGTGCGTATCTTGTGGATAATTATAAGCTTTTATTGAGTTTATATTTCATTTTCCTCGTAAAGTAAATTCCATAACCAAACAACAATCAGCGAGAAGTTTGGTAAACAGACATTTCAGCTCAAGCATTGAATGCCGTCCTAGACCTGTTTAAGTTTTGCCGCAACAGTCCTGGCAAAGGTGCTTTCAAGTTATTTTTTTACGTTGTTATATTTAATTTGCTTTGCTTGGAAAAAAACCAACCTTAGGTGTCTTGCGAAGGCAAGACCACAATACAAGAAAAAGTTATAAAGTCACACTTGATACAACTGGGAGTAGACACGATTTACCTAATATAACGGCCTGAAAATTGTAGATTCTTGTATGTTGATTATTTGTATCTTGTATTAGAAGTTTAAGTTCAACGGTAAAAAACAGAAATTTATTGCAAAAACCATTAAATAACATTTCACATTCCCACGCGAGCACTAAAGATGATATTATTTAAAAAAAAAAAAACCTTATTTAGGAAGTTTTTTATTTCATAACTATACAATTTTAAAATCGAAAACCATTGGTATTGGTTTTGAAAATTTAAAATTTACTAGTTATAACTAATTATAACTAAGCTTACATTTATAACAAAAACTTTTATATATATCTTAAGAAACAAAGAATTTTAATTTAAAAAACCAAATTTTGTTTAAACTAGTAAGGAATGGAGCTTCGGCAGGGTACCATGGCTAAAATACCCACCGCGGCCATATTGAAGTGTGTTCTATGTCTTTAGCCTTCTATAAAATGTTTATATATAATCTACAAAAATATGTCTCATACGCTTAATTTTATTTTACTCATACCTGCCACATAGCGTAATATGTAGACTGCTCATTATGCTAAAGAATATATGTGCAAAATTTGGTTGGTAGGTGCAAATTCATACCAACGGTGTAAAATAATTTCGTTTTAAATTAAAGTGTCGCGCACCGTTTAATTCGAGCCAATTTTCTAGACTGCTGACTGCTCATTATTCCAAAACACAACCGACTACAAAATCACTACAGAGTAAAAAATAATTTTAAAAATACTTTTCCTTTTACTTTCTTGGTAATATTTGATAATTTATTTAAACATATTATAAATATATTAATTTCTTCATGAACACAAAAGCTTTTAAGGTCGGCGCTAATATAATCAGACTTCTAATCAGAAGCGACACCTTCAAAGCATTTGTATTCATAAAGAAATTGATATATTTATGATAATAAAACAAATAAGAAAAAAATTAAGATAATAAGATTTCATATATAATAATATGTTTAAATAAATTATCAAATATAACCAAGAAATTAAAAGGAAAAGTATTTTTTAAAATTATTTTTTATTTTGTTGTGATTTTGTAGTCGGTTGTTTCTTTTTTTAATTTTTATTTCTTCCTTTTTAGAGAATATGATAAATTTTTTGTGTTATTATTATAACTCTAATAATTTTTCAATTATTAATTAAGAGTTATATTTTCGAGCTCAAGGTCTATGTTGTTTTCTGAAGAAAACAACCAACAACAACAACAATACCCTTTATATAGAGTGGCAATCATACAGCAGACTAGACAGCTGTTTCGTTGGCCGCTACACCAACTCATCAGTAGCCTTTATATGATAGCGATGATAAACTTAGCCGTTCATGTCTATTTGTTTTCGTCAATGTTAGAGAAAATTACTCTGAATTACATTGTACACACAAATGATACGAAAAGCAGCTAAAGTTCTTCGAATTTCCAGATTCACACTTATTCGGTGTAAGCTCTTTCTTCGAAGATATATCAAAGCTTTTTACCACTCACAGGCATGTTGTAGTTTTAGTTGTTGTTCTTCTATTATTCACTGTCCGTCTTAGTTGCAGCAACCTGCTGCTATTAAACTATGACGTCATGAAATATTTTGTTTGAAGACTAAGATTTTTATTTTATTGTGTGTAAACACACAAATTAATCATAATTTTGTTTTTCAACGGCCGTGCTCTGCCAGAGAATTAATTTGTAAATTTATTCGACCTCTTTTCATAAGTTTTTGTGTTATTATTATAACTCTAATAATTTTTCAATTATTAATTAAGAGTTATATTTTCGAGCTCAAGGTCTATGTTGTTTTCTGAAGAAAACAACCAACAACAACAACAATACCCTTTATATAGAGTGGCAATCATACAGCAGACTAGACAGCTGTTTCGTTGGCCGCTACACCAACTCATCAGTAGCCTTTATATGATAGCGATGATAAACTTAGCCGTTCATGTATATTTGTTTTCGTCAATGTTAGAGAAAATTACTCTGAATTACATTGTACACACAAATGATACGAAAAGCAGCTAAAGTTCTTCGAATTTCCAGATGCACACTTATGTCAAGTCTGTCTAGTCTAGTCTGCTGTATGATTGCCACTCTATATAAAGGGTATTGTTGTTGTTGTTGGTTGTTTTCTTCAGAAAACAACATAGACCTTGAGCTCGAAAATATAACTCTTAATTAATAATTGAAAAATTATTAGAGTTATAATAATAACACAAAAACTTATGAAAAGAGGTCGAATAAATTTACAAATTAATTCTCTGGCAGAGCACGGCCGTTGAAAAACAAAATTATGATTAATTTGTGTGTTTACACACAATAAAATAAAAATCTTAGTTTTCAAACAAAATATTTCATGACGTCATAGTTTAATAGCAGCAGGTTGCTGCAACTAAGACGGACAGTGAATAATAGAAGAACAACAACTAAAACTACAACATGCCTGTGAGTGGTAAAAAGCTTTGATATATCTTCGAAGAAAGAGCTTACACCGAATAAGTGTGAATCTGGAAATTCGAAGAACTTTAGCTGCTTTTCGTATCATTTGTGTGTACAATGTAATTCAGAGTAATTTTCTCTAACATTGACGAAAACAAATAGACATGAACGGCTAAGTTTATCATCGCTATCATATAAAGGCTACTGATGAGTTGGTGTAGCTGCCAACGAAACAGCTGTCTAGTCTGCTGTATGATTGCCACTCTATATAAAGGGTATTGTTGTTGTTGTTGGTTGTTTTCTTCAGAAAACAACATAGACCTTGAGCTCGAAAATATAACTCTTAATTAATAATTGAAAAATTATTAGAGTTATAATAATAACACAAAAACTTATGAAAAGAGGTCGAATAAATTTACAAATTAATTCTCTGGCAGAGCACGGCCGTTGAAAAACAAAATTATGATTAATTTGTGTGTTTACACACAATAAAATAAAAGTCTTAGTTTTCAAACAAAATATTTCATGACGTCATAGTTTAATAGCAGCAGGTTGCTGCAACTAAGACGGACAGTGAATAATAGAAGAACAACAACTAAAACTACAACATGCCTGTGAGTGGTAAAAAGCTTTGATATATCTTCGAAGAAAGAGCTTACACCGAATAAGTGTGAATCTGGAAATTCGAAGAACTTTAGCTGCTTTTCGTATCATTTGTGTGTACAATGTAATTCAGAGTAATTTTCTCTAACATTGACGAAAACAAATAGACATGAACGGCTAAGTTTATCATCGCTATCATATAAAGGCTACTGATGAGTTGGTGTAGCGGCCAACGAAACAGCTGTCTAGTCTGCTGTATGATTGCCACTCTATATAAAGGGTATTGTTGTTGTTGTTGGTTGTTTTCTTCAGAAAACAACATAGACCTTGAGCTGGAAAATATAACTCTTAATTAATAATTGAAAAATTATTAGAGTTATAATAATAACACAAAAACTTATGAAAAGAGGTCGAATAAATTTACAAATTAATTCTCTGGCAGAGCACGGCCGTTGAAAAACAAAATTATGATTAATTTGTGTGTTTACACACAATAAAATAAAAATCTTAGTTTTCAAACAAAATATTTCATGACGTCATAGTTTAATAGCAGCAGGTTGCTGCAACTAAGACGGACAGTGAATAATAGAAGAACAACAACTAAAACTACAACATGCCTGTGAGTGGTAAAAAGCTTTGATATATCTTCGAAGAAAGAGCTTACACCGAATAAGTGTGAATCTGGAAATTCGAAGAACTTTAGCTGCTTTTCGTATCATTTGTGTGTACAATGTAATTCAGAGTAATTTTCTCTAACATTGACGAAAACAAATAGACATGAACGGCTAAGTTTATCATCGCTATCATATAAAGGCTACTGATGAGTTGATGTAGCGGCCAACGAAACAGCTGTCTAGTCTGCTGTATGATTGCCACTCTATATAAAGGGTATTGTTGTTGTTGTTGGTTGTTTTCTTCAGAAAACAACATAGACCTTGAGCTCGAAAATATAACTCTTAATTAATAATTGAAAAATTATTAGAGTTATAATAATAACACAAAAACTTATGAAAAGAGGTCGAATAAATTTACAAATTAATATGATAAATTTTCGAAAAAAGTGTATAAACAACATTAATACAATTGTTCCGAAAAAATTTGTTCTATTAAATTCTGAAAGTTTGTTGGTTATTTCAAATATCTGCCTCTTAAATTTAAATTAGATGTCACATGTTTTGAAATTATTATACCCATTCTTGTAACGACTTTTATTACCCTAGTGTCAATATTATTCGAGATATAGTGTTTTTCTAATATTGCCACGCCCCTTTGTTAAATAAGCGCCCACTTTCTTGAGCGTTATTTCCAATAATTGTGCCTACCCCTGTACTTTATTTCAGTACCTCAGCGTCAATATTAACTGCGATAGTGTTTATATAGTATTGCCACGCCCACTTATAGAATACCGCCTACTTTATTGACCATAATTTTTAATACTTCTGCCTACCCCTGTACTACAATAAATTTCAGTGCCCTAGTGTCAATATTATTCGATATACACTGTTTTTCTAATATTGCCACGCCCAGTAGTCGAAAGCCGCCCACTTTCTTCGCCGTAATTTTTGCTAATAATGCTCTTTAATACTAATAATAATAATAACTAATAATACTTTTTTCTAATATTGCCACGCCCCTTTGTCAAATAACACCCATTTTCTTGACGGTAATTTGTAATAATTGTGCCTACCCCTACACTAAATTTCAGTACCATAGTGTCCATATTATTTGAGATACAGTAGTATCTAGTATTGCGAGATATAATTTTGCCACGCCCATTTGTCAAATAACGCTTACTCTATTGAGCGTAATTTTTAATAATTCTGCCTACCCCTGTAATACAATAAATTTTAGTGCCCTTGTGTCAATATTATTTGAGATACACTCTTTTTCTTATGTTGCCACGCCCAGTAGTCGAATACCGCCCACTTTATTGACCGTAATTTGTAATAACTGTGCCTACCCCTACACTAAATTGCAGTACCCTAGTGTCAATATTATTCGAGATACAGTACTATCTAGTATTGCGAGATCTATTATTGCAACCCCCAATTCTCGAATACCGCCCACTTTTACGGGCACCTCCATGCTTATGATATCTATCTGTTCCCCAAAAATTATGGCAATCAGGCATATGGTTAAGGAGTTATCGATGACATCCATTAAAAAAAAAAAAAAACAAAAATATAAAAAAAAACAGAGAAACCGACGAACTTGAGAACCTCCTCCTTTTTGAAGTCGGGTAAAAATATGGAAAATTTGGAAGAAGTTGGATAAAGGCTATAGAAAAACTTTGATTTAAATTTAAATGCCACGCCCCTGTCTAAATCCGCCCAATTCATTAGACTACTCACTGCTCATTATTTCAAGGAATATATTTGCAAAATTTGTTTGAAATTAGAAAAACGGTGTAGAAGCAGTTCTATTAGAATTAAAAATTCACACGTCCCTTGGCCAATTCCACCCACTTTTGTAAGCTTATAACTTCTCATTTTATTAACGAATATATGTGCGAAATTTGATATAAATCGGTGAAACAGTGACGATGGAATATATTAAAAATAAAGTGCCACGCCCCCTGTCTAGTACCACCCTTATGCCAAATAATATGTGTGCAAAATTTGGTTTAAGTCGGACAAACTGTGTAGAGAGAGTTCGATTAGAGTTAAATGGACACGCCCCTTGTCTAATCCTACCCACTTTTGTAGGCTTAAAAGTTCTTATTATGCTCAAGAATATATGTAAGAAATTTGGTTGAAATCGGACAAACGGGGTAGATAGAGCTAGTTTAAAAATAAAGTGCCATGTCCCTGGTCTAGTACCGCCCAACTTTATAAACTTACTCGTAAGATTGCTCAAACTACCAAGGATAATATTTGCACAATTTTGCTGATGTCTGACACACGGTGTTGAAGAAGTTCGATTAAAAGGAAGATGCCACGCAAACAATATAGAATATATGTCCAAAATTTGGAATGTGTTCGATAATCGATGTTGGTGGAATTCGGAAAACGAAAGTTTTTCTATTTTGATGATGGTGCTTTGTATGGGAGGTAGGCGTGGCTTTCGTACGATTTTGCCAAATATCATAGAGATGGTTCATACTATATATAAGAGCTCATGTGCAAAATTTCGAGACATTTCTTTAATTTTTGTGGATTTTTAAGCGATTTTACGTTTTAAATAAAACCAATTTGTATGGGAGGTTGGCGTGGTTTTAATCCGATTTTGTCAAATAGCATAGTAATGGTCTACATTAAATATCAAAGTCTATGTGAAAAGTTTCAAGTCGTTTCTTTAATTTGAGCAGCTTTTTAAGAGATTTTACAGTTACTATAAAGCCACTTTGTATGGGAGGTAGGTGTGGTTTTCATCCGATTTTTCGGATTTTCATAGTTAGGATTTATATTGAAGATCAAAGCTTACGTGCAAAATTTTAAAACATTTCTTTAATTTTTGTGGATATTTAAGAGGTAGTCTCTTTTAGAAGAATTTAACTATAAAAATTAAGTCACTCTGTATGGGGGGTATTCGCTGTTTTCATCAGATTTGGCTCATTTTCGAACTTGATCTTAAATTTTTAAAGAAAGGAATTTTGAATTTAAAATTACGGCTGTAGATGTGTGGACAGACAGACAAACGGACAGACACACGGAAATTGACTCAAGAGGTGACACTTACGCAGTACGCGTTGGGGTATAAAAATATATTTTCGAGTAATAGAGAAATAGCTAGTTGGACTTGTTGATTCTCTGTTTACTTGGCGACAATAGTTCTATAGCCTACAGCATAGAACGTCAGACCATCATCATCAGGGCTGCCAAACGTGCCAGATTTTACTCTATTTTGCTTCAAATGGCACCTTACTTTTTAATTTGGCACAAGGTGCCAAAATGGCACTTTTTGAAAAATTGTTTAATATCCCTTACACACTTTTTTAAAATATGTATTTGCTTTAAAAGACATTAATGTGCAAACCTTAGCTTTTACTACTTTTTAAGAAATCGAATTTTGTTTAGCTTTGACAGTTAAAACAGCTGGTTTATTTCATTTCGTTATTGCGGTTTTGCTTTAGCAACGGGTTCTTATGTTTTCGATCTAAAAATGAGCAAAAAATATTTGCATCGGAGCCGTGCTCACTGAGAAGGATTAGGTATATTAAAACGTACACCTTCTTTGGCACTTTTAATTATTTATTTGGCACTTTTTGGCACTTTTTATCCCTAATATGGCACGTTATACCTAATAAAAGTTGGCAGCCCTGCTCATCATTGTGGGTCGTGGGTTGTTTTTTTAATTTTAATGTAAAAGAAACAACGCTTACATGTTGATGCTGTGCGCTAACGTAAAATAATTGTTTTTGCATGTTTTTATGCCAATTATGCCAATATTCGATTACAACTACAGAAAACTATTACTGAAAAAATTTTTCTCTTTAAAGATTTGGCATCTTTAGCTCCTACTCATTAGTGTTAGACTTGGCAATTTTCACTACCTCCATAAAGCCCTGATTATAATAGACGGATCGGAACGGAGTCCAATGTCATCATAGCGTGGCAAAATGCTGACAAACGGTGTAGCGATTATAATAGCAACGGCAGAAGAATTTGTTTTTTTTACAAAATTTTCTTATTTCACAACAAATTACATTAAATATTCTTATTTTATTATTTTTAAGAATCAATTCAATCAAATTTTATCAAAAATCCAATAAACAAACCAAATACCGAATAAATAAAATTACAGCAAATGTCAATAAACGGAACATAGCGGAGAAATCAAACTTCTGTAGATCTCAATGTCGTGTGCCGCTCCGTTCCAACTAATTATAAACGCTCATATAAGAAATTCATGCAACAGATCGCAAAGTGGCATTTCTCAACGTTCTACAACGTTCCGTTCCGTCTATTATAATCAGCCCTTAACATCTATTCAATCCGTTGGTATATAAATAAACCGATAATGTCTGATAAAAAACACGAATTGGCCATTTCAGCACATGGAAGCACTTTGGTCGCGATTCTTATGGTCAATTGATCATTATTAGATGTTACTGAAGTTTGTCATATGACTGATGTTATATTTCAATACAAGACAAAGCAAGACAATTTTTTTAATATCTTAAAATATTGCAATGGTATTTTCTCTTCAATTTGGTCATGGTTTCATAACCTTACGAAAGGTATTAACGGAAAGGTATTATAAAGGTATTAACTTAAGACCCCTTTGTTTAATAGAGTTTTGTTTAGTAGAGTAAAGTAGTGAACGTAACTTAAAAAAATTATTAAGAATGACCCTTTACGTAAATTTTTCCATTTCTAAATTAGAATTGGTCGTTTTCTTATTGTGTATGTGGCTATTGGTGGCCTAAACTTATTTTTGATCGGCTTTCATATTATTAAGAGGATATTCGGCCTGCAAAATAATATCTTGCATATATAACTGTTCCATGATGAAGTCCCTTGGCAAAAGCTAGCTTTTCGGCTGCTATTGGAAAGATAAGAATATAGCTTGCTTGATAAATTATGTTGTATATTTTTCAAAATACCAATCTTAAAAAAGAGTTACCAAAGTTGAGATTTACACAGTACAACACATGATTTTGGGACTCAATTCTGAGAACTGCACGTGAAAGTAGCCCCAAAAAGAAGAAGTTCTGCATTTTTCGTTTTGTCAAGTTACATGCCATAATAATTTTATATCGATTTTAAGTTAGTAAGTATCGTATAGGGGAATTTGTCACGTTTTAGGCTCTTTTGATTGACATAACTCGACAACCACTAGTCCGATTTAGCTGAAACAAATTTAAAAAATTAAGAATTACAATTCCATTTCATGCAAAAAATATTTTTTTTCTTCATACATTTACTTATAACTGCAAAACTGTTGCTTATGTAGGGAAACGTCATATGAACAGATTAAAGGAATTGTAATTCTTAATTTTTTAAATTTGTTTCAGCTAAATCGGACTAGTGGTTGTCGAGTTATGTCAAACAAAAGATCCTAAAACGTGACAAATTCCCCTATACGATACTTACTAACTTGAAATCGATATTAAATTATTATGGCATGTTACTTGACAAAACGAATGATGCTGAACTTCTTCTTTTTGGGGCCACTTTCACGTGCAGTTCTCAGAATTGAGTCCCAAATCAATGAGCTGTAAAATGTTGTACTGTGTAATATAAAGAATTTAGTATGTTTTATACACAAGTAAACTAAGGCATTCAAATTATTTTAGTATTGCCATACACCACTGCATCTATAAAAATAACTTTCAGTACATTCAGGCGTGTCAAAACTTGGCTGCGATCAACAATGATAGAAGGCCGCTTGAAGGCCTATGTTTGCTCAGCGTGCATCGCAAACTGGTGGAAACAATGTTTGTAGACAATGTTTCGCAGAGATTTTCTGAAGTTCCCAGAAAGATTTTATTTCTTTAAAACTGAATTATAAGCAATTTTAATTTAATTGTAGGTTTTTGCTTTTGATAAACTTTTCCCCTCCTAGATCAAAGGCTGGCTACGCCCTTGGTTATATCCGTCGAAACTTATATTTCAAATTTTTTTGAATGTACATATATTTTTTTCAAAAATGCCCATTTCTAACATTTCGATCACAAAAAAAAAATCATAAAAAATCGTTAAACCTATACATCACTTTTGGAGTACCTTCAATAATTCTAAGAAAATATTTCTTTATTTTCATTCGAATAAATTTTCGAACTCCTGAAACTCCTTTTCGTTGCCAACATAAAGTTTTTCCATTCCGTGTTTTATTTGGTTGGATTAATGTATTTTCACGAAAAAGCCCCCAAAAGTCGAAAAATGTTCTTATGTTTTAACATTTATGCACTAATTTTACTCATTTATCTTTAAAACACACGAAAACGAAATTTCTGCTGATTTGGTGCACTACAACCCGTGCCGACATTCATCGAAATATGTTCATACAAATAACGTAGAATACTTAAGGGATACGTGAATGAGATTAGGGCATAGGTATTACGAGTAAAAAATGAGAGCACTTTTGACTTTTGGGGGTTTTTTCATTAAAATACCTAAAAGCGACTTTAAAAGAAAATGAATAGAAAAAACGGTATGTTGGCAACTCTGGAATTAAAAAATTTTTGGCCGAAAATTAGAAATATTTTCTTTGAATTATTGAAGGTACTCCAAAAGTGATGTATATGTTTTACGATTTTTTATAATTTTTTTTGTGATCGAAGTGCTAGAAATGGGCACTTTAAGTATTTTTGAAAAAAAAAGTCAAATTTCAACAGATATTACTTTTTTTCCAAATTGCGGTTTTTTCAATTTCTTGCCGAAAATAGCCTAAGACTTTGTTAAAATCATCAGTGCATTTTTTCCAAATTTCGCATTTTACGTTTTTTGTTAAAAATACTCAAACTCGAGTTTGGATTTTCAAAAAGGTACACTTCTAGCAAAAAAAAAATTCAACGACCAGGTTATTCAACATGATTACACAATTTTTTTGCAGATCCATTTGGTATCGTTAAAAAAAATATTTCCAAAAGATTTCATTGAAATTTTTTCAAATTTGGTTTTTTAGATTTTTTTTTTAATACAACAAAACAAAAAAGAGTTTTTGTCGAATAGTTAAAAATCAGAACTCTGGAGGTTGTCGTCCAATTTTCATGTTTGATAGCTTATTTTAAAGAAAAATTTAAATATGTTAGAGAACGAGCTGCGAACTAGCTTTTCCAATATTTAAACTTAAAATTTATTTAGTTTTTTTTGGAAAAATTTGCATTTTTTCCCATATAACCAAGTACTGGCATGTACCGATGCAAGTCGGCAGGTATTCCCGCGTTCCTAAGTACACCAAATTTTTTACATTTATGTCAACATCATACGAAAAAATTGTGGTGGTACCATAAAAAAAACACCTTCGTGTTTTTGGGACACCCTAATGTAAGTGTCTTGTTCGTTAATTTATGTTGACTTGACAAAAAACAAGTGCCTCTTATTTGGAATGCATAGTACGTGCGAAGGTGTCAAAGAATACTACCACGAATAAACGATTCACTTCATGTTCTTTAATTACTCAATTTTACCTAAGTAGCTAGTAAATAACATCATTTATATGCATATGTATAATTAAAGTCGATTTTAAATAAACCACAATAGTCAGATACTACTAAAAAACACCTTAATCCGCACGGTGCCAAGGACTAAAAATGTTCATAAAAATAAAGTCAGTGACAATCACCGTAACAATTAAATATTTCCCTTTACTGAATTCGACAGGGCTTACGCTTAGCTTACCGCTGTGGCAGCACCAAAATATATCGCTTTCATAAATTTTCCTCATCAATTAACTATGTAAATACCTATTTACGTTCTATGTATGCATATATATTCGAGCTCATATCTGATCACGAAATAAAAAAGTAACGAAAAGCTAAAAATTGAGAGCAAAAATCATGAGCACTTTACCCTTATACTATATGTAATAAAATCGTGCGAGTTTTATGCTGCTTTCCATTTTGATATTTAAAGAGCCCACTAACTAACAGGAGACAACTAACGAGGTTAACTGAAGGCATGTCGCGTGATTTTTGTTTGCAGCCTAATATAAGCTAAATTTACGCGGTAAGAGGCGTTGTGTTCGTTCCGAATTCCTAATTTAAATAATTAATAGCATTCGTGCGCACTTCTAGTGTAAACAGATCAACCACGCACTTCATAAACATAAGGAACTGCAGTGCTCACACTTATCATCCAAAGAACACCACCTGCCAACACCCCAAGCAGGAACAACACATACACCAACATTGTGCTGTATCCAGTACTCTTATAGGGAGCCTTCAAAGCGACGCGATTCACAAAGTTTTCGATAATATCATTTATTATGCCTTGCTTGCTGTCTAAATGGATTTATTCTCTTTAGCATTTTTATGACAAGTTGCATTTGATCGTAATACGAGATGCTAAATTAGATTAGAAATTTTCCAGTCGTGCCACATCATTGACAGAAGGTAAAAGATGGTGGCGTGCAGGTGCGCAACCAGAAATTTTTTTGGGGGATTTTAAAATCCGATTTTTGCACTAATAGTTCCTGGAGAATCCCAGAAGGGCCGGCGCAATTTGGGGCCGATTGCAGTATAGCACATAAGAAAATGATCCCTAACAGTTTTTATTGGCTAAATTTAGTCTGTCTTTTAAAAAAAATAAAGGAGGTTCCGAGAAAATACGGCCAAAAATGCAACAAGAACATTAAGAAATAGCCAAAAAACCTCAAAAGAAGATGCAAGTGATAAAATTGCTACTGTGTTAAATTTATAATCCAAAGAAAAAAATTGTAGAAGGTATATGCACAAATCTGTAGAAGAGCATGCAAAAACATCTTGACATTTAAACTCTTCTGAATCTTATTTTTTTTACACCAACATTGAAAACTTGTTGTATCGAAAACTTAAGTTGCTTCAATCAAATATCTGAAGTAGTCTTTGGCTCAAGTAAATACAAAAGCGTAATGTTCTTAAAAGAATTATTATTATTATATAAATAATAAGCAAAATATGAATTAGCTATTATTGATCATGGACATTTTTTAGAATTGGTTCGTTTAAAAGTAAATATGATGTTTGTCTCAAAGAATATGTTAAAAAGTCAATAGTTTAGTATGCTATTAACAAATTATAAGGGAAGATGAATTTATTTATATATTTTTATAAAGGCATGTTATTTATATCTAATTCCCACTTTTTACACGTTTTAGGCTGGTAAAATGCTATTTGTCGTTTTTTTTTACTGCTGCGTGAATTTTGTAGATATGCGCACAATTTTTTATTTTGGAATTTTGACTAATATTGACAAAGGTAATCGAGCTATCGCTTGATCCACTTGCGTTTTTATTTGAAAGGTATATTCTTCAGAACATGCTGCACCTTAAGTTATGACTGCAAAATTTGTTTTTTTAAACTCTAAAAGTATCTGAAAACATTGTAAAACGTTTTGAATATAAACATAATGAAGAATAATGCCTTAAGGTGAGAAGGCCGGTCATGTCATTATTTTCCGGGTCAAATTTTAAGCCCCAGTCCGTCACTGTTCACCTCACAGTTATACATTTTATGGTAAAGTTAATAAACAAACAATGATAACATACATAAAAGCTGCATTCCTCTCGTGGAACTGGATCAGATCAAATTTCAGTGGAACAGTTTCAGGTCAACTTTATTACAATTTGACACCACTCGCGATAAAGTGTCGATAAATACGAGTGCGAGTAGTAAGACGAAAACTCGTCGAAGAGTACTTCAGATTTGCCAACTATGTTCGTTTTTAAAAAAATTGCTTTAAACTTGACAGCATTTTAAGGTCAGAGCCAGGAAAAAAGCTGGCTCTAATTTTTGGTTTTGCATTGTGAATAAACTAGAGCCACGCTCTAGATCAATGACCACGGGAATGCAGCTAATGATAACTAAAAATAAGTTTTAATTAAAAGTGTTTTATTTGTATTCAAAAAATAATTTAAAATTTAAAAAATTGCGATCAATTGTTTGCTTTTTACAGAAAAAAAAACTTTTGTTACAGGATTATTGTGATTAAGAATAACAAAATAAACCAAAACTATATTTTCAAATTTCGTTTACTCTTACTTTCAGCGAGCTTATATAAAATAAAATCCACTGATGGCGTTATATCTCTGTACAGATTTAGCAATGTGAGACCGTTTAATCTATCTTGCAACATCGTGCTTCTTATACAAGCATTGGTAAATTGAATATATTAGAAAATATTTTTTTTTTTCACAGTTCTAAGGCTTCAAACACTGTCTTTTTTCCATCGCTAATTTTATTACTAACGTTATACCAAATATCCAGTTTCATTTTTAAATCATCAAAATCTCCCTCCAAATCATTTAAATAAATCCAATTAGTTTTTCAAAAACTCCTAAGACGCCATATTCAACAGTTTTGTATTGTCAGGAAATAGTGTTGAAATGAATAGTGGAAATAGATGTTTTTAAAATCTAACTAACGAGATAAATCAAACGCTTGTCAAAAAATTTTGACATTAGAGAATAATAAATTAATTCTATACAATTTTATATTGTGAAGTAACAGATTGAATGTGTGGTAGTTTGATAATAAATTATAAGTACTTCAACCACAGCTCTATCTAGGGAACTAAACGCCCTTTCACCCTAGTTGGTCATACAATGGGTGGCGCCATTACAGTGTTGTTTTCCACTTTTTGTTTTTAAATTAAATGTATGCACTCTTTTATATATGCCTTTTTTAATTACTTTTTATCATTATTTATGCACTTTTATGCACAAAAAACACATATATCACAATCTTCGTTTTGCTAATGGGTTTTTCTTAAAATTAGCCATCACCTGTTTTTAACAGATCTAAAGACATTGGAGGTGAGAGAGATACGCTACCAAATAGAATGAGAAAATACGCTACCGCCTTGTTTCTCACACCATGCTCAAATCGAACAATTGTCAACAATACCGTAAGTGGTCAGAATTACAACTAAAAAAATTTAAACACGTGTATTCTGAACGAATAAAACATGGTAAGTTTAAAAGATTACGGTTTAACGACAATAGATTTGAAATTTATATTTTGGGTTTTCATTTTTTTGATAAAAACTTGTGATTATTTTTCGTGCGAGTCACTGTGATTGTGTCCTATTTCTCTTTTTGCTACGATAATTTTTTGGGGGAAGGGGGGTTAAGCCCCAACTGCCCCATTTGGTTGCGCTGCTGGTGGGGTGCATGTGTTGTGGAGGCGAAACATATTTCAGAACGCCTTCTTAATGTCATTAAAAGCTTTCTAATTGCATTTGTGACTTTATCACTTTTTAACACATCCGAAGACAAGCAATTTCATTTTGGAAAATTGGTGTGTCGCATTGAGTTTGGTAATAAATACAAAATTCTTTGCGAAAAGAAAATCACTCAAGTCAGCAGCATGAAAGGCAAAGAAAAACTCTTAATAATATTATAAATAAGAAACCAAGAGATGATTGTGAGCACACAAGTTATGTTAGCTTGAATTAAGCCTTCGTAATGGTTAATACTTAACTTACATTTTTTTGAGGATGGAAGAATAAAGAGAGTAATGCTTAAGCTTGAGGTTTATAAATAAATATGTTGTTATAAGAAAACTTCATTAATCATTTGTGTTATGTATGTTTAAAGTATTTTGTCTGCAAACAAATGATCATTAGGAGCCTACTATCATACAGGGCTCCTTACCTTAAGTTTAGCACAAAGATAAGTGTTTAAAAAAATGTATTTTCTCTTTCTAGACATGTGTTTAAGAACATGGGCCTTACTCAGTAGCGCGATTCGAAAGAAATGCGTTACGAAAAATCAAATGCGATTCGAAAACAAAATCGCACTCTGTAAATACTTCGCATAGATGTTAGCGTTGCCAATCATGCGTTAATTAATTGTTTGTAGAAAGTACCCTGCAAACAACGGATACTGAAAGTACACATACATTTAAAACAAAATTACAAATTTACTCACACACTGAAACTACTATTTCTATTAATTTTAACAAATATATGGTGAAACAGGGGAAAAAATGTCTGCTTCAACCACTGCGTGTGAAAGACAGAAAAAGGTATAGTTACAGACGAATGTGAAAATATTCATGAACCAAACCTTATCACATTTTAATTATTTCAGAACATCGACATCTATTGGACGGCCATGATATTTAAATCGGAAAGAAAATTGAAAATTAAATAAAATTAAGTTAAAAAAAAATTAAAAAATCAACCAAATTGATTAAAAAAAATAATACATAAAGGTGAGGAAACAAAACGATTAAAACAAGAATAAAAGCGAATGCATGCAAAAGCAAAAATGGGAAAAGTTTTACTTTTCCTAGGACCCTACTTTTTACTAGGACCCGAAAATTTCTTTCCTTATTTCTGCTAAGTATATTTGGGACTCCTTTATGTAAAAGAAATTTTCGCTCGCGAATGGTTAAAAGATATAATTCACGAAAGTTTGAAAATTCAGTGCATTTTCTTAAGTGTGTGGAAGCTGGAAACAGAAGAAATCGTCGCAAAATGGTCAAAATAGTTTTTTTTTTAATGTAATGGATTGCTCTATTAAATGTTGTTTAGAATATTCCGTACAAGGGCTAATCATTTTATCATAAAAAAAACACAATTTTAATCATTTCGCGAGTTTTTCAGTTTTCAACTACCTCACACATAAAAAATGGAACCAATTTTTCAAACTTTTGTGAATTATATCTTCTAAGCCATTCGCGGGCGACAATATTGTTTTTGCATATTTGTTCTTAGGCCGCGCAAATATACTTAACAAAAATAAGAAAACAAATATTCAGGTCCGGATCCAAAAGTAAAATTATGCCGTATTTGGAGCTATAAAAGCTAATAGTGAAAAATTTCGCGTCGCCCTCAAGTGGTTTACAAGTCACGAGGCTCGAAAGTTGGCAAAATGGACGTTAAAAACTTGTGATTTTTTTATTTTCCTGCAAAACTTTTTAAAAAGAAAGAAAATTGTAGGTTTTGAAAGGAAAGTTTTTTGATGGTCTTAATACATATATTCCACAAAATAATTGTAAATTTTGAGTTTTCGTTCATCTTTAACAAATTTTTTTTTAATTTTTTTTTTAATGTTTCAACTGGGTCAATTTCACAGTGTTTTTTGTTTTGAGCTGTGATTCGCATTTTTTCCATTAAATCAACTGAATATAAATTTTTGTCGTTTTTAGATAAATTCAAGAACAAGTTTTGTACGAGCTCTTGGAACACCAACAAGAACTCGACATCAAAATAGAGCGACACAACAACAACAAAGGCAGCGGTAAGCCCTAAGCTACTAACGAAGAACATCAAGTACGACCTGGACGGTGAGTGAGGTTGTCGTTTCGATAGGAGAGGAATTATTATATAATATCAAATATATATTATTATATTATAAAAATCATAATTTTAAAACAAAAAAATTAAATTATTATATAAAAATCAAAATTGTTAAAACAATTAAAAATTTAAAAAATAAAAAAAAAATACCAATTCGTGTATTTAATTACTGATTAGAACTATAATCTAATAGGGATATAAGTTTAAAAATATTTAGCATGTTGGTTAAGAGGTAATTAAAGTACTGGTTACAATGCTAGTAGAAAATAGTTAGAATACTAGTTATAAAAGCGGTTATAATAGTAATTAGAAACGGCTATCATACAAGCTAAAAAAGGGGTTGGAATACCGGTTAGGAAGTGGTTAAGATATGAATTAAAAAACCGGTTAGGAAAGTGGTTAGAAATCGGTAAGAATAGGAAAGAATAGGAATAGGAATGTTCGTTAGGAAACGGGTACAATATAAGGTTTAAAACCCTATAAAAACGTGGTTACTAACCACTTGAAAATGAAAAGAGGTATGCTGCCTAAATGCGTTAGAAAGAGTCAGCCATCCTGACACACAGATACGAAGTAAATAGGTTAGATTTTTCCTGACAGCCTATACTTTCTAACTAAAAAAACTAACTGAGACTCGTCCTGTAAGGAAACTACTTAAATAACTCGGAGTGTGTTTGCTGGGTACACATCACTGTGTTATGAAATGTCAAAAAATAAAAAATGTAAAAGAAAATGTCAAATAATATAAACAATCAGAAAAATGAGCGACAAATTCAAACAGATTGGATTGATTTTAAATAGTGGCAGACCAGAGAACTGCAACGAGTCTATGATTCGAACGAATGACTATAAATCATCCATCAATGAGATGAGCGGTGAGTGCCGCCGCTTTCACTGATCGCTCATAAGAATGACGCTCAATGATTCCAATGATTCTAGAGTCATTCCTTATGATTCTAGAGTCATTAAGGGAAATCGCATGCAGTGTTGCCGCTGACATATTTTGTTATGCATATAATATATAAATTTACTATTATATACATATAATATTAGCGGAATAGGCAAATGTATGAAAATTAATCTTAAAATTATTATTATTATTTATTTAGGATTGTGGTGTACCATAAGACTTAGTCTTTTTTAGTACTACATGATTACTTATCACTATTACATAAATTGATTTGATTTAAAACTAAAAATAAATTTAAATCTGCATTTAAAAGAGATATAATTTAGATTAATATAAATAATAATGTGACTTAATTAATTATTAACATACAATTTCCTGAAATATATATTGACTTATAGAATACACATTGGATAATAAGTAAAGTAAAGGAAACAGAGCAAGTTGAGTTCCAGAGAGAGATAAGATTAAGTGTTAAGACTCAGAGTCATAGATATATTAAAAAGTAAGGAGTTAGATTAGAGAGGAGGAAAAGATTATTGATTTAGTGTGCTATAATATTCAAATATGGCATGTTTAAAGGTAGCTCGTGAAGTTATCCTTTTTAAGTAGCTCGGTAATGCATTCCACATTCTAATGGCGCTGATGAAAAAGAACCTACTGCTGTTCAGATAGTTAAATCTAGGAACAATTAAGCTAGTTGACCGCTGGGACTGAAGAAACTGAAGATGTACAAAAAGGTACTCAGGCTTTTGAGTATACAAAATTGAATGCAGAAATATAATGTTGCGAATTTTTAAATATTCAGTTATTCCACACCCCAGAATTTCTTTACTTCTATGTGAAATATGGTCAAATCGATTAATGCCATATACATATCTAGCCGCACTATTGAAAGCTACCAAAAGTTTATGATGTGATTGCGAGTCAAGCTGACTATATACAATTCCAAAATATGTTATTTGCGGCACAATTAATTGCACAACTAATCTGCGTCGAGTCTCGATAGGCGTAAAGTTTTGGGAAGCTCGTAAGTAACGTAGAGTGCCATATATTTTACCTATTGTGGCGTTGATATGATCAGTACAAGTTAATTTTGAGTTGATTATAAAACCTAAAACCTATAAAATAGTATTAAAAAAATATTTCAATGCATATACTTAATAAAAAAAATTTAAAATATTATTGATAGAAGTTAGTGAAAAAATGTGATTGGAATTGCTTTTGGAAAAATTTTAAGAGCGGCAATCCTGTTTATTTTATATTTCCGCTTTCCTTATGGCATCCCTTAACATAAAGGTTCTCAGCAATTCATCATTGCAAGTGTGAAGTGAATTGAAAAATTGATTAAAAACAATACAATAACAACAAGGAACAAATAATAGGCAACATACAAGTATAAAGCAAGTTTGCTAAAATTAAATTCTTTGAACTAGCGATTCCAATTTAGAAGCTGGCTATTTATCTTAATCAACACGTAAAACACAAAACAAGAGTAAAACAAGGAAAACGCACGCCAATACTGAAGTGCACGCAAATCATTCAATGACTCTAGAGTCATTGAGGTTGCTTAATGATAATGCTTCTAATGAGCGATGAGTGAAAGCAGCGGCACTCGTCGCTCATCGCTGTTTTGAGAATGCTTCGCGTGGAAGTGGTTGTTGTTGTGCGCAACCGCACGCACTCGCACTCGGTTTTTGACGAGGGATTTAGAAATATTTTTAAGGTGATTCTGGGTATCCCCTTAGGCCTTTTACACAGTACAACATTTTTCAGCTCATTGATTTGGGGCTCAATTCTAAGAACTGCACGTGAAAATAGCCCCAAAAAGAAGTAGTTCTGCATCATTCGTTTTGTCAAGTTACATGCCATAATCATTTTATACCGATTTCAAGTTTGTAAGTATCGTATAGGGGAATGTGTCACGTTTTAGGCTCTTTTGTTTGACATAACTCTACAACAACTAGTCCGATTTATGTAGCTGAAACAAATTTAAAAAATTAAGAATTACAACTCCTTTAATTTGTTCATATAACGTTTCCCTACATAAGCAACGGTTTCGCAGTTATAAATAAATGTATGAAGGAAAAAAATATTTTTTGCATGAAAATTAATTTTTTTTTTTTAATTCATAAAAAATCCAAAACGGAAAAAAAATGTCAAGTTCTATTACTTTCACGTAAAGTCACATAACCTATGAACGAAATGAGACATAGATCATGAAAATCGATGTACGCGTTTCAATTTTATTCACAATTAAGTAAAGGTATGAATTACACAAATTTGCTCGAGATATGTACAAAATTCTTTCGAAAAAACGTTGATGACTTTTTTATGATTCTCAGAATTAAAAGAGAAATAAGTAATAAACAAAAGATTATTTTATTTTTATGACTGCGTTAGCAAACTAATAAACGATTATAAATTTGCGTGGATGCTGAATTTCAGTTCTTGTTTTTTATGGTAGGTACTCCGTTTAGTCAAAGGGAAAAAGGGGCGTGCACTTTTTTAATGATGTGTGTTTTTCCGTTGGATACCTGCGTGCGTCCATTCATAAGTACTTGTCAGTAAAATATTGCAAAGTACGTAGTATTTATAGGTGTTCACTGATCGATTTTTGTCATTAAACAAGTGTCGACGAACGCGAAAAGTACAAGTGATTTTTTCTCCGGTTTTTAAAAGTGAATAAGAACAAAACATATAATATATCTCAATATGGAAAATAACAAGTGCCCAAAATTGGATTATTTTTATTACGTTTGTGGTATATCGTCCCAAAAATAGACAAACAGGATCGAAAAAAATTGTTTACAGAGGAATTCAAAACAGCGTATTGTCATATTGGCATCCGCCAGTTTGACGGCTAATTGGAGCGGCGGGTCGCTCCGTGGACCTCAAACATGGAATATGCGCAGGGTTTGGATCCCTCCACATTACTACTGCCCAATGAAACTAAACCAGCCTCGGATAAAAACCCCAATTACGTTGACAACCACCGCAAACGAGAGACGGACAATGATTTACGGATATGCACCTGGAATGTCCGGACCCTTTATAGGGAAGGTGCCATTATACAACTGGCGGAAGCCCTCAAAACAATAAAAACTGACATACCGTCATCCAGGAATGCGATGGAAAGGGCAAGGCTGCTCTAAGCAAGCACACTGCGATATCTTCTACAGCTGCCATTCGGAGAGGTGTGAATTCGGATGTGGATTCGTCTTTAGCCGGAAACTACGCCAAGTTGTTTCCCGGTTCACACCTGTGAACGAAAGATTGGCCACGATCCGCATCAAGGCAAACTTTTTTTTCATCAGCCTTATTTGTGCGCACGCCCCGACGGAGGAAAAGGACGAAGCCGTCAAGGACGCTTTCTACGCTAGTCTTGAGGACGTATACGACCACCTTCCGGTCCATGACGTGAAAATAGTCCTTGGCGATTTTAATGCGAAAGTCGGAAGGGAAGGCATTTTTGGCCCCACTGTCGGTCAGTTCAGTCTTCATGAGACCTCCACGCGCCGTGCGAGAAAAATTTCCCGAAAAGAGGAAGGAAGAGAGGTGCCTTTTTAGACGCAAGAAAAGAGAGCATGAAAGGCGTGAGCGTGAGGAGCTAGGGGTATACCAGGGCAAGAAGGATGCACGAAAATTCTATCAACAGGTTAAGCGTCTAACCCAAGGTTTCAAGCCCGGAACATCCCCTTGTAGAGACGAAAATGGAGATCTGAATACGGATACACAGTGTGTGCTGAGATTGTGGAGACGGCACTTCTGCAGTTTACTTACTGGCGACGATTCCACAAATGCCGCCCATGGATAGCGCAGTTCAGAGCAACCAATCAACGATGACGGAGTGGAAGTACCACCACCTAGCCATGGAGAGGTTCGAGTTGCTATACAACGACTCAAAAACAATAAAGCAGCGGGTGCTGACGGCCTGTCAGCTGAATTGTTTAAAGCCGGCGGCGATGAATTAATAAGGCACATGCATCAGCTCATCAGCAAAATATGGCTAGCAGAAAGCATGCCTGACGATTGGAACCTCAGCGTACTGTGCCCTATACTTAAGAAAGAAGACCCAACAATCTGCGCCAGTTATAGAGGTATCAGTTTTATTTCCATCGCATATAAGGTTCCCTCAAGCGTACTGTGTGAAAGATTAAAGCCGATTACAAAAACACTGATTGGACCTTATCAGTGGGGCTTTCGGCCTGGTAAGTCCACCATAGACCAGATTTCCACGCTACGAAAAATACTGGAGAAAACCCACGAAAATCAAATTGACACACACCATCTCTTTGTCGATCTTAAAGCTGCGTTCGATAGCCCAAGAAGGGATTGCCTATACGCAACAATGTCTGAGTTCGGTATACCTGCAAAGTTGATTAGACTTTGCAGAATGGCGTTGAGCTACACACGCAGCTCCGTCAAGGTAGGAAATGACCTTCAGGCAAGGCGATCCACTGTCTTGCGATCTCTTCAACATCATTATGGAGGGGATCGGACGAAAGGCTGGTGTGCATCGAAATGGCACCATTTTCTATAAAGGTGTCCAGCTCCTTGCGTACGCTGATGATATTGATATTGTTGGCAGAACCAAGAGAGATGTTACCGCTGCTTTCGCCGCTATTGAAAAGGAATCACCCAATGTGGGTTTGACGATAACAGAAAGCCGATTACAAAAAAAACTGATTTGACCTTATCAGTGTAGCTTTCGACCTGGAAAGTCCACCATAGACCAGATTTTCACGCTACGACAAATCCTGCCCGAGAAGGGATTGCTTATACGCAACAATGTCTGAGTTCGGTATACCTGCAAAGTTGATTAGACTTTACATAATGACGCTGAATTGTTTAAAGCCGGCGGCGATGAAATAATAAGGCACATGCATCAGCTCATCAGCAAAATATGGCTAGCAGAAAGCATGCCTGATGATTGGAACCTCAGCGTACTGTGCCCTATACTTAAGAAAGAAGACCCAACAATCTGCGCCAGTTATAGAGGTATCAGTTTTATTTCCATCGCATATAAGGTTCCCTCAAGCGTACTGTGTGAAAGATTAAAGCCGATTACAAAAACACTGATTGGACCTTATCAGTGGGGCTTTCGGCCTGGTAAGTCCACCATAGACCAGATTTTCACGCTACGAAAAATACTGGAGAAAACCCACGAAAATCAAATTGACACACACCATCTCTTTGTCGATCTTAAAGCTGCGTTCGATAGCCCAAGAAGGGATTGCCTATACGCAACAATGTCTGAGTTCGGTATACCTGCAAAGTTGATTAGACTTTGCAGAATGGCGTTGAGCTACACACGCAGCTCCGTCAAGGTAGGAAATGACCTTCAGGCAAGGCGATCCACTGTCTTGCGATCTCTTCAACATCATTATGGAGGGGATCGGACGAAAGGCTGGTGTGCATCGAAATGGCACCATTTTCTATAAAGGTGTCCAGCTCCTTGCGTACGCTGATGATATTGTTGGCAGAACCAAGAGAGATGTTACCGCTGCTTTCGCCGCTATTGAAAAGGAATCAGCCAATGTGGGTTTGACGATAACAGAAAGCCGATTACAAAAAAAACTGATTGGACCTTATCAGTGTAGCTTTCGACCTGGAAAGTCCACCATAGACCAGATTTTCACGCTACGACAAATCCTGCCCGAGAAGGGATTGCTTATACGCAACAATGTCTGAGTTCGGTATACCTGCAAAGTTGATTAGACTTTACGTAATGACGCTGAATTGTTTAAAGACGGCGGCGATGAATTAATAAGGCACATGCATCAGCTCATCAGCAAAATATGGCTAGCAGAAAGCATGCCTGACGATTGGAACCTCAGCGTACTGTGCCCTATACTTAAGAAAGAAGACCCAACAATCTGCGCCAGTTATAGAGGTATCAGTTTTATTTCCATCGCATATAAGGTTCCCTCAAGCGTACTGTGTGAAAGATTAAAGCCGATTACAAAAACACTGATTGGACCTTATCAGTGGGGCTTTCGGCCTGGTAAGTCCACCATAGACCAGATTTCCACGCTACGAAAAATACTGGAGAAAACCCACGAAAATCAAATTGACACACACCATCTCTTTGTCGATCTTAAAGCTGCGTTCGATAGCCCAAGAAGGGATTGCCTATACGCAACAATGTCTGAGTTCGGTATACCTGCAAAGTTGATTAGACTTTGCAGAATGGCGTTGAGCTACACACGCAGCTCCGTCAAGGTAGGAAATGACCTTCAGGCAAGGCGATCCACTGTCTTGCGATCTCTTCAACATCATTATGGAGGGGATCGGACGAAAGGCTGGTGTGCATCGAAATGGCACCATTTTCTATAAAGGTGTCCAGCTCCTTGCGTACGCTGATGATATTGATATTGTTGGCAGAACCAAGAGAGATGTTACCGCTGCTTTCGCCGCTATTGAAAAGGAATCAGCCAATGTGGGTTTGACGATAACAGAAAGCCGATTACAAAAAAAACTGATTTGACCTTATCAGTGTAGCTTTCGACCTGGAAAGTCCACCATAGACCAGATTTTCACGCTACGACAAATCCTGCCCGAGAAGGGATTGCTTATACGCAACAATGTCTGAGTTCGGTATACCTGCAAAGTTGATTAGACTTTACATAATGACGTTGAGCAACATACGCATCTCCGTCAAGATAGGAAATGACTGCTGCTTTATGGCACTAAGGCATAGGTAGTGTCGCAAACTAACGCAGCTGCTCTGGGGGTGTTTGAGAGAAAAGTTCTTTGTAAAATCTTCGGTTCTGTTCGAGTCGGCGATGACTATCCCATCCGAATGAACCACGAGCTCTACGAAGACATTGACGTAGTTCGGCATATAACTGCGCAGCGACTACGCTGGCTGGGTTATGTCCATCGTATGGACGATTAAGCTCTAGCGTAAAATGTGCTCGCGGCGGGGGTCCAAACAAGCTTCCAGAAAAAAAAACACGACTTTCAGCAAATAGCTAAATTTTTAAAATTTGAGAAGAGGCGAAAGAAATGTTTGCATGACAAATTCAAGATATGTTCATGGTACATATGCTTAAAATATAAAAAAAAAATAATAATTTTATTTACTTAACCATTTTTTATTTATTTGGTACGTTTAAAACATCTGTTTTAGACGTTTGTTTTTTATTTTTATTTCATGAAAATTCTTGAAAGTAGAAAATCAGCCAGCAAAAACTTTTCAAAACTGGACTGAAGAGAAAAATCGTTCTCTCTTATTTTCTTTCTCACTTGCAAGTTTTTTGGATAAACGAACGGATTTCTTGTAAAATTTGGGCAAATTGTTAAAATCTTTTGGGTACGCGAACAGACCTAATATCTGATTACAGAGTATAATTTTTTCGAAATCGAACAGTTTTACATTTGAGTAAGGCCGCAGACTTTCTTGATTTTATGTCAGCTACAACTTTATCTAATTCTCAAATGACTATAATTTCGAATTATCATAAACGAAGTAGTTTTAACTTTTTCCTTTTATGAACGAAATGTTGGACTCCAAGCAAGACCTAATTTTTTTAATTTTTAAAGTTTTTGAGGATTTGCAGGCAACGCGCTCATGATATAGCCAGACTTTTTTATAGGGTGGGGCGGGTTCCCAAAGTCCTGAAATATACATATAAGCAATTTCTGATTTATGGCATTAATAGTCGGTTATGTTTTGCTGCCGATTATTGTTGTAAAATTAAATAAAAAATGTGCTAATGATGAATCCAAAAAGCTTACATTCGTTTTTAACAACTCTCTAGAAAAACACAGCTATTATAAAAATCATGGCAAATAAAATCCTGTCAAAATTATTTCTCCAGCTTGTAGACATCACGTGACTTTATCGAAATGTATATTACAACTAGCCGAACCCTCGCCCGCTTTGCCAGGCTCTTTTTCAGAAGGCTTATATTTATGCAGAGCTGGGTCGAAAATTATTCATTACTCAATTCCTCAGGAATGGAATTGGAAAAAATCGTCAATTGCATTCCAGGAATAGTAATTGGTAATTGAACATCTCAATTCCTCAGGAATGGAATTGGAAAAAAGTCGCCAATTCCATTCCAGGAATTGAAGTTGGTCATTGGTGATCTTAATTCCTCAGGAACAGATTTGGAAAAAATCGTCAATTTCATTTCAGGAATTTTAATTGGAAATCGAACATCTCAATTCTTCAGGACTGAAATTCGAAAAAAGTCGACAATTTTCCTCAGGAATTGATAACTGAACATTTCAATTCCCCAGAAATGGAAATCTTCAACTAGATTTCATGAATTGTAATTGAAGGTTACTGTAAATGTAATTGGATTATTGTAATCTCAATTGCAATTGGATTACAGTAACTTTATCTACAATTGTAATTGGATTACAGTAAATTTAACTACAATTGTAGTTGGATTACAGTAACCTCAGTAACAATTGTAATTGGATTGCAGTAACCTCCAATTACAATTCCTGTAACAGAATTGTAAAACTCAATTACCAATTCCTGAGGAATTTCAAGGTTCAATTTGCAATTACAATTCCTGTATAGAAATTGACCATTTTATTCCAATTCCATTCCTGAGGAATTGAGATGTTCAATTACCAATTACAATTGCTGGGATGGAATTGATGTTTTTTTCCAATTGCAATCCTGAGGAATTGAGATGTTCAATTACCAATTACAATTCCTGGAATAGAATAGAATTTAACGCTCTACCGCTTCTGGATCCACAAATTCCTCCACATATTTAAGGAATCGAGCGATTTGTGCAAATACTGACTAGTGTTTCACGGCGAACTATTGAAAAAAATCGCGATGGTGTTATGGCAGTCAAGGTTGAAAGTCGAAACGCAACACCTAGGATGGACAGCAAACAAGATCTTAAAAATAAGTAATTCTGAAATACAAAGTATATTAATTTTTTCCCTTTTCGCCCTTAACAGTTAGCTTTTTTTGCAAGTTTTTGTTTTGCATTTAAATATAAACTAATTTTGTTCACTACAATATGATTTGGCGGAAGATGAAAGTAATTAAAGTTTGATATTTTGAAAACAACCGTCAAATTCTTTATTTTTATTATAACAATGTAAAAAAATGTTGGTCTAAAATAAAACACAGCTTCAAAACAATTTTTTAAAACAGGTGTCTTTTTTTTCCTCGAAAAACTCCAGGAGGAGGCCTTTGAAAGCTTTTTTAAAATTAACTTAAACATCAAAATTATTAAGTTATCCAAGCAACTTTCGAAAGCTCATGAAATTTCCTTTCTAACAAACCCAAACATCATCATTTTTGTTAAGTTTCTTAGAAGATTCAATAAAAACTCCAGCATATTTAAAAAAAAAAAATATGAAATACGAATTTTACGTTTGTCGTTAAAAATGGGAACATTTTCTTAGAATTCGTCGCAAATTACGATTTTGACAACCACTTGGTTTTTAATAATTTTTTTTAATCCATACAAATTGACCCACATACATATCGGTGATTCCATGTCAATTTGGATGCTTTTGTGTAGAGACTGATTTTGACGATTTCGTTTTTTTTTCAAATTTTTGCATGTCGCACACAGGGGCCGCGTGTGTGGGAGGCTTGGCCAAAATTGGTTTATTAAAAACTAGGATATTGAAAATGAATGGATATTTCTATGACAGTTTAGATATTTTTTGCTTTTCTAATTTTTTAAGCAGCACTTTTTTAGCAGGCTTACATTTAAAATGTGGTTAAAGTTTTAGGGCCGATGTTGATTTTGAATAAAACACAAATTATTTGGAAAATTAATGTCATTTCTTTTTGTTATGATAATACCGGTATGGTTCAATTATGTGTGAAACAATATATCGGCAAAATGGCCGCCGCGACCTCGGCGACACACCTCCATCCGATGGCCCAAATTTTCGATGACGCTGAGGCATAAGTGAGGTTCTATGCCGTTAATGTGCCGAATTATCTCATCCTTTATCTCTTGAATTGTTGCTGGTTTATCGACGTACACCTTTTCTTTCAAATAACCCCAAAGAAAGAAGTCCAACGGTGTCAAATCACATGCTCTTGGCGGCCAATTGACATCGCTATCACGTGAGATAACACGGCCATTGAATTTGTCGCACAAGAGAGCCATTGTTTCGTTAGCTGTGTGGCAAGTGGCACCGTCCTGTTGAAACCACATACTGTCCACATTCTTATCTTCCAATTCAGGCGCGATAAAAAGTTCGTTATTATCTCACGATAGTGAACACCATTCACTTTTCACTTTCTTTTTTCATTTTTTCACTTTTGTTATTTAATGTTTCACATTAATACAAAATTTTAAGAGTGCAAAATGAAATTTTGATGTTAAGAAATTAAAATATATGTTATTTGCATTTAAAATATATTTTTCGAATCTTGTTTGAAAAATACTTAGAATAAGACAGTTGACAAAAAGACAGTTGACTTAGAATAAGACAGTTGACATTTATTTATTGCTTTCAGACTTATTGCTTTCAATTTCGTTTCATGTTTTGGATTTCATGTTGAACAAAATCGGATGATATTTAAAAAAGTTAATAAATTTTAAGTGAATTAAGGTTATTTTAATAAAAAAAATAAACACATAAAAAAAATGTTCTTGTGACGTTTTGCAAATAATATGTTTTCACTAATATGAGGTTGTAAGCACAAATATTGCATTTCCTTTTGATTCCATGGTCGAGAAAATAGCGAAATTCGGAACTCAATGCTGGAAAATCTAAAACTTTTCATAGCCCGAAGTTTTCTTGTAACATTTTCCAAATCATATTTCGTTTAATTTATTTGAACGGCCAACGAAGCAGTCTGTCTAGTCTGCTGTGTGATTACCACTCTATATACAAGGGTATTGTTGTTGTTGTTGGTTGTTTTCTTCAGAAAGCAACCTAGACCTTGTGCTCAAAAAATACAACTCTTAATTATTGAAAAATTATCAGAGTTATAAAAACAATATATGTGGGAATGGGGCCTTACGGACGTACAAGAAGCGGACGGACATATGGCAACACTGACAGAACTTAGACTTTCACGCGAGACGACTACAATGACGAACTGACCGAAGAGCGAGACGACACGAGAACAACTAAACGAAGCTTTGGTTGAGAAGAATAAACATTCCAGCATAGAAACACTGTTGCAGGAGTTCGAGCAGATTTGCGTTTCTACAGTTTTAGAAGACGTGATCTGCCTTACCTTGACAAACCAAGTGGCGATAGGTTGATTAAAATTATAAAAGGTTATAAACCTGTAATCCAAAAGGAATCCCCCGTAGAAATGAAAATCATTGTGAGTGATGATGCTCCAGTTTTCCAAAGACCGAGGCGGCTTTCTGGTGCTGACCAGGAAGTAGTTCATAAACAGATTAAAGAGTGGCTTGATGAAGGTATCGTGCAGCCTAGTTTCTCACAATATGCTTCTCCAATCGTGCTTGCATCTAAAAAAGATGGCACAAAAAGGCTCTGTTGCGATTACCGCAAAATCAATGAGAAAATCATTCGCGATAACTTTCCCATGATTTTAATTGACGATGTCCTATTGGCCTTGCAAAAGTCGAAATTATTTACAACACTCGATCTGCGAAATGGATTTTTCCATGTACCTGTGGAGCCATGGTCACGAAAGTACACGTCTTTTGTCACCCATAATGGCCAATACGAATTTTTATTCGTTCCTTTCGGAATATCGAATTCGCCAGCTGTGTTTTGCCGATACATATTTGCTATTTTTCGTGAACTAATCCAGGACGGTACAATTGTCGTCTATATGGATGACATTATCATCCCGTGTGAGAGCGAGGAAGAGGGTTTTGAGAAACTTATAAAAGTTTTGGCCGTTGCCGAACCATATGGTCTTCGGATAAAGTGGGAGAAATGTCAATTTCTTAAGAAAATGGTGAATTTCTTAGGATACATTATCGAGAATTCGACAATAAGGCCTTCATTGGAAAAAACAAAAGCCGTGATTAATTTTCCAGTCCCAACCGACAAGAAACCACTACAGCGATTTTTGGGCCTAACATCCTACTTTAGACGTTTTGTTCCTAATTTTGCCCTTCTGGCCAAGCCCTTGACAGACCTTCTTGGTAAAAACGCCACTTTCAAAATGGGTGATCCAGAAATGGCATCTTTCCAGCACTTAAAAGCTGCATTGACAAGCGCACCAATCGAGGCATTAAAGAAATGGAGGGTTTATGTAATGGGGATTAAGTTCAAAATCGTGACAGATTGCAATGCCTTTACCATGACTATGCGCAAAACCGACGTGCCACTTAGGGTATCCAGGTGGGCTATGTTCCTTCAAGAGTATAATTACGATATAGAGCATAGGTCCGGCTCTAAGATGAAGCATGTAGACGCCCTCAGTAGAGTTTCGTGTCTTATTATGGGAGATTCCTTAAGGCATCGAATCAAGGAAGCACAGCTTGGAGATGTTTGGATCAAAGCCGTTAGAAAAGTTTTGGAGAAAGAGAGCTATGAAGATTATTTTATTAAGTTTGATGTCTTGCATAAGAACCCTATCAAAGAGCTGGTAGTTATACCTTCTACAATGGAGCAAGAAATTATAAATATGGCTCATCGTCAGGGTCATTTCGGGGCGAGGAAAACTCAGGACCTAATAGAGAAATCGTTTTTTATTCCCAGCCTCAGTGCAAAAGTAAGCAGCGTAGTTAAAAGTTGCGTAGAATGCCTTATCGTGGACGCGAAATCGGGAAGGAAGGAAGGATTATTAAACCCAATTAACAAAGAAGAAAAGCCATTAGGGACTTACCATATCGACCATGTAGGGCCACTGGAACAGACAAACAAACGCTATAACCATATACTACTAGTAGTAGACGCGTTCTCTAAATTCGTCTGGCTTTATCCAACAAAGAGTACAGGTGCTAGCGAGGTAGTTGAAAGGATACAAAAGCAGGCAGCTATTTTCGGGAACCCTGAAAGAATAATTACGGATAGGGGCACAGCTTTTACTGCCCAGCTTTTCGGAGAGTACTGCCAAAACGAAACCATTCAGCATTTATTGATTGCCACTGGGGTTCCGCGAGGGAACGGCCAGGTAGAGAGGATGCACAGAATAGTAGTCCCTTTGATTTCAAAACTTTGTGCAGAAAAACCACAAAATTGGTATAAATGTGTAGATAGAGTACAGCAGATTATAAATAGTACGGTGCCTCGTAGCACAAAGATCCCTCCTTTTAAAATCCTTACTGGGCTAAATATGCGCCTCAACGCTAGTCATGAGCTAAGGGAATTGTTAGAAAAAGAAGCATTTCAAAAGTTAGACGAGGAGCGCGATAAAATCAGAGAAGAGGCGTGCCAGAATATTTTGAAAATACAGGCCGAGAACAAGAAAACCTTCGATAAAAATCGAGTTGCCGATCCTTCGTATTCTGTAAACGAGCTGGTCGCCATTAAGCGCACACAGTTTGGCTCAGGTCTTAAACTTAAGCCGAAATTCCTTGGTCCCTGTAAAATTATAGAAAAACATGAACACTGGCGTTATGTTGTAGAAAAGGTTGGAGACTTCGAAGGTCCTAGGAGGACCAATACTGTCGCCGAGTACATGAAACGGTGGAACCTTTCATTCGGGTCGAATGAAATATCAGGAGGGCCGAGTGTGGGAATGGGGCCTTACGGACGTACAAGAAGCGGACGGACATATGGCAACACTGACAGAACTTAGACTTTCACGCGAGACGGCTACAATGACGAACTGACCGAAGAGCGAGACGACACGAGAACAACTAAACGAAGCGTGGGGAGAACAGCGAACAACGGACAAACAGACGGGAGTTGAAACCAAGAAACGACGGGATACGGACGTGCAAGCAAGGGAGGTGCCATTAAGCCCAACCTTAGTTTTATAAAAACCATAAGCTTATTTAATAAATTATATTAATAAACACTTTAACTTTTAAATATAAGCCCGTTCGTTTAATTCAACCCACATATATAATTCATAACTATTTATTTTTATTTGGCAACATGGCAAGAGCAGATAAAACTATAAATACCAGAAGATGGAGCACAAACTGAAAAGCAAATTGGAATTTTTTAGAAAGCACGGTGATTAATTTAAAAACAGAGAGACAAATGTTGGGGCAAGGCCTTAAATGTGGACAATTTTGATAAAATTTACTCTTTCCTACAGAGAAACTGTGCTTCATTTATAAATCAGAAGCAGCTGAACACAATGAGGCTTAATAAAGGATCAATTGATTTGCTGTCGTAGCAGATGAAACAGTCAAGCAAAGAATTGCATCTGAGCTGTAATTAAATTTTTGGAATTTTAAGGGCATGCCATTATTTCTAAAACAAAAATAATAATGTTACACAGAGACAAGCATCATTATATTATTATTGTGAGACTTTGCTACCAGTCTGTGGTCAGTTTAAGAACTTTTCGTGAGCACAATGTATCTTTCAAAAATAAGCCAAGCTTAAGCCGATTAAAATTGTATTTTATCTATGGAGTGAATGTTGTGCATCCGTAGCAATAAGCATTGTTTCGATCAGACCGCCAACAAAACTGAGAAATCAAAAACGTAAACATGGTACAGAACGGCTGCTGCTGTTGCGACCACTGCGACTTGTCAGCTTTTTAAACGTGAATGACACTCCTTGGAATTGCACTTTAAGATTCTATTATTTTACAAGTCAAGCGGATAAGAATTCCGTTTTTAGACACTTTTAACCGATTAATTATTTAACACTTAGTTAGACGACGACACTCTAAAAACTGATTTTGAAAAAATAATATCCTACTCAGCGTTTTTTTTTTTATTAAGCCATAAATTATTTTTTTTTAAATGCTTTAGTTTTTTTCTTTTTTACCGCCAGTTCAGCGTTGCGAGAGTCAAACAAATGCTTTTATAGAGCTATTTTACGCAGAGCTGCCAGGAGGTGGGATTTTGCCTTCTTCGGGATTTTTTTGGCTGAAACTCGAATGCGGAAAAAACAGTGGTCAAAATGGGGGAAATACAGAGCTAGTAATAAACGATTTTCACATTATTTTCAACTGCATTGTTGAGCAAAAAAAATCATCTTTTGAATCCATTTAAATAGGTTTAACATAGGTTTAATAGGTTTCTTATTGATATTGCAAGTTCTATCTGCTTAAAAGTTGTGCTTGAAAGTAATGACCAAAATTACGGTAGAGGTACCCTCGCTGGATCCAGGGTCCGTTGCAATTATTTTTCTTCTAAATCTCAGAACCTCAAATCAAAACTAGCGGTCTATGAATCTCAGTATCTTTTATTTCCAAGATACAAGTTGGAATACAAAGCTTATATCTATCTTTTACAATAGTTACATGGGTTGATTTATATTTTGCTTCTTAATAAAATATTTTTACATTTATTTTCACATATTTTTTTTCCACTGGTTACAGTTTACATTAATTAATAAACTTGACCACTGGTAACAATAAATGGTGTCACATTAAAGTGTTCGTACAGCTACGACTCTCCTGAACTGATTCTGACAAATTAAACTATTATTTGTTTATCTTATTATAATAAACAGAAATGGCTGGAGCAATTTCTTACACCAGATGAAAACCGACTTAAATTTGTTAGCGCCACCTACGTAAGTAAGTAAGCAATATAATCATCTATACTAAATTTCAGATACCAAAAAATTTCGCTGTAAGTAATGCCACAAAACGTGTCGTTTTCAATGCAAAAAAAGCAATGTTGCATACATTAGAATAATTTGGGCTATTCACAGTTTAAGTACGCAGGCCTGCTTAATTTACGATTTCTTATTTTTACACCAACTTACGTAAGAGTATTTTTCTTAGTAATTGTTAGTAATTTTCTTAGTAATGCGCTAATTCTTAGTGCATGAATTAGCCCTTGACTGGTGCTGATAAATTAACCCACAGCAATAAAATCAAGTGCACATTTATCCAAAATGCAAAGTCTTATTGTATAATTATTTATTAATTAAAACCAAAAGTAGGAATTATTTATAAATTTGTTTGTTTTAAATTACATATTAGGAGAATTAAGACTCAAAGTATCTTTTTATTATTAAATACAACAATTTTAGTTAATTTTTACTTAAATCTTAGTGCCTTGCCTCTAATGCTTCTTCTGAAAGCATTCCAATTGGAATATTATAATATTCAATTATTTGTAGCCCGTGCACTAAAACCTTATTCATGGAAACAGGCATATAATATGATGAATAATTTTCCATATAAATTTTAAAAGTATCTTGCAATAGTGTTCCATAACTGTCTGTATTAATGGTTGAAATTAAAAAACCGTCTTGCAGTATTGCCATCGTTAGATGCCTCATATCTCGTTTTAACGACATCTACTATTCGACGATTTCTTTCACCACACACTCTCCAACATTTCAAGGGAAGTCTATAAGAAATATGTAATACGCATTCGAAAAATTTTATCCATGCGTATAAAGTAGATAAAACATATCGCAAGAACTCGAATTCATTAAAGTTGGAACTGAACCGCATAGATAGCAACTGCTAGAAGAAGAGTTGTTGGAAAGTACATTTGCAACTGCACCGTCAATCTTTGTTAAATGCATTTTAAAGGTTACATTGGCTTCAAAATTCTTGAACGGTGTATGAACGGTGAATTGAACGGTGTACTCTGAAAGTTTTTCTATTTGGCTTGCCATATCTTTTTCTATTTGACGTATTAGGTCACGATTTTCCTTCATAAAAACAAATTTAATAGGACGACAAATGTTGATTAACCCAAATATGGTGATGACTTTCTAAAATAGACATTTTTATGGGACCAATGCAACTACGAAAAGAAACTCGTCAATATAATTCTCATTGGAAAAAATTCTTGTTTATAAATGCTGTGACCTAACCTGCCATCAAATCCCCATTTACATTCTAAAAGTATTTTTATATTCGAATCTATGTCGCATAGTTGCAATAAGCTATGCGCAGTCCAAAGGCACTTCAACAGATATTTCTGAGAGTGATATTGGGCGAGGAATAAAGTCTTCCATAACTTTTTTCAGCGCATAGTAACTTGGAAAACAATTCGGGTGAATTGCATTTACTACAGATCGTAAGACGTTGTACTTTCGCACGGATAGTTTCAAATCAAATTACACACTAAGCGCTTCATACTTCATACTTCAGAGTCAGACACACATGTGGTAATGGCTCTGCTAGTAATTGCTTTCTGTAATATGATGTAATAATATAATATAATGTAAAATGCAGGTAAATGTAATGAACTCACGCATATCTCCTTTAAACTTGCAATATCAACACATGACTAAGCCAATTGTGGTATTTTTTTTTTTTTTCAAAAAATGATCGAGACCTGCTGCAGTCTATCCAATTCTTGTGAAACCTTGCTGATAAAAAATTTAACTCCTTTTCAAGTAAATCGCTATCCAATGAAATGGTAACCTTAACTTTAAGACAAGTGATCATATCCGATAGTCTCTATAGTTGATTGCACTAAGGAATTTTTAAACATTATTATTTAGGAATTGAATATTGTTTAACCTTTTTTCATACTTCTCTGGATAATCCAAAATAAAAATTAGTCCAAAACGAGTTCAATATAAACACTTTAATATTTGTTTTCTCTTTTAAACACTGCCAAATGGTCTACAAATAAAATCAAAAATGTTTATTTCACAAATAGAAAATATTTCTCTTCAAATGTATTAGAATTGTTAATAATAAATTCATATAAAAATCAGAACTAAGTATTTTTAACAAAGAAGCAAAACAAAGGTAAAAATTCATATTAAAATCAGAAGTAAGTATTTTTAACACAGAAGCAAAAGAAAGGTAAAAAGTGATGCACCTAATTGATGGCGAAAACTGGTTAATTTAGTTTAAGTTAAAGGATAGCAGTTATACGAATTGTTATTTTTATTGTAACCGGTCGCGTGCAAAAATGCAATTTTTTATGCAAGCATCTTTCTCTGACTTAGAAGTTACTTAGTTAGACAAACAAAACAAAACAAAACAAAACAAAGCAAAGAATAGTGATTAAAACAGAGATCAAAACGACGATAAAAACTAGTGTAAGTACACGGAGCAAATTGTTTTCGCACGATTTATGATCAAGCTGTTCATAAAAAAAAAAAAATGTGTTTTTTAAACATTTATAAGTTTTGATCATCTATTATGCGCTATGGTTACAATTTTTGCTTTAATTCTTTGAAAAACACTGATCATATGTTATAATCATTTTATCAAATTCAACAAGTGTTTGATCAACCCAATTGATAACATACTTATTTTAAGCGTCTTTAACTCACCCAATTAGTGGCGACCGTGGCTGAATGCGTTAAAGTATGTTTTTATAAATCGCCTCGTCCGATGTTCGAATACTTCACCGAGCAGAAAATTTTATTTTATTTTTATTTTTTAAGTTATGTGTTTATGTAATTAATTTACAAAATTTTATTTTTATTTATTTAATTGGGCATGATTTATGAGCAGAAATGCATATGTTATGATCAGTTGCGCATAGTCGATAAATATGCGCAATTAGCGAATAAGTTATGTGCAAAGAGATTAATATCTGAACCGAGTTATCTCCGTGTATGTAAGTCTTTCTGTTTGCTGTTTGTGCAACCCAAATAGGGTTTTTGATGTGGAGAATTTGTATAATTCTGTATTTTTTTATATTTATAATTTTTGTGTTTTATTCAATTTATTATGGTCAATAATTTTTTAAGTTATGACTGTTACTTTTTTGGCAGAACCATACAAAAATGTATCCAAAAGGTACTACTACAAAAATGCACCTGTTTTAAAGATTTGCAGTTATTTTTACCTTTTTTTTCAAAAATTTTTTTAATACTTACAGAAATACAATATAAAAAAATTTAAGATAAAATATTTTGCTTTTTTTTCGAATTCGAATTTAGAGAAAATTGTCACTTTTTGGCTAGAAAAGTTAGTTATACCGATCCCGTTACTACCGGTAAACGTGATAAAAAAAAGTATAATAGAGAATGTATATGGCTTCCACTAGTTCCGTATTTTCTTTACGTATATAATTTATATATATTTTCTTAATCAGTTATTGGAAAAACTACTTAAATAACGGCTGTTGTTTATTTAACACAGCTGGACCTAAGGAAAAGTTCAAAAGTTATCACTACAAAAATACAATTTTTGTTCAGTGTTGAACTTATTTTCAGCTATTTTTTTTTACATAGCATTACTTGTACTTATAAAAATATCATATTAAAAATGACATCTATAATATGTTGTGTTTTTTTTTTAGATCACTTCCAAAGTTGGTGAAATTTTAATTATTTTATTAGTCAGAGACCACTTTATAAAAGTACAGTTATCATGATCACAGTACATAAAAAACAAAAAAAAAATACTTTTTCAGACGGGAGCAATTCCATATATTTGTCTCATATACAATTTATATGTAGTTATATAAGCAATTAATTAAGAAAATTCATAATAATTCTTAACAATGTATTTTCTGCTTCTCTCATTAGCATAAGTTAACTTTGGAAACCCTAAGTTGTATGATGTCGTGTGTCTACAAAAATACAAATTTTGAAGAAATTTTTTGGATTAGACTGAAATCAAGTATTCTCTCTCGAAGTACATACTTTTTTTGTTCTATATATTGAAAAACAAATTTTTTAATTATGGCCGCACTCACTGTGCGCCGTTCTCTCCTGCGATCACCAGATTTTTGTTGCTGTTGTTATTGTGGTGGTGTTCCCTTTATACATGGCGATAGTTGTTGCTATTAAAGTTGTTGCGATGCGTAATTTTAGCGCTGTTTTGATCTATTTGTTCTTAAAATTCTTAAAATTTGTTCTTAAATAAAAATCTAATGGTGTTCGTATGTTACACCATCACATCTGAACCGTTCCAATGGTGCTGTTCAAATTTTGAGGGTGTGTTTGGCCAGTCTTGGCACAGGTTTTAGTATTTTTTTGTACAACATCGAATGTGCGGTTCTTGAGATATTACAAAAATATTGGATGACCTTTCGCCCATTCGATTTCTCATATAAAATCCCTAAAACTCAGTTTATCGTGGAAGTAAAAGCTACAGAACATTGAAACTCAGAATGGAGTTACCACTTGATAATGTATTTCAAATAAAAAATTTGGAGAGGCATTGGACAAGGGGGTGTGGCTCCGCCCATATAAGCCACATTTTTGACACCGAATAACTTTAGATGTAAATATCACAGAACATTGGAACTCAGGATGGAGTTGCCACTTGGTGATGACCTCTTAATAGAAAACTTGGAAATGCATTGCACAAAGGAGTGTGGCTCCGCCCATATAAGCCAAATTATTGATATCGAATAGCTTTGGAAGTAAAAATCACAGAAAATTGAAACTCAGAATGGAGTTACTATTTAGTGATGTCTTGCAATCGGAAAACTGGGACGGGCATTGGTCAATGAGCGTGGTGTCAAAAAAAAAGGTCAAATTAAAGTGTTGAAAATATTTATTAATGCGCGAATATATTTATTAATGCGAATAATTTATTTTCCTCTATCTCGAACTCCATAGAGAGCTTGAGAACGAATCTCAAAAAAAATTGCGAAAAACTCCTAATCCGCCCAATCAAGTTTTTTGAGAATTTGTAAATGGTGGTTCTTGAGTACGGTGAGTATTTTGGACTTATCTATTTTCCTCTCTCTCGAACTCCAGAGATAGCTGTAGTAAAAATCTCTTAAAAAATTGTGAACAACTTCTAAACCGCTCATTCGATTTGTATGCAAATTTGTATTTAAGAATTTTTCGAGAACGGAAGTTTTTTTACGCTATCTATTTTGCTATATCTACAAATCCAGAGGGCGCTGTAGTTCCAAAATCTTTAAAAAATCGCTAAAAACTCCTATGCCGTTCATCCAATTTGCGTGAAAATTTGTTAATATGGGTTTTGTGGTACAGTGAGTGTTTTAGATTCATTTATTTTCTCCATCTCGAACTCCAGGGGCGCGGTAGTACAAATACCTAAGGAAATTGCGGGATACTCCTAAGCCGCTCATTCGATTTCCGTGAAAATTTGTATTTGGGAATGTTATAATAGAATCAGAGGAGGATGTAGTACAAATATCTCCAAAAAAAACGTAATACATGAAAAACGAACACACAGGCACACAACAAAAGTTGCAAATAATTGCTATCAAGACGTAGCACAGCGCACCGGGTAATATCTACGAGTATCTATCAGCTTTTTTCTGAAATCAGATTTTGATCGGAATCGGAGACAATACTGCTCAAAACTTTACGATGCTTTTCTTTATGGCGGAGCATTCAGACATGGCAAACTTGGACCATTTTGGGCAAAAGAGGCGTTTCATATGGTTTAACATGTTCGGGATCATTTTAGACACTGTATTTTCCTTAAGCTATGTTTGCATCATTTTCCACTAAACGCTGATGGCGTGTTGAATAATTTAGGGAATCGAAGATCGCAGGGCAAAAGATTGAACTTCATTTAAAACCAAATTAAATTAAAACTTATTTATGGTCTAAAATAAACCTTCTAAGTTGGTACATACGCTGAATCAGAAAAATCCAAAGGATTACTTCGGTCGAGTAGAATTCTCCGTTTTACTTTTTCGTACGCGTGGTTACCACACTCTAATAAAACTGCTGATTTTGACATATTCGAACTCATTTTCATTTTGTTTCGATCATTCCATTTCCGATCGGAATGCTGGCCACCATTTAAAATCCGATAGAATTTGAACTCCGAATTTTACGCTATTTCGACTCGGAATTTAGAACAGGGCAGTCACTAAAGATCTCACAAAGGGTAACACCTAAGGCCACCAAATTTTGGACATATGATATTTGGGTTAATATCTACGCAGAGACAACAAAACTAGCTGCATGGAGCATGTAGATATCTAATCTTACACGACACGTGTTAAAAGTTCTTTTCTTACCAAATTTTTACATGGGACATTTAGAAACATAAAAACTAAATGTATTTGTAGAAAAATCACACAATCGTGTTGGAACTAAGGAGTCGCATGCAGTGTTTCAGGTTTTAAGGTTTTCTGCGCGAAATTTTAGAAAATCATAAGTTACATGCTCGGAGAGAAAAATTGCATGAAATGTACAACTTTCAGCTAGTGTTAAAATAGGACGATGTTCCAAAAAATCCAAAAGCTGCACGAAATGTTTAAGTTTTCTGAACAAAATTTAAAAAAAAATCATAAACTACATGCCCGTGTTGAAAGGTTGACTGTACATATGTTTGTGTGCCTACCAAGTTCTACTGTTCACATTATTTCAATTCAAAACTTTAATTCATACGTATATATGGTTTCCCACCAATTCTTCGATCCAAGACCAAACATAGGTTGTATAAGTCGCAGATGGTTCATGGATCTATATATAATTATTAATGATAATGGTACGGGATAGAAAATTTTCATTGATTTTTTAAATATTTTTGGTCCGGTATAGGTCTGCAACGCTAATGTAGAAAATCTAAATGTAGATGTTGGAACTTCTAATTTTACATCCGCATATAAGAAGCGTAAATGCCGCTTTTAAATCTACTCTTTCTATAAGTACGTGCAAAAAAGATAAACGTAGGTGTATAAACCCTAATCCAACATCCGCACATAAAAACTTAAATGCCGCGTCTAAACCTTCACTTTCTTGACGTACGTGCAGAGAAATTGCTCAAACGTGATGGGTGCAAAATCCCGGTCAAATGTGAAAAAAGATACATATAAAAAAAAACGAAATGGCCATTTCAGCCCTTGAAAGGACTTTGCCCGAGCTTTTTTTGATCAGTTGTGTTGTGTGTTTATGAAATGTTTGAACACAAATGATCGAGAACTGGGCCTACAAGTTTTATGCCGACTCCGAACGGCTTATGTTCTCAAGAAGCTTTTTATGGCAGTTTTTACTCTCTGAGGTTTGCCATTGTCTGAGGTGAGGCCGGAGAGCCAGAGAGGTGACGGCCGCACAGAAAAATTAATTCAATTGAAAAAACTTTCTGTCTCAGGTGGGACTCGAACCAGGATTCTCTGGCGTATGGGCCACACACTCTACCCTCTGCGCCATTGCCGCCACGAAAAGATGCATATACGTGTTGCTTTCCTGCTTTTGTATTTTTTAAGTAGGTTTATGAAAAACATGTTGCCACACACTCTTTTGCCGCCTCCATTTCAACAAAAATGCTATATATAAGACAGTTTTGATCCTATAAGACTAAAATTTGGTAATTTTATTCATATGGTAACTGCTGGTTACTGCAAATTTTAACTGCAAATTTACAAAAATGCGCGTGGCTCCCTATTGCATAAGTATAGTAAATATAGCTTACGTCCACTTTTCAGGGGAGAAGATAATATATATAAATGTATATATATATATATATATATATTAAGGTGCCTCGACTTGTATGGGGGAAAAAAGTTCCATTTGTACCCCTCTTAAAATGAACCTTGATGTATTTTAAGACGATTCCCAAAATATTTTGGCAATAGCAAAAGCCTCCAGTGAGCTAAGCCATTTCGCAAAAACCTCCAAAAATCACGTTTTTCGTAAATATTTGGATAGTGTAATAATTAAAAAAAAAAATTGTTATAAATTATAGGCCTGAAAACGTTCTTTCGTTCTGCATAAAAAAAGTTTGAAAATTTACTATTGGATTAGAGAAAATGCTGTTTTTCATGAGAAAAAAAAACATACTTTAAAATTAAGAATACAATTTTAAAATATTAATTCAAAGCATATCCGTTTAATTCGTGTTTTCACAAAACAGAATTAAAAACAATTGTGTTCAATTTTCAATCGTTTACTCAATCATTTTATTATTAGCTTATTCTCAACTTAATGTAATTTTATTCATGGTATAGTAAGACAAGGTAGTATAAGTAGTTAAAATTCTTTCTTGGTGAGGATACCGCACCTGATAAAATCAGGGTTTTGAGAATAATAAAATTTGCAAATTATAATATTGTATGTGTTTTACAGCTGCGGTACCCACCACTCCGAGACGACACTACCTTGTTAAATATAGATTTTATTTTTGCATATACAAAAAACACACGGCTGCCTCAGTTAGAATTTAAAAATTATGCTTGGAGTTTGCTTGTAATCAGTATTGCCACACAATTAAATTTCGAGGATAAGGTATAAAAAACACAGACTCATATTATAACTTTGCCTATTATAATATAACTGGTATATTAACTTTGTCATTCCGTTTGTAACGCCAATAAAGAGGAGGTCCAAGTATAGAAAAGTGTATATATTTTTGATCAAAATCACCACCTTAGTCGATTTCTGTGTGTCCGTCTATCTATCCGTCTGTCCGGCTGTGATCACGATAACAGCCGCAATTGTCATGCTAACGCGATGAAATTTAAAATATATGGTTTTTCTAAAAAAAAATGATCAAGTTCGGGAATGAGCCAAATCGGATGAAAACCACGCCTATCACCCATAGAAAGTGACTTTATTTTAACCGTAAAATCTCTTCAAAATCCACACAAATTAAAGAAAAGGAATGAAATCATAAACCATCATTATGATAGTTGGTAAAATCGGAAAAAAATTACGCCTATCTCCCATACAAAGTGACTTTATTTTAACCGTAAAATCTCTTTTAAATCCACAAAAATATAAGGTAAGTGATGAAATTTCGCATATAAGCGCTAATATGTAATATAAATCACCACTATCATATTTGGCAAAATTGGATGAAAACCACGCCTACCTCCCATACAAAGTGACTTTATTTTAACCGCAAAATCCCTTAGAAATCCACAAAAAATAAATAAATGTAATGAAATTTTGCATATAAGCATTGATACTTAATATAAACCATCACTATTAATATAAACCATTCCTTACTGATTTTGATATGCTTTTGCGTTACATTAACATATATTAAATTTAAATCACATCGAAAAAATGTATTTTTATTACTTTATGTTGATGGAATATAAATATTTCAACAATATAAATATTTCATTTAATCAGCAACAGCAACAGCGAAAGCAAAAAATATTGGCATTGAAAGAAATTTGTATCACTTCGTAGGACAACCTAAGTTTTTCAAAATAATTTTTTATAACAATACAGCATAGAAATTTTTAAAGTGATAGTAAATTATAACAGACAAGTAATATAAGAAAAAAATTTCAAAAAGTGCGATTAACTAATAAATTTACTGAAAACCTTTGATCTCGTCGATATTTTAGATGATTTAATATGTAAGTATTTAATTTATTGTGTACACATTAATAAAGTTTTGTTATGTATCTGCTGGCATTACTTTTAGAAGCCTTAAGTATCTGAATGAACGTGATATCGCACACGCAATCAAAAATATTGGCAAACGCTCAGAATTTCGGGAGAAACTTTTTCTTTGGCAGAAGGAACAAGTAAGTACCTTTTTGCTTGATAAAATTCGGTGGCGTCTTTTGCAAATGCTTCTGGTCCTGTAGTCTTTTTTGCTCCGCTCCGCGAGTTGCGCAATATTTCCATTAGCGCAGTGCGAAGCTTCACTTTTCGCATAACCTTTCGCCCAAAAAACATTGTAGTGGCGGCAGCCACTGGGGGATATTTCAGAAGCACAACTAACTAAGGTAACACTAACAAATTAAAAAGAGCTTCACAAAGCTTCAAGTTTAAATGAACAGAAGCAACTGTAACACATATCAGCTTTTGTTGACACATCAAAGATTTGTTCACAATTTCCTATATAATTTCATTTAATTGTTTGCACTAATAAAGAAAACAGTAGCAGCCGTTTAAAGGTAAGAAGTGTATTGTGTCATGTGGTCTTTATCATGATTTTATCATTATCATATAAAAACATCTTTAAAATTAAATTCTTCAAAACAAACAATAGTTATTTGGAAACGCTGATTGCGACAATATTTCCATATTATTAATAAAAATATCGATGCCTTAATATAGAAAGGGCGTATCTCAAAAGGCCCTATCTCAATAGGAGAAGGAAAAAACTTGTTAAAATATTAAGTTGTATAGTTTAAAATTTTTTGCAAATGCATTTTTTCATTAAAAACTAAAGTAGTATGATGATGTAATAATATTAATGAGTTACTGCAAAAACTGCAGAACTGTGTTTTTTATCAAGTTTTCTGTACTCCTATAAAGTGAAAAAATATTGAGATAGGCCCTTCTATATTAAGGTATCGATATATTTGTATATATCATATATGTGTTTTGTTTATTTCTGCCCCTTGAAGATATTTTAAAATATGCGTCTGGCGGGTAATAAATCATTGAGTTTTATAAATTATATAATAAATTAAATGAATCCAAACGCAGAAGGTCAATCGGCGTAATTTTAGAGAATGTCTTTGATCATAATATTATGATGAAAAGTGTTGACTTCGCTGACATAAAACACAAAATAGGACATCTTTTCCCAAAAGAACAAACTGTTTTGGTAATGTTTTTTTACTTGTAAGTTTGGGTGTTGTATTTGTTTTTTAATGTAAATTAATTAATTTTTTCCGGATTATTACTATGTATCCAGAAAGTCAAAACAAATTTATTACCTTTAGGTTTTAATCATTAATTTTATTTTTTACTTTCAGATCGACATTGACTTCAATTATTTACATGTTGAAAAATTAGACCTTTTTAAAGCAAAGTGGAATCTATTCAAGGACAAAATAAAATTAACTTCCAACTTAAAAAATGGGGTTTATAAGCATTTCTACAAAAGTGTATTTCTGAATTACTAAATAAAAAAAAATAAAAAATAAATGTGAACTTTTTTAATTTAAGAACGAAGTTTTTAATTCTTCTTTTAAAGCGATTGTTTTAAATATTAATCTTTTTGTTTTTAATTTTCATTTTAATTCATTGTTTTCAACTGAAATATCTTTGCTGTGAAATTAGATTAGATGTTAGTTTTCATAACAAAAGCTTTTGAATTAGAGTATGCTTTAAAAAACATTTGTGTTTATTTTAAACGAAATTGTTTAAAGCTCTATTTCAAAAACAAATTCGTGAATTTTTAAAACAATTTCATTTAATTTTAGCACATATTTCCCTCAGTGCACTTAAATCCAAGCACAAAGCTAGGAAAACAACCAAATTTCTCGATTAAAGATAGATAATTTATATTAAATCATTTTTAGAATGTATTTTGTTGTAATGTTTTCTTGATTTAATTTGGTTTTTTGATGTAACGAAATGATCTGCAGTGCGACCTTGAAATTTCACTGCTCAATTCTCGTCCAAATTTGTTCGAAGCGCCGTATTAGAAGTTTTTCTTCAAAAAAAGTGAAAAAAAAATGCATGAAAACAGTATTATCTAATCCGATAGCAAATTTTTAAAAGTTTTTGATGTAGGTTTTACGAACTTTTTCAGGCCAATTACACTAGCTTACACGGAAAATATACTTGATTAAAAAGGCTAAATAACGAAACTGATACTCATATATTTTTCCAAAGAACTCTTTTTCAGTTCTTGCAAAAAATCTCAAGAACTATTAATTCGAACTTCACATAATTGATACTGATTTGTATGCTAATACATAATTACTTTATGTGTCGTAACTATTGCATTTTCAGTCCGATTTAAACAAACTTGAGCTCAATATTTTTGCAATAAAATTGTCTTTAACTTTAACTTTAAACTAAAAGAAAAGAAATCACAATATTTTTGTATTGCTAAATAAGGCATGTATAAATATAAAATTTTGAAAAAGTAAAATAAATAAATTTTTTCTACTGCGAAGGCCTGTAACTCAAAAAATACTAGCTCAATTGACACACATGGCATATCGTTTTAAAGGTGTTTATTTCATCTTTCAATCGCTAGCAACTGCGTAAAAGTCAAACATATAGTTCTTGAGATTCTTTGCAAAAACTGGAAAAAGAAATAAAAAAATGGCTTTCTTCTGATATCTCAAAAACGCTTCTTTTGAAAAATTAATGAATATTATTTTGTGATCAGCGAACTCAAATTAATGCGAAAAAGGTTCTTTCAATTAAGTACTCGTAAAAAGTCCAAATTTTGTAAACAAAAGTGTTATTTGTGACATTTTTTTTTTGCAATTATTGCACTAGCCAACATATTTTTTGTAAAATGGTTAAGCTCTCTGGGGGCTTTTCTTATTGCCAAAATATGTTGGGAATCGTCATAAATCACATCAAGGTTCATTTCAAGTCCCCTTAATATAAAGGGTGGTTAAATTTCAAGGGCCGATGTTGAATGTGAATCACACCTAAGCGTCAAGTTTTTTTCTTAATTTCATTTGACACTTCTCAATTTCAGGCTAACTCAATTTGAACCATTGAAAGATACACAATCGAGCAACTCGTTAAAGTTATTCAGGCTTATTATGAAAATAAGCGTTCAAATCAAAATGCATATCGTGCACTTCGTGATTTTTTCGGTCAATTTAATCGTCCAAATTTGCGTACAATCGGAAAAATCGTGCAAAAATTTGAGCAAACCGGGTCTGTAGGAGATGTGAAAACACCAGTGCATGTTCGTACAGCTCGTACTGCAGAAAATATTGCTGCTGTTCGCGATAGTGTAGCTGAAGAGCCGTCCACCTCAACTCGTCGTCGTGCCCAACAATTGCACCTCTCACGCTCGTCGTTGATGAAGATTATGCATAAAGACTTGCATTTACACGCTTACCAGGTGCAATTGACTCAAGAACTAACGCTTCTTGACCATTTCAAGCGTCGTCAATGGTCAGAATGGTGGCAAGAAATGGCAACAGTGGATGATCAATTTTCGAAGAAAATCATCTTCAGTGATGAGGCACATTTTCACTACAGTGGAGTCGTCAATAAGCAGAATTGCCGCATTTGGGCGAATCCAAGAGTGATTGTCGAAAAACCAATGCACCCACAAAGAGTGACTGTTTGGTGCGGTTTATGGGCTGGCGGCATCATCGGGCCGTATTTTTTCCAAAATGAGGCCGGTCAGGCACTTACTGTGAATGGTGTTCGCTATCGTGAGATGATAACGAACTTTTTATAGCCCGAATTGGAAGATTTGAATGTGGACGATATGTATTCCACGATATATATTCCAACAGGACGGTGCCACTTGCCACACAGCTAACGAAACAATGGCTCTTTTGCGCTACAAATTCAATTGCCGTGTTATCTCACGTGTTGGCGATGTCAATTGGCCTCCAAGATCATGTGATTTGACACCGTTGGACTTCTTTCTTTGGGGTTATTTGAAAGAAAAGGTGTACGTCGAAAAGCCAGCAACAAGTCAAGAGCTAAAGGATGAGATAATGCGGCACATTAACGGCATAGAACCTCACTTATGCCTCACCATCACCGAAAATTTTGACCATCGGATGGAGGTGTGTCGCCGAGGTCGCGGCTGCCATTTGGCCGATATTTTGTTCCATAAATAATTAAACCATACCAATATTATCACAAGAAAAAGAAATGACAATCATTTCCTAAATAATTTGTGTTTTATTCAAAATCAACATTGGCCCTTAAAATTTAACCACCCTTTATATGTATATTATTTTTATGTAAATTTATGTTAAAAATTTTAATTATATTTTTGAATTATAAATTTAAGATAAAATTAATTTAATTAGGAAAATAATGTAAATTTGAATTATATTTTTAAAAAAAAATACATGTAATGAAATTAATATCACATCTATTTAATGTGCCTAATGCCAATCAAATTAGCAATTAACTTCCAATTTGTATGGGGCAAAATGTTTAAATGTTACTCAGAAACATTGGCCCTTAGTACTAAAGAAATTCTAAGTAGCATTGGGGCCACTTGTAAAATTTAAATAATATGATACCTGCAGTAATATCACATAATCAGATTCTTTACCAAATTTTACATCAAAAAGATGGGTTGTGTTTTTTTTTTTGCAAACTCAAATAATTTCTATTATTTTTTTTTAAGAAAAATTTGCAATATATTCAGAGTTGTCATACTTTTTGTCTGATTAAAAAATTTATATTTGTTAATAACAAAATGACATTCTGCACACTATAAAAAATGTTTTAACCCAACCAAAAAAAAAAAATTTGTATTAAACTGCAGTAAGATATTTTTAGCGGACAAAAAATTCCATATTTTGCACACAATATAACGAAAACATCGAGCACATGACTTTTAAATTTAATGAGTACATAGTCCCACCAAAAAAATAAGGTATACGTGCGGTATGCTGGCATTTTATATTTACAAGTTTATCCGTTTCAGCATAGTTTATTTTTAAGTGCCGTTCTCTTTCCTTATTTTCTTAGTTAAAATTGCACCAAAATTAATCATCCCCAATTTTAAAACATATTGAAACAGTTCAAAATTCTTAAAATCTATCCATATCAAATGTTCAATATATAATTTGTACGTTTCCAAAATAAATTGCACGAACAAACAGAAATCCTAAATAATATTCTTAAACAAAAATAATGCAACAAACAATATAAAATAAATGACACCTTTAAATAATTTTCAATAACATTAAATGCCATAATGCATGTTTTTTTTCCGCTCACGTTTCACTAAATTTCACGAATTCACTAACGTATTCATGCCTGATATCCTGCAGCGCTGCTCCGGTGGCATGCAAGCAGTGTTGGTACATGTAGGGAAAAATCCCTACTCGTAGGAATTTTTGTTGCAAAATATAGGCGTAGGGAGGGACAGATTTTTTTATATTATCTGAAAGTAGGGAATTTAAAGTAAAGAAATTTATGCCGACATTTATGTTACATAATAACATGCATTTTGCTGTTTTTTTTTTCTAAATTCAAGTATAACAAATGTTTGTAAATAAACAAAATTAATAGCCTTACATTCTCGCGTATCTTCTGAAAAGTGGGCGTAAGTATAGTGTCTTTTTCTTTGTGGTTTTGAAGGAAGAAATAAAGATGTAAAAATTAAATTTTAATCCCTGTATGGTTGAAGAAAATGTATTGTTTTGAATTATTTTTATTATGGTTAAAATATGGAAAAAGATTAAATGAAATGTTATTGTAACGCACGGTATGAATTATTTTTTATTTATATTCGTATTGAATTATGAAAAAAATGTAGGTATTTATTATCAAAAAAATTTACACCTTAGGAATTATAATTATTTGTGAAAAGTGAGCGTAAGTGCCACACCCATTTTTAGTATAGGTGCCGAAAGCAAGAAAATTAAACAAGAAATAACTTGGATATGGATTAAAGTATTTTTTTTAGCACTTCTTCCGTGAACTAAATATAATATTTATACATGTAAAAGTATTTATATATAGTTAAACACACTTTAATGTTGTGATAAAGTTAATTGGGTTTGAAGACTCTTCGTATTTAACAAAAAAAAATAGTAGAGAATTTAGTAGGGAAAACAGTTTTTGAGTGTAGGAAAAAGGTAGGGATTTTTTTTCGGCTGCGTAGAGGCTTTTTAAAAAAGTATTTACCAACACTACATGCAAGTGCTTGCATCCTCCTTGCCAAAGGTGCTTCTTTTAACACTGGCATGTCCTAGGAAGGAAACAGTTCGAAGTTAATTTCGAAAAATAGTGGGAGAGTAGGGAGTGGATAAAATTATATTGAGCAGTGGAGTAAGCAGGGGATGCCCATCATTGTGTAATGGAATGTAATGCAATGAGTGAACTATGCTCTCTATTCATTTATTTTCAACTCATCAATTGAAAAACAGCCAACAATTGAACAGTTACGTGTTTACTCTTTTGTTTTTGTTTAACCTATTACTGCTTAGAATTTCCGTATGATAACGCATTTTTTTCTATATTTCTTTGGGATTGAATAAACAAAATAAGAAATAAGTGTGGTATCATATAGTAAGGCTGAGCGATAATGGATTAATGAGCAGCAAGTTTTGTACCTTACTTTTCACTCTGGAAACTGAATCACAACTGAACAACCCAGCGCTCCGAAATGGAAGCAGCTCACCTGGAATCACGATTGAAGCGCTTCATCACTGTTGCTTGTCTGGCAGGAAAGAAGCACACTCTTCGAATTTCGGTTTTTCTTTGTATTTCTCTCCAAACAAGCATGCATAGAGGCGAAGTTTTGAGCTTTTCTCTATTGTTCTTTGGTGGACAAGTCTATTTGTTGTTCAGTTGCGATTAAGTTCCCAGAGTGAAAAGTAAAGGATATCCATGCACAAAGTACGATGCGCATTAATCCATTTTCGATCAGCGTAACCATATGATAACACACTCATCTGTTCTTTTGTTCATTCAATCCAATTCCAAAAAAATACAGTAGAAAAGATGCGTTATCATATGGCAATGCTAAGCGGCAATAGGTTAAACAAAAATAGCAACTGTTCAAATGTTGTTTTCTAGTAAACTACGCAGTGTGCTTTGAGCATAGGAGAACAAATTATGTGAATTGAGTTCACTCATTGCTCTGCCTCTCGCTAATTATGCACAGCTTTCATCCATTCCATTACACAATGTTGTGATTCCCCTGCTCACTTCACAGCTCAATATAATTTTGTCCGCTCTCTGTCTCCCTCTCTTTTTCGAAATTAACTTTGAACTGCTTCCTTTCTAGGACATGTTAGTGCATGTTTGGTAAGGAGGATGTAGGCACTTGCATGAGCAGCGCTGCAGGATGTCTTCTAAAGCGCTATTTTTCTCGCTGCGGAAAAATAGGCTTGCCTACTAAAGAACAAAAGAGCAAATCTAAAAAAATGGCCTCTGTGCTTGCTTCCTTGGAGAGAAACGCAAAGCAAAAATGTTCTTGTTTTCTCTCATGATCAGCTATGGGCACGGAGCAAGCTACGGAGCATTGAGAATAAACGATTACGTAGCAGTACAAAACGCAACAACAAAGAACAGAAACGATATCAGATCAGTGTCGAAGAAGACTGCAAGCGAGTATGATCTATGTCGGACGAAGACAAAAGAGAACAGCAAAATAATTAAAAAGCTACACTCTAAAAACAAACAAGCGAACAAATGTTAATGTGTGCATGCTTTGCATGTTATTATGAAAAAAAAATTAAAAAGATTTATAATGTGTTCTGCAAAGGAAGCAGTGCGCATATTTTTCATTAAATTAAAATAAATATTTCAACTTATCTTGTTGATATTATGCGAAATTTTAGAAGCTTAATTAAAATAGTCTGATTTTATTTTGATTTATTATAACAAAAAGGAAGAACCTTAGCTCCAGTTCACTTTTCTCATTAATTTATTTCTCTCAACTCCATGTATAAACATCAATTTGTCGTTATTTTCTTCTGTCATATTCTACATTTTATTTTCCTATCTTGCCGGCTCATGAAACATTTGTTTATAATGTATCGCAATTTTTTCCCAATTGTGGTAAATTTTTATCAATTATACCAAAAATAATTCAGTTTTATTTTTTTTATTTTTAATGTGCATAAAAATGTTTCTCAGTGCAAAGAGCACAAAACAACACGAATCTTTAAATGTAGTGGTACCCATACCTGTTCATGATGAACAGAGTGAGATAGGGTTGTTTTGTTGTATGGGAAGAACCATTATACCATGGGAAGAACCATTATACCATGGGAAGAACGAATGCAGTCTGTCAGAAAATGAGGCACAATGAAGCACAACATAACTTCAGCGGCTGTTCTCATCAACATTCATGCAAAAGCAATGGGATACATGAGTAATGAGAAATACCCATGAATGCGGTTGTGCTATCATTGAATGAATGAATTCATGCAGATGTCTAGTGTCTATCTATAACATTAGTAATACCTTTATTACACAAATACTAACATTAACCAAAGTTACGGTGAACAGTCTCGGGAGCAGTGATAATAGAAATTAAATTAATATATTGAAGCAATAATAAAAAAGTCGCAATTTAATAAATTATCGAAGTTGAAATGGCTTGGGAAATTATTTACCTAAAATGACCTGCAAAATAAATATCTAAGATTTTAAAATTGGAGTACATGCAAAGTTATATTAGCTTAACTTAATAGTAATCTCAGGCAAATTAGCTAGAAAGATTCAATTTATTTTCCAATATTCGAGACTTCCTCAATAACAACATTTTCACATTTGAATAAATTAATCGACTTTCGCCATTTTGAAGTTGATATGAGATGGTTGTATATATCTCTACATGTAATACTCTATGACGAACTATGCATAGTTTTATTTTATATCATCCATGTAAGAAAAAAAAAAATACATCTGAACTTTAAACTTCATTTAGAACTCTTAAATTTTAAATAAGATGAAAATTCAATTCCAACCATTCTAGATGTACTGCCTGTGCATAAACTTTCACCATCGAGCTGGCAAGCATGGCTCGGGGACTGCTCCCCAATAGCTTTGCAACGTTTGTTTCTTCACTGCACAAGGAACTGCACTCCATCATTCATATTTTACTCGATAAAGTATATTTTTTCCTTTTTTTATTTTTGCGTGTGCAGCGGCTGTGTTTCCAGCTCATTACAGCCCACTGGAAGAATAGTTTGTGCAATTTAAATTCAACATTGTTGGTGAGCAGAAATTTAGCAACGTTGTTGCTTGTGGGTGGTAAAGTCAACATGAATCGAACCGATTTCTTCCCAGCCATACTCAAATATTTAAGGATTTAAATTAAAAAGTTTTTCTCGTTGCTTCTAAGGTTCACAACTGACACAAGGAATCCAATTTCAAAAATTATTCACGCTTCTTTTAGCTAAACTTCTAAGAATAAAATATTTTTGTGTCGAATTTTTCTTACATCTATTACATCATATTTCTTGCATCTAGATACAAATACTTGAAAATAAATCATTATTTTAGTTAGATATGACACATAATTCATTTAAGTGTGCTGCAGGCTTTTTTTCGTTTTCAAAAATTCACATAAAATTTATTTTTTAATTTATTTATTACCGAACTTACATTTAAGGCAAATATGTATTTAATATTCTGTGTGTTTTCTTTATTTTATTAATATTATTTTTAACTTTATTTTAAATAAACAATAAAGCTAGAAACTTTCTTGTCGTTATAAATTATTACCTTTTGCATATTTAAAAACATTTCTCTACCTTTCAACTCTGATCGTAAATAGCTTCAAAGAACTCTTGCTTGCGACCGTAAAAGATTCCAAATCAAACAGGACCGCCAACAACACAAACACAATCAAACATGACCATAAAACAAGACAATTCAACGTAAACAAACGTTATCAATGGCTATGAATGAGTCCGCGCCCGCAATATTTATTCATCGAGTTAACGTTTGTCTGTGAACTGAACGATTGGCGTTTTATCGTGACGGTAGATAAGGATGCACCTCACAACGATGTGTTTTGTGTCTCTTGCATTTGAATTATAGCGCAGTCTACGTTCCAGAGGTTCCACAGAATACTAGAACGTAAACTAGCGGTATTTGTTTACATACGTGATCTGTCCGAACGTGAACAGAACTTAATTAAAACAGAATTTGTTCTGCTTGCGACACAAACAATTTTAGTCGCTCCCCTATAAGAACAAACTAACTTGTTTTTAAAAACAACTAATTAAAAAACTAATTTAAAATAAACCAGTATATGAACTACTTTTAATTATATTAAGGCGGCAACTACTCTGATGTTGACATGTTTTAATTGAAAATTTTTATTAAATTACAAGTTTATATATGTATATTTAACCATGTTATTTCATCAAATATTATTAACTTTAGGCCATCAGTAATAGTTTTCAGTTGGTTATTTAAAAGCAATTAAAAAAATAATTTAAATGTAACTAATTTAACAAGTAGTTGAAAATATATGCAGCCGAAAGTCAATTGACTTATTTAGCGGACATCTCCATACAAAATAAGTTAGTTCGTTCTATGGAAAAAAGTCAGAATTTCAACTAGTTGTGGTTGACAAAAAACTACTTTATCAACTACTTTTAAATTAGTTGATTTTCCTACAGGGTCGTGTTGCTTGTGGATGTTGTTAACTTAAATTTCTCTGCTCCTATTATACATAGAATGATGAATAAAAAATTAAAATTTTAAGCACACTTTGGCTTTTAATCTGATATATAAGAGATGCATATGAAATAGTGTATAGAAATAGTGAATAGAAACTACCGCGAGGTAGTAAAGAGGAAGGAAGAGAGGCGCCTTTCAGACGCAAGAAAAGAGAGCAGAAAAAGCGTGAGCGTGAGGAACTAGAGGTATACCAGGGCAAGAAGGATGCACGAAAATTCTATCAACAGGTTAAGCGTCTAACCCAAGGTTTCAAGCCCGGAGCATCCACTTGTAGAGACGAAAATGGAGATCTGAATACGGATACACAGCGTGTGCTGAGATTGTGGAGACGGCACTTCTCCAGTTTACTTACTGGGGACGATTCCACAAATGCCGCCCATGGATAGCGCAGTTCAGAGCAACCAATCAACGATGACGGAGTGGAAGTACCACCACCTAGCCATGGAGAGGTTCGAGTTGCTATACAACGACTCAAAAACAATAAAGCAGCGGGTGCTGACGGCCTGTCAGCTGAATTGTTTAAAGCCGGCGGCGATGAATTAATAAGGCACATGCATCAGCTCATCAGCAAAATATGGCTAGCAGAAAGCATGCCTGACGATTGGAACCTCAGCGTACTGTGCCCTATACTTAAGAAAGAAGACCCAACAATCTGCGCCAGTTATAGAGGTATCAGTTTTATTTCTATCGCATATAAGGTTCCCTCAAGCGTACTGTGTGAAAGATTAAAGCCGATTACAAAAACACTGATTGGACCTTATCAGTGTGGCTTTCGACCTGGTAAGTCCACCATAGACCAGATTTTCACGCTACGAAAAATACTGGAGAGAACCCACGAAAATCAAATTGACACACACCATCTCTTTGTCGATCTTAAAGCTGCGTTCGATAGCCCAAGAAGGGATTGCCTATACGCAACAATGTCTGAGTTCGGTATACCTGCAAAGTTGATTAGACTTTGCAGAATGGCGTTGAGCTACACACGCAGCTCCGTCAAGGTAGGAAATGACCTTCAGGCAAGGCGATCCACTGTCTTGCGATCTCTTCAACATCATCATGGAGGGGATCGGACGAAAGGCTGGTGTGCATCGAAATGGGGCCATTTTCTATAAAGGTGTCCAGCTCCTTGCGTACGCTGATGATATTGATATTGTTGGCAGAACCAAGAGAGATGTTACCGCTGCTTTCGCCGCTATTGAAAAGGAATCAGCTAATGTGGGTTTGACGATAAATGAGGGTAAAACAAAGTATATGCTGTCTACAAACAAGGGAGCGCGGCGTTTAGACTCCCACGTTTCATCCGGCAGCTATAACTTTGAAGTAGTCAAGGAGTTTGTATATCTTGGCACCGCCATTAATTCCAACAACGAAATCAGCCTGGAGATAGAGCGAAGAACAATAAATGCTAATAGGTGCTACTACGGGCTCAGTAAGCAACTAAGTTCCAGAGCCCTCTCTCGATCGACAAAACTAACACTCTACAAGACGCTCGTTCTACCTGTGCTGCTTTATGGCGCTGAGGCATGGGTAGTTTCGCAAACTGACGCAGCCGCTCTGAGGGTGTTCGAGAGAAAAGTTCTTCGCAAAATCTTCGATCCTGTTCGAGTCGGCGATGTCTATCGCATCCGAATGAACCACGAGCTGTATGAGCTCTACGAAGACATTGACGTAGTTCGGCATATAACTGTGCAGCGATTACGCTGGCTGGGTCATGTCCATCGTATGGACGACGAAGCTCCAGCGAAAAAGGTGCTCGAGGCGAGGGTCGCTGGTCAACGACGACGAGGGAGACTATGCCTCCCATGGATGGACCAGGCTGAGGAAGCCCTAACCGCACTTGGTGTATCCGATTGGAGAAGACGCGCGCAAAGCAGAGGCGCCTGGTGAGAGCTGATGAGGTCGGCCGAAACCCGGACACGGGTTGTTACGACCACCTAATTAAGTAAGTAAGCATATGAAATAGTTACGTCATATTAAAATAAATTACTACATTTTTTTGTACAAAACGTGATATCTTGCAACTTTAAGAATTTGTTTTTATAGAAAGCAGTAAGTTACAGTCATATATTTTCTTCTGAGTGCATTTTTCAACGTTTTTGCTTACAGCCTCTTTAAAATTTGAATTTTGAGAATTTTTGCTTAATTTGAGCCAAATATCTCTGGTGGGCACGGGCTAAAAAATTTGAAATTTATTCACATCAAAGTATATAATAGCATTGTATCACAGTTAAAATTTTAAATTTGATATTTGCTTCTTGGAAGACACAGCCCTTCAAACTTCGTGAAAATTGACCTCATAGTATGTATATTAGGGTTGTCGCTATATGGCTTTTTTGAAATTTCAATGATGGATGGTTGTTGATTGGCTCCAAATGTCAAAAAACTGCTATGTATTTTTTTAAGATTTTTAAATTGAGCCCTTAATCCCCTATTTGACCGTTTGTCCGCCTCCATACAAAATATGTCAATAAATAAATAGAAATAATAATCGTACAAGAACAAAATTTTGCATGTAAGTTGTAATTTCGGGGTGGAGGAGGAGGTAAGGGTTTCAGCGTAAAAAAAAACTTTTATGTGATTTTTTTTTTAAGAGTATGGAATGAGCAAATTTATTCAAACCTTTTGTACATTATTAAGTATACTTTAACAATATTCTGTAATTTTTTCATGCGAATATATTGGAAATCATTCCGGTGACAGAGCTTGCCCCAGAAAGTCTTAGGAAAACAACAATTTGCCGTGTCCACTATATCTCGGTCGGAAATTATCTGACATCAAAAACCATTAAAATTTAGTCAAAGTATCATCAAATCCTCCCCCAACGTTCAATGATTATTTTTTTTTATTTAAAAATTTTTGGTGGCCATCTAAAGTGCAAACTGCTATTTTTCACGAAAAATTCCGCCATTTTGTGAATGGGAAACCCCCTTATTGTAAAAAAAAATGTAATTAAACGTTGGGTTGAGGTATTTTATGGGTAGAAAATGTGTACCAACTTTGAAATGAATCGGTCAAGTACTTTTTAAATGGCCGTGAACACGATCTTTGAAAAAGTAGTTTTGAGAATAATGCGTTTGAAAGCCTATGAGTTTATGAATCGACGTTCGAGGTGCACTTACTTAAAAATGCATATCTTCGTTAGTTTTACCCGGATCGACTTCAAATTCGGACACAATATTCTTGAAATGTTGTGCATTAATAATAAAAAATAAAAAGAAATGGTAAAAAGAAAAGTTAAAAAACCTTACCCTTCCCCTAAGAATGTAAGCACACAGAACAAAAAAATAAATTCAAACCCACCCTCAAGCACGCCTACCTCCCATACATCAAGACCATTTCATACGCCATATTTTCAAAATTACTTTTTACGGAGATATATATTTATGTTCAAAAAATTTTTTAATCCATGCCCACCAGAGATATTTGACCCCAAAGTCAACAACTTGCGGAAAAAATGCTTTTTAAATAAAAAATATTCTTGAAGTTGCAAGATACCACGTTTTGAATACAAAAATATAATAATTTTTTGTTAATATGTTCATATGCAAACCTTGAATGTCAGATAAAAGGTCAAGGCGTGCTTAATAGAGCTGAGAAATATAAGTCAGCACAAATGCATATAGGTAGCAAAGAAAATATGACCTCCATTATCCAATCAAAATATCAGTTTTTTTTTTAAAAATAGTCGACCAACAAGTGTCTTATCAGTGGACTTGGACTGACTCTTAGGCGTCATCATATGTGCGGTGACAAGCATGTCTACTTTTAATATATTATAAAAAGGCGCCAATTTAAAAAATTTGTTAAAATTTCTTTGATACCAGATTTTTTTCTAATATTTAAAGCACCATCCCAGCGAAAAAAATTTAGAGCAGAATATCCCGAACTCCCGTTTCCACCGGCTTCGAAGAATCCTTTTAAATAAAAACCCTCATTGAAGCATTGAAGAACGAGGACTGCAAAACCATTCGCTTGTAAAAAAGTGTGCGTGTCAGCTCCGACTAGCGACTGGAGTTATATAAATGGATGTATATAAAAGGCAATGCAGGTAGATAAAGGCATCTCTTATATTACTGAAAGGATTGTATACTTTTAAAATTTTAAAATATATTATAAAATATATTATATAATATATATATTAATTATATATAACATAAAATATATTATAATTTCATTAATAGTAAAGTAACGTCATTATTTAATACTGTAACAGTAGGTTCACAATAAAAAACAATGCTGTAACTAAAACATCGCATTAATGATTGTACCATATCTAGTCATTCCCAGTGTTCTACCATCCAATAAATCCAAATACCACTAAATCCAAATTAACTTCTTCTTTCAAAAATTGTATTAAGCGCAATCCTTCATCTGTATGATGAAACAATTTAAAATTTCCTCAAATTTTTCATATTTTTTCATTTTGAGTTCAATTTGTAGACATATTTTGTACTAAATGTCCTATTATGTAGTATCAATAAAAAAATGTAGCTTATTCTTAATCCAGAAAGTTTTATTTAATTGAACTCGGTTGAAAATTCGTCGAGCTATTCTATTTGAACTATGTATGTATGTATTTCGTTGCGCGTGCAATACCGCGTATACACACATGCGGTGATAATGAAATTTTACAAGAGTGCAGAAAAACCGATTCCTTTTAAACTATTGTATGGATTTGCAATTGATCTATTCAAATTTATTGAAATTAGATATTTGCTTTGTTCTCAAATATCTAAAAGTCAAATCTCAATTTTTGCCTTTTTGCAATATACGTGATATTGCAAGTGGCGGATACGCGGTATTGCACGCGAAGTATGAAGTAAAATACACACTTATGGCATACAAATGTTTTTCTTGTTCTTACTTGCGAAAAACTCTGTTCAGCCAAAACAGCATGAAAAATAACGATTTTGTGCTGTTTTTAACAGAAATATTAATTAATTAGTGTAATTAACAGATGTATTGATTAATTACTAATTAGAACTAATTATTTAGTGGCGGGTTACCTAGCCTTAAATAGGTTTTGCGTCGGGTTTGAAGCCCACCACGTAAAAAACCATTTCAATGAAAAGTCCAATAAGAAATATGAGAAAAATTATCCCCACATCTGATGACGACTACCGCAAACGAAAAACTGATAATGATTTACGGATATGCATTTGGAATGTCCGAACTCTTAATTGGGAAGGTGCCTCTATCTAACAGATTGATATCTTGGAAAGATACAAAGCTGATATCACTGTAATCCAAGAAATGCGATGGAATGGACAGGGTTTCTTTTGGTCGAAAATAGCACTTGATTCAAACATCTCAATATTCATAAGGCCACTTGGCTGTCCCCTGATCAAAAAACGCGCAATAAGAATAAAAGTTATTCTTCATATTAAAATTTTATTCAAAAAATTTAAAATATAAGAGTCTTCTGAAACTTTCATTCTTAAAAAATGTTTATAAAAATCCTTAAATACTTTTATTTCAAAAAGTCAGTAATAAGAGTTATTTGAGACTTTTATATTTAAAAGTCTCGATAAGAGTTTTTCAGAAAAATGCTGTGAAAAGTATTTGAAAAATATGTGTGTGGCCGCCACGCACGGTAGAAGTGAAACTCTTGCACAAAAAGTATATTTGTGGGAAGATTGCTAATTTATTTTATTAACATTCCCTCCTTCAGTGCAATCAAATGGTTAAAAAGCAGTCTGCCTTCATACTAGTAGTAGTTAAAGAACTGTCTTTAAGGTCGGCGCTAATATAATCAGACTTTTAATCAGAAGCGCCAACTTCAGAGCTATTGTATTCATAAAGAAATTAATATATTTATGATAATAAAACAAATAAGAAAAAAATGAATATAATAAGTTTTCCAATGTAATGATATTAAATCAATTATCAAATATGACCAAGAAATTAAAAGGAAAAGGTATTTTAAAATTATTTTTTACTTTGTAGTGATTTTGTAGTCTGTAGTTTTTTTTTAAAGTTATTATTTCTTCCTTTTCAGAGAACATGATAAATTTTCGAAAAAAGTGTATAAACTACATAAATACAATTGTTCTAAAAAACTTTGTTCTATTAATTTCTGAAAGTTTGTTTGTTATTTCAAATATCTGTCTCTTAAAACCCATTCTTGTAACGAGTATAATAATGGTGTACTGAATAATGGTGTACTGTACTCCATCGTCTGCTTCTCAGCACACTGTGATGGCGCTCAATGAGGCGATAAATGTCTTCAGTATCAATGTGATCGAAAAAAAGGAGCGGTTCTTTCGCAGCTGATTTGGTTTTTGGTAAGCCAATTCGTTGCCAGCGATTCCTGTATGTCCTGGGACCCACATTATTTTGATGTTGTTGTTTTCGATGATCTTGCTACGAATAACTGATATGATGTTCGATTTATTAGTGGGATTCAGCAGGGAAGAGATAGTTGACTTGCTGTCCGTGCAAATAATTGAGTTTTTTTCGATTTTGCAGCACTTTTGACTGCATTTAGCAGTGCAATAGCTTCTGCCATATACACTGAACTGTGAGGTGGTAAAAGACCAACCTTTGATAGTCTCACCAAAATTGTTCACTACAGCGAATGAAGTGTGGTCAGCCGATTTAGACCCGTCTGTAAAGATACATTCCAATTCAGAGCAAAGATTAGCTGTATGTTCTGCAAATAGGTGCTGATATTCGTTGGAACTAGTGCTGTTTTTCGGATGATCATCAAGGCAAAAGATAAACGATGATTTTATTCAAAAGTCATGGTGGAGAGCTGTCTGGCAGCCTAAATGTGGGAACAGATGCAATACCGAGCGTCGTCGCCTGCTCAATAACTCTTACGATAGCCAATTTACGTTTTCCAGTTGTTGGTCGGGACAGTTCGGTTTTGACTGTGTTGTAAGGCTTACTCGTTCCCGAGCTGTGCTCGTGTGAAGATGAAATCAATCAGTTGAAAGTACTAAGTTTTGAGTTTGAGAGCGAATTTCTCAGAATCAGTTCTTTCAACTGATTGATTTCATCTTCACACGAGCACAGCTCGGGAACGAGTAAGCCTATAATGTTGGTTGATATATTGTTAAAATGGTGATTTTATTACCTTTCCAATGAGTTCTTTAAATACGTATTATGTGTGTTTGTTTTTCTGCTAGAAACAATAGCATGAATCAACATCGTGAAATACTTCTTAACCCCTTAGCTCCCAAAAAGGAGCAGCGCCGACTTAAATTTCAACATATTATTGATCGTAAGAAAATTTTAAATCAAGCCTCATTTTTAGTTTTTGTTGTCATTTTCATGAAACCTATCGATCCTTTAGGAGCAGTGTGTATGCTGTTTGTAAGAAATATGCAAAATGCATTCAAAACATTTGATCCATGCATGTAATGTCGACAATCCATACTGATAGCACTGCTCATTCACAGGCCTTTCGAAAATCAATAAGCTGTTCATTTCAGATGGCTTAGCTCGACATAAAGCACAAGTTGAACTACTACTGTTTCCACTTAATACAATTACAACTGCACCATCTATCATCGTCAATTGCATTTTATAATGAACATTAAGATTTTTGTTTTTTGAAATGTAATTATATGTATGTTGACCTTCAATTTCTGAATTTATGCTATCCCTTACTGATTGTATTACATTTGGATTGTCCTTTGTAAAAATAATTTTAAGTGGTCTACATAACCTCCAAGACGAATGTTTATCATTTTCCCAAACAACTTGATCATCTGCCCAATCCAACAAGCGTAAAGGAACAAAAGAAGTAACAAACATAAATTCATCACTACCTTCCTCATTTTCAAATTTTTGTTTGTACACACTATGACCACTACTGCCGTCAAATCCCCACTTGCATTCCAGAACTATATCATTTTCGGTATCAATATCATGAACATCTAAAATGCTTCTTACAGTTTTGTCTAAAATCTTTTGTAAGGGGACCTCTGCAGAAGTTTCTGTTACTTGTATGTCATCAGGCAAAATCTTTTTTTTAGCATCTGCAATCATATAGTATGACGGAAAGCAATTTTCGTGAACAGAATTTACTACCTTTCTCATCATATTGTACTGCCTCATAGATAAATCCATATCAATGTATAATGCTAGAGCACTTTCAACACAAATTTTCTTATCATACTGATGAATCTGTTACCCTTTCTGCGGCTTTTTTAAGAGCTTCAGATGAAGTAGAAGCGACAAGTTCTTCCACTCGCCTCCTTTTTGTTCTCATTGAACCCTCCTCATAAGAAACTTTCGGTCGGCCTCTACCACTTGTATTTGCTTCCTAATATAGTATAACACAATTTAGTTTTATTGCAAAACCAAAACTTTATACGGAAACTTACATTACAAATGAATTCACCAAATAAATCGCTATCTAGCCAGTCACTCAACTCAGTTTCAAATCTATCTCTCATGCGATGATATTTAGACCAATTGTTAGAAAATTTTAAAAGAGTAAGCCTTATTTTCTGTTGTTCCCTTTCTAATAATACTCGTTCAAAATGATTTTCTACAAAATCTTTAACATGACGCATAACATCGCAGGGTCTGTTTTCCTTTATCTCTAGCCACAGTTGAAAAATACTACGAATCCGCAACAAGGTCGGCACTAAAAAACAATCACAAAAAGAATTCGTGCAATATCGGGCAGCTGAACTTTAAATATATTAAAATACATACTTGTACCTACAAAATACAAAAAAACAGGAAAAGTGTTATTTCTACTTTTTTTTCAATTCTCTACGAAAGTTCACGGTTGCTGAAAAGTCTTGACAATGCCTCACTACTATCTTTTTTTTGAACGGTATCTGACATATGATCAATATTTGTAAACAAAAACAGTGTTGTAATTATAACTAGAAGCATCACTTACAACCCTGTGTGACGAACCTTTTTCTTCGGCCGAGGTATCACTCGCCGGTGTCCAGGGTTCGTTCACAAAATTTAATACACGGGGTTAAGTTAGTTTATCGATTCTTGCTAGTTTATTACACAATCGTTTAAGAAAATAGTTTATACTATAAATTTGAGTTCACGAGTTAATGATAAATTTGATAAATGATAAATTTATATTTCATTTCTTAGAGTAAATTTTTCTCAACCTTTGTTCATGTCATTACAATGTTTTCGATCCGAGTTTCTTCGTGGCATGATGTACCAATGTCACCCATCGTCAGCTGTTGGAATCGTCAACCGTTCAGGAGCAATGCGTGGGTAGGACTTAATATGGAAGCGCCGTCCTCAATGACACAACGCGTGGGTAGGACTTGGAATGGAAGCGCCGTCCTCAATGGCACAACGCGTGGGTAGGACTTAGAATGGAAGTGCCGTCCTCAATGGCACAACGCGTGGGTAGGACTTAGAATGGAAGCGCCGTCCTCAATGACACAACGCGTGGGTAGGACTTAGAATGGAAGCGCCGTCCTCAATGACACAACGCGTGGGTAGGACTTAGAATGGAAGCGCCGTCCTCAATGACACAACGCGTGGGTAGGACTTAGAATGGAAGCGCCGTCCTCTATGACACAACGCGTGGGTAGGACTTGGAATGGAAGCGCCGTCCTCAATGACACAACGCGTGGGTAGGACTTAGAATGGAAGCGTCGTCCTTAATGACACAACGCGTGGGTAGGACTTAGAATGGAAGCGCCGTCCTCAATGACACAACGCGTGGGTAGGACTTAGAATGGAAGCGCCGTCCTCAATGACACAACGCGTGGGTAGGACTTGGAATGGAAGCGCCGTCCTCAATGACACAGCGCGTGGGTAGGACTTAGAATGGAAGCGCCGTCCTCAATGACACAACGCGTGGGTAGGACTTAGAATGGAAGCGCCGTCCTCAATGACACAACGCGTGGGTAGGACTTGGAATGGAAGCGCCGTCCTCAATGACACAACGCATGGGTAGGACTTAGAATGGAAGCGCCGTCCTCAATGACACAACGCGTGGGTAGGACTTAGAATGGAAGCGCCGTCCTCAATGACACAACGCGTGGGTAGGACTTAGAATGGAAGCGCCGTCCTCAATGACACAACGCGTGGGTAGGACTTAGAATGGAAGCGCCGTCCACAATGGCACAACGCGTGGGTAGGACTTGGAATGGAAGCGCCGTCCTCAATGACACAACGCGTAGGAAAAAGGTTTATTAGGAGGAGGTTTTATCAGGAGTTAATTATTTGAAGATGACTTACCCGTGTGGCTGCTGCTGCAAGACTCAATTTTAATTTGCCACTCGTTGTGTAAGTCACCCCAGCTTGACTGCACAGTCATGGTGTGTTGAGTTTATGTTTCAGCTGTTTCATTGTTCTTGACATATCGCTTTTCACCTCGGGCTAGTGTTGCCATCCGGGTGAAATTAAATTAAGGTGTATGTTACATTTTGCTTATTCAACAGAGTGCTGCTTCAGTATTCAACTACCCACGATATAGTTGCTTTATTTACTGATGATGTATTAAGAGGATAGTGCGTACACATAAATTAAATAAATGTAATGTGTAAAAATAAAAGATTTAATTCATGTTTAAGTTAATAATCCAAATAAGGTAAAAAAGTGTTTTCATAAGTTTTAACAGAAAGAAAAAGGGGTCATAACTGGTACTGGGTCTGCCTTTAGTGTGTGTGGAAACGAGTTCCGACTTCCACCTTCACACCTGTTACAAATTTTGGTAGCCGTTACATTCAAATACTTAAATTATTAGTATTATAAATTAACATGAAATTTGGGATTTTCCCATAAATTTCGTATGCTGAACACAAACCTTGACTTTGAACCACTTTAACTTTAAAATTTGTAAACATTTTTAGAAGATATTTTAGATATCATCTAACCAGAGTGTTAAAAAAAAAAAAAAAAAAAATAAAAAACGTTCAAATTCTAACATTGACTTTAACCATTTTTGGCCAGCCTCGTGACACAGTTCGTTGCTTACGTTTCTCAAATACTCTCAACGTGAGTACTTGTCAAAAACCTTATTACCCGTAGCGGGATTCGCAAACATGTTAACTTCGATTACGTTAACGTTAACTGGCCTTAGCTACAAAAATTGTTAACTCGTATTCCCAAACTCAACCTTAGATATTTTAGTAGATAGCTTTGACAGTTCGTTAACAATATCTTAACGTATCTGTAGATAGCTTAACAACGTATTTTAAGACGTTGTTAACCATACAAATGTCAACGTTAAGCGTAAAATAAGGTTTTTTTGTAAAGTTTTGAGTAAATATTTTTAATAAAGATCCAAATATTTAAAAGAAGCATTTTTAAACTCATTTAAAATACAAATATTTTAAAAATGGCATTTCAATATTTGGCAATGGATGCAGTAGTGTTGGAAAGCGAAATGAAAATGCGCGAAAGCGCAGTGGAGTGGGCTGCTCTTCGCCAAGTTGACAGCCCCTTTGATTTGGAGCAATCCAAATTTATGAAGCTGTACCGCTTGACCCCCGAGACAGCTCAAAACCTGATATAGTCGCTTGGAGACTGTTTAGAGCGCAGAACAATATCAGCTTTATCAGTGGAAAACCAAGTAGGTAAAAAAGTAAATTATTTAAATATTTTTTTCATTAAATTCCTTGGTTAGGTGCTTTCAGCGATTCGTTTTTATGCGACTGGGTGCTACCAGAGGCCAGTAGGGCAGCAGAAGGGCATCACGATGAGTCAGTCACCTGTGAGCCGCTCTATTCATCGGGTAACAGATGCCATCAACGAACGTATTTTTCGGTTGAATGTGAGTTTCCCGATGACAGAAATTGAGCGGCAGGCAGCGCTTGCCGTGTTTAGGACAGCGCGTGAACCTTTCGATGGTGCCATTCGGGCGATTGACTGCTCTCACATTGCTATCGTGAGCCAACACAGCATGAAGAAGCATACGTTAACCATCACGGTTACCATTCAATAAATATCCAGATGGTAAAATTAAAATATTAAAAATAATTTAAAATTGTACTTATCAATGTATTATTTCCTTAAAGATTTGCGATCCGAACCTGAAAATTTTACACGTAAATGCTTAATGCGGTGCTCGCCATGATGCTTATATTTGGAACGCGTGTGCTGCTCGGCAGGTCATGCAACGAGGATATCAGCGTGATAACCGACACACATTCCTTATCGGTGCGTTTTTAAAATTAAAATTCTGTTGTTTTTGTTTTTTATTTTTATCTTGCAGGTGACTCTGGCTACCCTTTGGAACCGTGGCTCATGACACCTCTGCCGAACCAGCCAGAAAACACTCCCAAATTTCGGTACAACAAGGCACTTTGTTGTTCGGAGTACTCAAGAGTAGGTGGCGGTGCCTCTCTCGGGAAAGAGTGCTCATGTACGAGCCTGGTTTTGCTGGCAAAATTGTCAACGCTTGTGTAGTTCTGCACAACATGAGCCTTTCCTCCATAAATGCTAGCGAACTGGAGGTAGATGTCTACCAAAATGTAGCTGCAGTGTCTGCAGAACTTAATGTAGAAGACAATGGGGTGGTTCGTTTATCGATTGCGAAACGCATACAAGATAGGTTGATTACCCAGAAATATACCTAAAAAATGTACCTAAAAAATAAATGAAAAAAAAACATCAAAATAGAAATTCAGATTTTTATTAAATAAATAATAAATATTATTTTCTTAAGTTAACAGTCTTCACATCCTTTTGTACTTTTAGTTTCAGTTTTAAAACAAAAATAAATAAATAATAAATAAAAAAAAAAATGCAATAGTAGTGGAAAATATAGTAGTAAAGTTGTTGAAAAAGAAGTGAATAGAAATGAGAAAAAAATTGGAATAAATAAGTTATGAAAAGTAACAAAATAGTATTTATAAAGGGCTTTAACTAGCCCTTAAATAGATGTAGTAAAAGTAGGAGAACAAGTAGTAGTAGGAGTAGTCTAAAAGTATAAGTTAGAATTAAATTAGAAAAAAGTGTCAAGTAGTACGAGAAAGTTACATAAAAATAATGTATCAAAAAAAAAAAATTTATTAGACACTATTTCAAGTGTCAAGGTAGAAAGGTGACATAGTTTGCTCCAATATTTCCAAGGCGGAAGCTATGCGATCCAATGCCCTCGATTGCAAAGTCGCCGCTTCAGCATGTTCCTTCGCTGCTTCGGCTAGTTGCTTCGCTGCTTCGGCTTGCATCTTTAAGCATAAAAAAACATTAAAACACATCTTGTTGCAAAAAACTGTGTACTCACCGATATAGCATTCGCTTGTTGCGTTGCTATTGTTGCAAACTGCACCTTGGCGGCATCGGAAACGGTACGCTTCGAAGTAGTTCGCTTCGTTTCAGTCCGCCTCTTTTTTGCTGGCGCTTCCACCACCTCCTCCAACACAACCACATCTTCCACCTCATCACCATCAGACATGTTGGGCACCGTTGGATTGGAGAGCAAAACGTTGGGCACCGTTGGAGTGGAGAGCAAAACGTCATTTTCGCCTGACTCCAAGGAGATTTGCAAATGCTATACCAAAAATAACTTATGAAGAATACTTCTTATAAATTGTTATACAGGGTGTCCCGCAATTGAGTGGAACTATTTACGGAGCTGAAAGGTTATGTCTAGCTGATCAAATAATCGTATGGGATGGGGGGGTCTATTTTCACATTCTTAGGAGCAACAGGGTTAATTAATATTTCACGACTTTGATTCACGTTATTGTTTCTAGCAGAAAAACTAACTTACGTAGAACTTATTTTGATAGCTCAAGGCAATGAAATCATCTTTCCATGGATATACCAACAAACCCCACCAACTTAACCGTTACCGAGCTGTGATCGTGTGAAGATGAAATCAATCGGTTGAAACTACCAAATTTCAACTTTGAGTGCAAATTTCTCAGAATTTCGCGTAATAAATGAAATTTTTTTCTATGATCAATTTTGTAATTTATTTATTTTCCTTTTTAATGACACCAAAAACATAAACATATCTTTAAAAATAAAAGTTCGCTGTACTAAAAAAATTTTACTAATTAGAAAATAGTGATAAATAATGACATTACAATTATTTATGCAGTAGATAATATCATTGTTTTCTAATAAGTATAATTTTTTTAGTACAGCCAACTTTTTTATTTTTTAAGATATGTTTATGTTTTTGGTGTCATTGAAAAGAAAATTGAACAAGTTACAAAATTGATATTAAAAAAATTTCATTTATTACGCGAAATTCTGAGAAATTTTCACTCAAAGTTGAAATTTGTTAGTTTCAACCGATTGATTTCATCTTCACACGAGCACAACTCGGTCGGTAACGGTTAAGTTGGTGGGGTTTATTGACATGCCATTAGAAAGGTGTTTTTATTGCCTTTATAAAGAGCTATCAAAATAAGTTTAATGTAAGTTAGTTTTTCTGCTAGAAACAATAACGTAAGCCAAAGTCGTGAAATATTAATTGACCCTGTAGCTCCTAAGAATGTGAAAATAGACCCCCCATCCCATATGATTTTTTGCTCAGCTCGACATAACCTTTCAGCTCCGTAAATAGTTGCACTCAACTGCGGGACACCCTGCATAATATAGTTACCTCTTCTTCCGGAATGCTGTCAGCGCAGGTGCTGCTCCCTTCCACATATTTCGGCCCAAGGATGCCCAACACCCGCATATCCAACTCTGTGAGCGCAGATAGGGACAAGGGATTCCCACCCGTCGAGGTCATTTGCTTCCTGCGCTCTCGCGCCTTTACCGACGTCCGGCATTTGAGATCACGCCATGCATATAATGAAAAAATTACATTTTAAAATAGATATTAGACCTGCATACTATTTTGCTTACCACTTGCCACTGCGTCCCGGACTTTTCAGCTCCACCGACACTGTTGAGTTGGCCAGCCAGTTCTACCCACTTCTTGGCGGCTTCTTGCCTACCATGCAGCGCCACAAGCCTCCCTTCTGCCAAACCAGTATTGGCCACGAAAAAGTCCAGCATCAGCTTGTATTGCTCAGCTGTTGCACGGATGCTTCTTTTTTTTTGCTGCTTGCATTTTTATTTTTGTTTGATTGTTTTTTATTTTTTCTATTCTTCTTTAAACTTTCACAAATTTACGCTGTCAAATGCCAATGCTGCCATATTGTCAATATTTGTTAACTATGAGTACGCTAACTTTATTAATGCAACTCATAGCAAATATTGCAACTAAGCATAGGTTTGGGAATACGGCAGTTGTTACTGCAAGCTATAAACGTTGTTCGTTAACTTTAGCGATTGTAGCACGTTAACATTTTGGGAATCCCGCTACAGATTGTAAAAGTTGAGCATTTAGCGTCAAACTGACAAAAATCTTGAAAATTGTATGCTTATTACTGGCATTTTTTAATAGGTGGCAATACTTTTTGCATCAGCTGTTTTGGTTGTTGACTTTTAGAGGAAATTAAACTGTTTTTAAATTGATTGCAAAAGTTTCAGACAATAGCTGCATTCCCGTGGCAATGGATCAGATCAAATCTCAGTGGAACTGTTTTAGTTAAATTTCATTACAATTTGGCATCACTGGCGATGAAGTGAAAAAATAGGAACGCAAGCAGTGAGACGAAAACTTGAATAAGAGTAAAGAGAACTATGTTCGTTTTGAAAAAAGTGCTTTAAACTTGGCAGCATTTTAAGATCAGGAATACAGCCAGGAAAAGAGCTCTTATATCGCTCTTATATAACGATATAGATAATAGCTATATATATTGCTCTTGTCAAATTTTGACGTTTCGTTCGGATTTTTTTTTCTTACAAAGACCCAACTTCACACTGAGGTTACGTCTTCGTTCGTTACTGAGTCAGCTGTGTTCGTTTGTGTCTGACATTCTTCATACATAGATTCAAAACACCTGATTTTCGCCTGTTTGACGATGCGTTCGTGAAATACACGCATCGTTCGTTTTACCTAAACAGGGCATTAATTAGTTTAAAGTTGCTCTTCGCGCAATTGCCGTAAATCGGCAGGCCATAATCGATTTTTGACAAAACTAAATCTTTAGTGATATTAACAAGAGTTAAAGTATGAATTAGACAATGTTAAGAGGATAAGTATTTAATTATATTTAACCTGGCAGCTAGGTTTTTTCTTAGGTATAAACAATGCTTTCTAAATGTAAGTCTTTTATCAAACAAAATACCTAAAAACTTAAGACTATTTGTATTTGTAATATTTATATTGTTATAAACTAGGTTAAGATTATTACATTTGTATTTCCTGCACATATGAAATGTCTTACATTTATTGATAGAAATATTGGCACCTGAATATTCGGACCATTTCGAAATACTTGAGAGAATATCAGAAAAGTTTTTTTAACTACATTTAGATTCTGGTATTTAGAAAAAAGTAAAACGTCATCTTCGTAAATTATATGCGAAATATTCTTATATCTGGAAAGGATAGGACTTATCTCGTTAAAAGCGCTTATAAATTAAACGTTGAAATAAAATAACAGACAGCGGAGATCCTTGAGGTATTCCGTTGTATAAGGTGTATGTATGTGAGAAGGTGTTATTAATTTTTGTTATGAAATTACGATTGCTAAAAAATTATTTTACTATGTTAAAAATTTTTTTGCCGACTCCCCAACTTTCAAATTGGCGCAAGACAACATGTGTACCGACTCTGTCCAATGACTTTTCAAAATCAAAATCAAGGCTTTGCTTCTGAAGAAGCAAAATTTTCCAAATAAAGCAGTGCATCCATTGTGCCATGCCCTGCCTTGAAGGCCACTTGATGTGCGCTTATTAAATTGTATTTTGAAGCGAACCACATGATGCGCTTCGCTATAATTTTTTTAAAAACTTTACCCATACAACAGAGCAAGGAAATGGGTCTGTCTCCCAGTACTTCCACTGCTGAGATTGTTGATTCAAACTCAAAGTATGTTATCTCTTATTCAATAATGTTGAAATTAAAATTACTGCAGTTGTTGTACCTCTTTCCAAGAATTTTATTTTTATTCAAAACGAAGGCGTTGTGGAACTTTGAGTCATGAGAGTAGTTTGACCAAACAGAAGAAAAATGGTTAGAGATTTCTGTAGAGTCGAAAATCGGGCCATTAGCACTATTTATAAAATTAATGGTAGTTCAGTGTGTGACCCCGACAGCATTTTAATGTCAGACCATACTTTTTTTGGTGGTTTTTGGGGAGTGATGGATTCAGTCATTTTTCTAAGCTTTCTCTTAAAGCTTCTTTTGATTTTTTGCGGAAGATGGCATTAGCTTTTTTGTATTTCAAAAGGTTTGATATTGACCTGAGTACTTTATATTCAGACCAGAAAAGTTGACCAAAGTTGACCAAAGAGAAAAGTTGAAAAGATGACCAATAGGGTACGACTTTTTTATAAGTTCTTTTTGCAGTTTGAGGTATACAGAGGTGAGCAGAAGTGCGTATAATTTTAGTTATAGAAGCCGTCTCTTGATTAACATTGGCTGATGTTTTAACTTTTTCAGAAAGGCTGACAGCAGTTTTCTGAAATTTTAATTAGTCCGCTTTATCTGTTAAGAATTTTGGTTTAGCGATACTTCTGTTTGAGAAAGGCGTCGACAGTTTGGTTAAGATGGGGAAGTAATAGCTACCACATAAATTATTTAAAGTATGACAGGTAAGTTTAGGAGCGATAGCAGAAGAGCAGAAAGTCAAGTCAATGTGTGTGAACGAATAGTGAGTGGAAAAGTGAGTGGGCGCACCGTCGTTCAAAACTGTTAAGCTTTCTGAAAGTATAAGATCTTCAAGAATCTTGCCTCTTTGGTTGGTGGAGGAAGAGCCTCAGAGAGTGCTCCAAGCGTTGAAATCACCCACTATCACAAGAGGTGTAGAGACAGAGCTTATGATATGTGTCAGCTCTCTTAAGGAAAATGTCTGTTGAGGTGGCAAGTAAATTGATAGAATAGTTAACTTAAAACCAATATAAACTTATATTGCAAGGATTGATATATTTGATTGTATAAATATTTGTTTATGTGGAATATTTTTATATATTAAAACAGCGATACCCTGCTTACTTGCTATATTTTCTGGCAAGTTATAAAAATAGCTTAGATATTGTTTAGGAACAGCTGCAGATCTATCCGCTGCTAGATGGGTCTCTTGCAGAGAGATAAAACTTGGCGATTGCTCTTTTAAGAGAATTTCCAGATTGGTATAGTTGTAATATATGAAAGGTAAAAGCCTTTCATGTTCCACTGTAAGATTTTAAACATTACAGAAGAATAGGGAAGAGAGAAGAAATGTTAACATAAAGAATAAAGAGAGTTTATTATTGATTAGCAACCATCGTCGTCAGAGATGATCAATTCTAGATTATCGTATTTGTTGGAGGTATTTTTAGGGGAATAGAATTTGTTAAGATCAGTGTTGAATTGAGAAAGAGATGGTGTGTTTGGAAGGAAGTTGTTGTTTGTTTCGGACGAAATTTTTTCCTGAAGAGATTCTGAATCAGAAGAAGTGGAGGAAGTGTGGTATTGACGGTTGCTCTGGACTGTGAAGTAGAGAGAAAGGTGCGGCTGTTGGAAACCGTTTGTTTTGGGTTTTGTTTTTTTTCATCAGGGACAGATGAAAGACGAGTGTGGCTTGCAGTGATGTTGGAAGTTGTGTTGTTTTGTTGTTGAATCTCTTTTGCAACAGTAGCAAAAGAGGTGTTTGGAAGAGGGGAAATTTGCGCTTTATATATTTTTAGTGCTTCGCGCAGAGAACACTTGTTTTGTGTCTGGATTTTTAAAATTTGTTTTGACTGTACATACCGTGGGCACATGATTGATGTTGTTGGGTGCTCGTCAGAGCAATTGGCACAGAGAATTCGTTTCCAAATTTCGCCTTGGTGGGGTGGGAGGTTGCACGTAGCACATGCAAGTTTGTTATTGCAGCGCTTAGCGGTATGGCCAAGAAGTTGACATGCTTTGCATCTCATAGGATTAGGATAGTATGGTTTTACTCGGGCTGTACGCCACGAGACTTCAACCTTCTCAGGCAGTTTATAGAGATCGAAAGACAGAAGCATTACTCCACTTGGCCTAGCTTTACCATCAGTTACTTTTGGAAATTTGTACACCGAAATAAATTTAAACTATCCTTTAAATTATCAATGATTTCAGATTTATTAACATCAATGAGGCATGGGGCATAAATTGTACCTTTTGAACAGTTTAAGTTATCTTGATATCTGACTTGAATTGGGCATATACCATGAAGTGATTTAGTAGCAATGAATTTTTGCGCAATTTGTGGGTTTTCACTAACAACAAGAGGCTACCGTCTCTTAGCTCAGAAATAGAGGTTATTTCTTTGCTTATCGCTTCTAATGCTTTATGCAAAGCATGAGTACTTTGAAAGTGGTTTATAAGGTTTATCTGGATTATATGGTTTTTCTGTAGAAACAACTATAAAATTTGGATTATCGTTTTTTATGGAAGGTAATTCAGGGGAATCGAATGGGGTGTATGATGGTTTTTTTCTTTTGCTACCGGGGCTTGCGAGGCTTGCAAGCGGAGCAACCCTGTTGTCCCCAAGATAAGGTGGCCCTGGGGCCATGCTGGGCTAGATTTTGCACAAATTCACTAATAATTATTAGGTTCACACAGAAAACAAATTTAAATTGCACAGTAAATGTGCGCACTAGTTAAAGTACCTGTTAGCAGGTAGTCGAAAAGGAAAAAACAACGAAATGAAGTATACCGCAGTCAAGCAAACACGTCCACTCAGAGAGAGTAAAAATCGGAGACTCTTAGTGACCGTAATTTTTATTAAATCTGCCTACCCCTGTACTACAATAAATTTCAGTGCACTAGTGTCAATATTGTTCGAGATACACTGTTTTTCTAATATTGTCACACCCAGTAGTCGAAAACCGCCCACTTTAATGACCGTAATTTGTACTAATAATGCCTACCCCTATACTAAATTGCAGTATAATAGTATCAATATTATTCGAGATACACTCTTTTCTAATATTGGCACGCCCATTTATTAAATATCGCCCATTTTCTTGACCGTAATTTGTATTAACTGTGTCTATCCCTACACTAAATTGCAGTACACTAGTGTCAATATTATTCTAGATACAGTGTTTTTCTAATATTGCCACGCCCATTCATCGAATAATGTCCATTTTCTTGACGGTAGTTTTTAATGATTGTAACTACCCCTACACTAAATTGCAGTACCCTTGTGCCAATATTATTCGAAATACAGTAGTATCTAGTATTGCCACGCCTTGTTCTCGAATACCACCGATTTTTTTACGGGCACCTCCGCGCTTATGATATAATTCACCAAAAATTGTGGCTATCAGGCATATGGTTTAGGAGTTATCGATCGACATGCATTTCAAAAAAAAATAAAAAAAAAACAGAGTAACCGACGAACTTGAGAACCTCCTCCTTTTTGAAGTCGGTTAAAACGAAGAAAAATTCACATTTTGGTATGAGAAAAAATGTATTGATGATTCAGTTGCTGCTGACGTTTCTATGCTTGTTCTATGCTTTAGTTTGCGCTGAAGTCTCGAACACAACATCGTGTTGTTTCTTGAATAGAATCGTTTTATGAATTTCTCAGAGCTTTAGTAAGTAATGCATACGTTTATAAATCGCTCAGGGTGACGTCGCTTTCTCCGCCTAATGCCTGAGAAAATAAGACGTTGCAATATGAAGAAGAATCGTAACTACTTGTGTTGTTATTATTAATACGTATGTATGAAATATTTTCATACCTATATTGTTTTTCGTTTTTGTAGTTTGTTATTGTATTTGTTAATCTTCAACAAGATTAATACAATAAATAATACAAACTAGTAAGGAATGGAGCTTCGGCAGGGTACCGAAGCTAAAATACCCCTCCGCGGCCGTAATGAAGTATATCCGAAGTCTTTAGACGCCTATAAAATTTGTATGTATAATCTGCAAAAATATTTGTGTGATACGCTTAATTTAATTTTATCCTAAGCTGCCACATAGAGTAATTTTTACCGAATAATATATGTATGGGTTGGATTAACGACGTGGACGGAACTTGGGTACATACAGACACGATGTCATTCAGTTATATATATTTTCGAAAGGTTTTCAATTTTGATGAAGTCACTTTGTATTGAAGGTAGGCGTGGTTTTCATCCGATTTTGCCAAATATCAAAGAGTGGCTTATGTTACAAATCAAAGTTTATATGCAAAATTTCAAGACATTTCTGTAATTTTTGCACATTTTTAAGCGATTTAACGTTTCAAATAAAGTCACTTTGTATGGGAGGTTTTCATCCGACTTTGCCAGATATCATAGTGATAGTCTATACTGTATATAAAAGCCTATGAGCAAAATTCCAGGACATTTCTGCAATTTGAGTAGATTTTCAAGGGATTTTACGGTTAATATAAAGCTACTTTCTATGGGAGGTAGGCGTGGTTTTTATCTGATTTTTCAAAATTTCATTGTCAGGAATTATATTGAAGACCAAGCTTATATGCAAAAAACCAAGGCATTTCATTAATTTTTGTCGATTTTGAAGAGATTTTGCTCTAATATAAAGCTACTTTATATTGGAGGTAGGCGTGGTTTTTATCCAAGTCACTTTGTTTGGGAGGTAGGGGTGGTTTTCATCCGATTTGGCTCATTCTCATTCTCGATCTTGATCTTCCTTTTTTAAAAATAAGCTTATATTTTGAATTTCATTGCGATAGCTTTACATTTACGGCTGTAATCATGTCGACATACTGACAGATGGACAAACAGACGGACACACGGAAATCGACTCAGGAGATGATGCTGATCAAAAATATATATACTCTTCTATATCTGCCACGCCTCCTTATTGGCGTTACAAACGGAATGACAAAGTTAATATAGCCCTTACGCAGTACGCGTTGGGGTATAAAAATTATATTACTACTATGCAGGTTTACATATACGGAGACTGAAGGCTGGCATGGTAGGAATGCTATTAAAAACTTAATTTATTTGTAAAATATAATAAATTCAAATTATTTATTGAACTAATTTTAAATTTATTGGATATGGGCATTTTCAAACTGGTGTTACGTACGATTTGTACGAAAAATAATAAAAAAAATTAATGAAAAAGTGAAATTTTTAAAAAGATTTTTTTATATTTGCGTAGTAATCAAGTAGCACTTTATTAAGTAAAAGAATTACAACAATCAATCTTTAGGACCTAGAGATATAAGTACAAAAATATGCTCTGGCGTGACGTTACAAAAAACAGAAGTAGTTTTCGACTTGGATTGCAAAACTCTGCGGAGTGGGCAAGACTTTTTGTATTAAACCTTTCTTATAAGGTTTTGAAATAATAGGAGTTTATTTTCCAAGTCATAAAATTTAAAAATATTTTCCCCTTTTTTTAAATTACGCTTAGTCATCTGGCGTGACGTTACTGGCGTTACGTTACTTAAATTTCCATTGTAATCAAATTGGGCAATTGAGTAGTTAGGTAATTAAGTAATGTAATTTAGTAATTACAAAACAAATTTAATATATTCTGTCTCTTCTTGCATAGACCATTTTCCATTATTTTTAGACAATGCCTTCCATTTTTACTAAAACAAAAACGTCTTCGAAACATTTACTAAACATTTTCAAAAAAGAAAAATTACATTTGTGAAACAGTGCAGACGATTTGATCATCATGGTAAATGAGTTTATGTTCAAATTGCTTAAATTCATAAAACGTAAATATCTCTCTAAGATAGTATCATTAAATAAGAAGTTTTAAATAACTTTTAATTTTCGTGTCACGGTGGACTTTTTTCTGGAAATGCCCAAATTAAAAATATATTTTGTTTGTTAAAATTCAAATTTGCAACTAAATTTTAAATATATATAAGATCTTTACTGCAGGAAAAATAATAAACTCGTATTATTCCGAAATATTTATTCCAATTCAACAAAAGATTGCATTATATTTATTTTTTAACAACATAAAAATGAAAAAGAACAACAAATTCATCAACAAATATACCAAACAAAAATTCTACGTCCACACTTACGATACTATCGAAACTGTATCCTTTTTTTTTATTTTAATTTGATGAGTTAAGTCATCCCAGGCTCGATCCTCATAGCACAGACGACAGATCTTGCTGTTTTACTGTTTTATGTTTTTTTGTTAATTATATTTTTATTTATAAATATTAAGAAGAAAAAATTTGTCGAAAAACCTGTGTCGGGAATAATGCACTTTTTCTTTTCCGTACTCGCATCGAACCGAGTACAATTCGACTGCAAGTTGAACGTGCTACCATTACACCACTGCCTCCCTTGCCTCCACTGCATCAAAGCGAACAAAATACGAACAAACCCGTTATACATAATATACATCTTCCAAGCATAATACATCAAGCATAATATACATCTTCCAATTTTTTCCATAGGATTGATGCCAAAAAGAATTTATTGTTTATCCAAAATAATCATCAATCTATTATATAATTTGTGCTTTATTTATACAATTTATTTAAAATTTTTCTTAAAAAAAACAAAAACTGCCTGTATGATCGTAAATATTTTTAATTTAAAAAAGCACAACATTTCAAGTGCAGTAAGAGTTGCCAGGTGGTCGGGATTTGTCGGGAAAATTGTCCAGTTATATAAGTGCTTGTCCCTTGTCCCGTTATCGGACGATTTATCCCGGAATATTAAAAAAATTTACATTGAAAAAAATTACACTGAAAAAATTTAATGTACAAAAGCAATTGCAAGCTCTCATTTCACCGCAATTTGTCTACAAAATCTGAAAATTGATTTCAAGTCTTGACCAGTGTAAAAGGGTCTTTGGAGCAAAAAGGCTTCTGAGCTTTTAATAAGTCTAAGTATAAATGAATATTGTCTAAATTTCGAGAACTTATTAAATACACCAGATGGTGAAAAAATGCCTAAAACAACTCTTGCAAATCAAAATTATGTTAAAGGCATGTTCTCATCTAGAGGTCGAAAAACACGGTGATGTTCCTGATTTCTTTTTCATAGAAGGAAATAAATGAACACCTTGAGTTTTTTGTCAGTTATTTATTGATTTTTAAAGTATAGGAAAATATTTGTTTTGGTGAATAAAAGCGTAATGTGAAGTGTCAATACGCCGTCAGACATCATGTTGAAAACAAGGTAGCCAAACTGTCTCCATCGCACAGCACAATAATGTCATCAAAAATAAAAAAACCAAAAAAATTTATAAGCTATATTATATTCATTAGAGCTTATACCTATTATATCAACAAATAGTTGAAAATTACCAAAATTGCGGACATGTGAATTTTTAGAACCGTTTTCACCTGTTTTCACCTGTTTTGCTCTTAAAATTGCTCAAGAAAACCGTTGAACTGACCTTTATTATCTTAATTTAGGTAAAGGATCCAATCAATTTTACTTTAAAATAAAAAAACATCAAGTCAATTCATAAAGTAGTTCTCCATATCATTGAGACCAGTGGACTATCTCCATAAGACATATCATGGAGACCAGTTTAGAAAAAACGGTTTTTTAGAAAACACGTTTTAAGATTTGGTTAACGATTTTTTCGAGTTATTAGCTTTCCGTTCTTTCAACGCCACAGCATATCTAGAGACATCTGGTGGTGATTGGGATAGCTATTCCTACCACTGTATGGTAGGGAATACAGGCTTGGATTTCAAAAAGATTTATGTGAGATACTCTTTTTCTGTGAGATACTCATTTTCTGTGAGATAGTCATTTTCTGTGAGATACTCATTGATGAGATACTTATAGTTTTCGTGAAAAAGATTGGTTCCTTTCTCATGCAATAACTTTTTTATGCAATCGCTATCGGCCAAACAGCTTTGGGAGCATATACTACATATCGTAAACTATTGAAAAATGGGAAAAAACAACAATTGAGCTTCATGGTAGAGTTTCAAAAGAACCTCCCCTTGAATAAATATCTTTTTAAGGCCCAGTTTCAATTTTTTTTAGAAAATTTAGATTTTTTTTTTTGTAATTTATTGTTTTGAAAAACATCTTAAGAATTGGTAAGAAAATTTCAGAATGAATTTCGAAGCCGTTTAAGAGATTTAATGTTTTTATGAGTAGTAAACGCTCATAAAGTAAGGTTAACAAAAATTTTGAGCGAGTTTTTCTCGAAATGACATTTTTTGAAACGGCTGGTGTTGAGACATGGATATACGAGTATGACACGCAAACTAGACATCAGGCGAGTGAACCAGGCTCAATTTGTTCTTCCATCGTAAAAATCGAAGACACGAAAAAAGTTGTTGTAAACAAAACACTGTCACTTTATCAAATGTCAACGAGAGATGCTGATATTTGGCAACCTTGTCATAGACACATGTGGCAACCTACTAAAAAAAATTTTCGAATTGGACAGTGTGAATGAACCTTTCTTTTTGAACAAGGTGGTATCTATAGAAGAAACTCCAACATTATCACAAAAATTGTGCTATTTCACACACGGCACAAAATCCGACATCGATATCAAAAATTTAAAAATAGTTCGCGATGATAACAATCGAATTCGATATCGATTGCGATTCGGAAAACATACGTTTGGCGGACGTAACGGTTACTTCGTAAACGAAAGTTCGCTTATGTTTAAAAAAAATTATTTGTTTACAATTCCAAAGCGATTAATTCTTCAACACAAATGCGAAGATAATTATACTGTCTACTTTTTCACTCTAAGGTGGGTACTCTCCGATAACTTTTTTAGCACTTTCAGAATTAATTTTATTGTTACTGAAGCGATAACACTGGTATGAAATAACTATCGATTTTTGATCGCCAATAAGGGGAAAAATAAGAAATCTTTCGTCGATAAAAGTTCATTGCTAACGAACTTTCGGCGGGTGGGTTTCATATGCATTGAGAAGTGTTAATTTTCGGCACAATATTTTTGTAACATATCCTTCTTATGTTTCAGTTTCGACCAACACATCGTACGTAATCTGACAGCTCAATTTGTAAAGGAGAACTTATTACCAGTATTTTGTGTGTTAAAATACCGCAGCATGCGAATATTTTTTATTTCTATATAAATGTCAGTTAAAAACTTTATTTGAATTATGAAAGATACGATAATTATATGAAAACTTACAGATCTCAATTCCATCATAAAAGAAAGAGAGAAGTACTGATAGTTGATTTCACATAAGTATGAGCTACTCAACTAAATATGTCTACGTGGCAGAGAGGTTAGATCAGCCGACTATGGATTGCATCGTACTGTGTTCAATCCTCAGAGTAAGCAAATATATAAAAAAAATGTAAATTTAAATATTAATTTTATCGTTTGTATACAACTAGTATACAACCATTTTCATCTAACTTGCCGTATTGTTGTATACGCGGCTATAAAACTTTCACTTCAAAAAAGTTTATTTAGCATTTAGCTTTACTAATATTGAACTAATATTTTTAATAATTTCTCTGATTGCAGTTCGTCCATCGTTCAAAATTTTTTTAAGTGCCGAGAAAGTTCGCTCAACTGACACTTGAGGTGTAGGAACGCCATGTAAAAGTTGAGCAATCTCTCCAAGGAATGAGACACACTTTCGTTCTAATACTTCAGCACATTTAAATTTAAATTGAGCGTAGTTTTGTTATAACATTTTGCTTTATAGTAGCAAACTCGGTTAAAGGGTTTCTCTTCATTCACATTATTTGAAACATTACATTATTTGGAATGCTCAAAAAGTCTTCCAAAAACTCTTCTATTTTTGATTCTGGTGTTTCAGAAAGTGGCGTTAAGAGATGCCATTTTTTTAAATTTTTTTAATGCAGACCTTTTATAATATAAAAGTTAAATTGTTTGTACGCAAATCGTTTATAAGCTTTGTTTATTTTATTTTAATTTAATAATTGTCCACCAAATTAAATAGGTTGTAAGCAAATTTTCCAACAAAGCAACACTAAATTTTTTAATCGATTTACTTCTATTTGCTCATTTGTCATTGTTAGTTGAAAAAATGATTTTTTTTTATACAAACTGCAACAATGACGAGTCGTTTTCTAACAGCCAAATGTAAAATTGCGGTTTTAAATGACTTAAGCACTAACAATAATTAAAAGTAAATTATTAAAATCAATTAAAGTTAGATCTGTGCTATGGCAAATCCCAATAAGAAACGGAATTGGAAAAGCACTTTCGTTAATTTGGAGAAAATAGTTTTGTCCTGACTTAACCAGATACGATTGCAAAATGGAATTGTAAGCGCACCTGTCCTGCTCGCTCAAGCTCAGGAACTTGCCTTTAAAGTAAATGAAGAGTATTAGAGTATCGCCAGATCGGAGCTTGCTACAGGGCTGATGCAAGCGATATGTTATTAACAACGCTAAGATATAGCAAGTGAAGACGCTTTCATCTTTGATCGTTTGCCACATATATTGGACAAGTTCACTCCCGATTCCGTATTTAATGCCAATGAAACTAGTTTACACTAAAAAGCACTGCCAAATGGAAGCTACAAAAAGCAAGCATGAGAAAAGGATTCGAAACCTACACACTAAAAAATTTTTGTGATATGAGATGATATTTGTTCCGTATATGACTCCAGGGCAGTTTTTTATCATTTTTCGAAGAAAGCCTTTGTAGTGGCTGTGTATGCACTCCACAGTATACATTTACACATCTATTCATTTATTACATGCATTTAAACATTAATATACAATTAGTACTATAAACTAAAACTATCTATATTAGGCACGTAAACATTTATTTATTGTTATTTAAAAACTAACATTGAACTTATTCATGTTATTGCACTCACGCACTTATTTATTTAAAACGCACATTGAACTCGTTTACATTATTGCATTTTTGTTGTTGCATTCACGCACTTATTTATTATTATTTAAAACGAACACTGAACATATTTATCTTGTTGCATACACACACTTGATAATTATGTCGCGCACTATATGTAAATTATGAACAATATATTTTTTTTATTTATTTTTGCTTTCAGAATTTTTCATATAAGTATTAAATAATTGTTATTTAAATATTAAGTATGAAAAATCCTGTTAGCTTACTATAAAACTAAAACATTTTTTGAAATAAAGTCACTAAGATTTGAGCTTCCAAACTTGCTCCTTTTTTTTTACTTCAACTTTTGCTGCCAACCAATTTTGGACCAAGGCACCGCAAAAGTCTCTTTTTTTTTAAACTGGCCAACAGCGTTTCTTAGCGCTGGCACTAATTCTTTTATCGCGCATCAATATAAATTTTAAAAGAAAATTTTTTTACTAGCGAAAAATAAATCTCGTTCGCGCCCGAAAAACCATCACATGGTGATCCTGCCCAATACGACGGACAAGCTACGAAAACTTATTAAAAAGGAGCAAACAATTTTACCGTTGGCTACTAAAGAGGAGTCCGTGCCCACTGGTGGTGACGGCCAGGCGCCGGAATATAAGCCAGCGCGCATCGGACCACAGCCCATTACACTGGAAGAGTATAGACGGCGGCAAGAAGCAGCAAAGGAGAAACGACTGACGGCGATACCTCCGACAGAGGTTAAACCGAAGCACCGGCGAGGAGGTAAGCTGGTGAAATTGCGGAGGAGGGTGGCGATGCTTAAAGGCATCGTCAACGCCGAAAAGCCACCAGATCTCCAGACGACTGGCTACGCCTGGAAAAAATAGCTGAGCTGGAGAATCAGCTAAAAACTAGAAGGCAGAACAGTCGGCAGCAGCAGCAACAGCAGCAGTTAAAACAAATACCTTTTTTCTTTTCGTATTTAAAAATTTTTTTTTAATTATATTATATTATTATATTGAATTTTGAATTTGATGAAACAAAATATAAGCAATAAATAAATTTAGAATTTAAAATTCATCTTTTTATTTATTTTGGAGTTAGAAAATAAACACTTACACACTCATATTTTGCTCTCTTTCGTTTTTTTTTTTTTTTGTTTGTTTTCATTTTTTTTAAGCAATGATAAATTTGTTCACATATTTTTTTGAATTAAATAAATTTCGGGAAACACTTCATAAATATACGCGACGATTTTCACTAATCATTATTCTTAATAAAATTTTTTATATTAATTACATAACTAATAAAAATTTTTCGCACTTCCTTTTTCACACGCGACCATCAACTTAACAATGAATTACTAAACGTCATTTAGTTCTTTATTTTCTTTTATTTACTTTCTTTCGTCTGTATGTTCTCAGGTTGGCAATACCACAGGGTGTTCCACACTAATTAAAAATAAAAAGTATCAATCTAGTACAAAAATTTATATGGAAACAATAAAAAGCGGTATTAAAATTTTTGAAAAATTTAAATTAATAATATAAAAGAGTAAAAATAGAACATACAGTAACGAACACGTCAATAGCAAATTACAATTTTTTAGAAACATAAAAGCGAAAGTAGAAGAAATAGAAAATACCGAAGATTGTAGGATTCTAAAAGAAAAATTCTACAACACCTACAAAGAGATTAAAGAATTAATTGGTACATTAGTCATAAAGACAAATACAACAAATTTTAAGAACATTGTTTTAGAAGATTTTGATACATCGAACCTTTGGGAGGAAAAAGAAAGTTTGCCAAAAATGTCAAACTTTGATAAACAGGTTTTTAAAGGAAACTATAGTAATTTGGAGGATTTTATTGTACAAGCAGAATTGTTGCATGAATTAGTAAAAGATGAAGATAAAGAAATTTTTGTAAAATATATTTATAATTTTAAATTAACTACCCAAGTACGCAGTATACTTGGACGTTCAAACCGGCCTACAACATTATTAGACTTAAAAAACTTATTAGAAAAATCGTACACAAATCCTAAAAATTTACAACAAATATTAAACGAATTCAGTTCACTCAAGCAGAATAGTATGTCTATAACAGTGTTTAGAGAAAAAATAGTAGAACTTTTAGAACAACTAAGTAGTTTTGAAATAAAAGCTTTAAATAATCCAAGTAAAGACACGAAAGATGCAATATATAAAGTAAATGAGAGCATGGCGCTAAATATTTTTTCAAAAGGCGTAGATCCAGAATACCAAACTATATTACTGGCAAATCCACCAAAAACTTTCAATGAAGCTGTCGAGAGATGTATGGCAGTCGAAGAAAATTTAGAAACGAACAGAAATAGTATTTTCAGATTCAGAATAATTATAATTTTAGAAACCAAAGAGAACAGGGCACAAGATACAACAATAATAACAATAATTGTAGAAATAACAACATTCAAAATAATGGTTACAGAGATTACAAAAATAATAATTCAAATAGATCTTACAGGTACGACAACAATAGTTTTAACAACTATTCTAGAAAAAATAGTAATCATTCAAATCAAGGCTTTAGTAGAAACAGCAAGTTTCCAAATAACAATAATCATTCAAATCAAAACTTGAATAGAAACTGCAACTTTCCAAATAACAATAATTTTCAAAATAATCACAACTTTAGATGTTACAATAACATAAACCCCAATTTTAGAGCAAATAATAGTAATTCTAACTTTAATACGCAGGGAAACGGCAATGACCGGGTGACAGGAACTGTTACCCGCAGAGGCCAAAATTAATTTTGCAACTATCAAGAAATTTATCAAATTATATAATACTGAAATGTAAAAATTCAAATAAGCAACTAAAATTTCTTATAGATACTGGGGCTGATATTTCTGTTTGCAAGGTCGAAAATACTAACAATTTAAACACAAGATATATTTTAAAGATAACAGGTATAACGAATGAAACTATAGAGTGCATTGGCACATAAAATTTAAAATTTTGTATTGAAAGTGAGGAATTTGAACATTTTTTATCAGATAGTCGAGAATGATTTTCCGATATCAACGGATGTAATAATAGGGCGAGACATGCTGAGGAGCTATATGTCAAAAATAGATTACGAGACATGTACAGTTACATTTATAATTAATGAAAAAGAAATAATATTACCGATAATTTTGAAAGATTTTTTAATGTTACGATACCTGCTAGAACGGAAGCGATTGTTCCAATAAATATCAATTTTAAAGAAGATAGCATAATCCTTAATGAAGAGATAAATGGGGGAGTATTTTTAGGAAATAGTATTATACCCGCGGAAGGAGTAGCACACGTCAAGTTATTGAACACAATAAATAAAGACATAGAAATAAAAAACTTGAAAGTCAAAACTGAACCATTAAATAATTATAATATTTTGCAATGCAAGTTAGATAAAAAATTTAACAATGATAGGCTCAAAAAACTTATACACAATTTGGATATTGGATGCAATGGACCAGAGGTCAGAAAGTCAATAATAGACATCATCACAGAATATCAAGATATTTTTCACCTAGCTGGAGAACATCTAAGTGTAAACAATTTTTATACACAACAAATACAAACTCCAGATTCAACACCTGTTTACATAAAAAATTTCCGACTACCACATACACAAATGACAGAAATAAACGAACAGGTAGACAAAATTTTACAAATAACATCATTGAACATTCAGTTAGTCCTTATAATTCACCGCTTCTCGTAGTACCAAAAAATCATCTGATGACAAAAAGAAATGGAGACTGGTCGTCGATTTTAGAAAGCTGAATGAGAAAATCGTGAGTGATAAATTTCCTCTGACCAAAATAGAAGACATCCTTGACAGACTGGGAAGAGCTAAGTACTTTTCAGCATTGGACATGACCAGCTCGTTCCACCAAATAGAACTAGACGAAGACTCGAGACCACTTACCGCATTTTCAACAGGAAACGGACATTTTCAATTTACACGCTTACCGTTTGGACTCAAGATATCGTCCAACAGTTTTCAACACATGTTGACGATAGCAATGACAGGACTATATGCAGAAGCTTTCTTGTACGTGGACGATATAATTGTGTTTGGGTGCAGCTTACAGCACCATAACGAAAATTTAGCAAAAATATTCAAGAGAATGAGAAAGTTTAATCTTAAATTAAATCCAGATAAATTTTTAAAACCAGAAGTTGTATATCTTGGCCATTTAATTGCAAATGAAGGTATAAGAACTGACCCAGCTAATAATAAAGTCATTAAAAACTACCCAGTCACCACAAACTCGGATGAAATAAGAAGATTTGTTGCCTTTGCCAATTATTATAGGCGCTTTATACGAAAATTCGCTGATATAGCTAAAAATTTAAATGCTTTGTTAAAAAAAATACACAATTTAATTGGAGTGACGCATGTCAAAAAGCATTTGAAACTTTAAAATCAAAATTACTGAATCCCCAACACTTCAATACCCTGACTTCGATAAACCATTCGTGCTAACTACTGACGCCTCAAATTATGCTCTTGGCGCAGTATTGTCACAAGGTGAGATTGGATCAGATTTACCCATTTCATACGCGAGAAAATCACTAGGAAAGCACGATCTAAACAAACCAAATTTAGAAAAAGAACTACTGGCCATACATTGGGCGATAATTTTTTTAGGCCTTATCTTTATGGTCGCAGATTTTCATTTGTCACAGACCATTGGTGTCTCTTTTTTCGCATAAAAACCCATCGTCGAAAATGACACCTATCAGGTTAGACCTATGTGACTATGATTTTGAGATTAGGTACAAAACAGGCAAAACTAATACCAATGCAGACGCATTGTCAAGGATTCTTATAAATAGCGACTCCCTGAGAGCTATGATTCCAACCACCTTAGAAAATGAAGACACAAAAATACTAGCCATCACAAGATATATGGATATGAAAAACATACAGAAAACCAAAGTAGTAAAGATTAAGAATGTATTCTAGGCAGGAAGACTGATCACCTTTCTGTGTGGGAATGCACATCACTAACGGACGTAAACAAAATAAGAAAACTTAAGTTTATAACAGAGAAAGATTTTAAGAGTACACAAATAGATATAGAAGACAATAAGGTTATTGTACGATGCAGTGATAATCCGATGTTCACACAGATGACTTTGGAGAAACTGATTTCGAAGATGCAAAAACTGGAGATTGAAGAGTTAGCATTGAAGATTAATGATAATATATTTAAAACCATGGCCATGGCAGATTTTAAATGAATTTATAATAGTTTGAAAAATAGTAAAGATAAATTGAAAATACTTATTTATAGAGACCCAGAAAGAATAATAGGGATAGAAAACTAAGAAAAAATTATTGAAAAGTATCATAATTCGACCCAATTCATATGGGAATTAGAAAAACGATTTTAAAAATAAAGCAGAAGTACATATGGAAGAATATGTGTAGAATGGTAAAAAATTACATAAATAATTGCGAAACATGTAAAATTAGACATACAAAAGAACAACTAACCTTGACATACACACCAGGAACAAGTTTTGAAGTAGTTTCAATAGATACGGTAGGTCCTCTTCGTTTAACAAATAATTACCGCTACATACTAACCATGCAGTGCGAACTGACAAAATATTTTATAGCATGTCCTATGGAAATGAAAGACGCCAAAACAGTAGCCAAAACATTGATAGAAAACCTAATTTTGATTTATGATCATTTTAAAACATTAAAGTCGGATAGGAGTACAGAGTTTACTAATGAGTTGATGTCCGAAATATGTAGTCAGTTAAACATAAAACAAGTGTTTAGGTCACCATATTATCACGAAACTCTAGGTTCTAGATCCCATACTTCACTTTTGCGTACAATACAACACCTCATATTGATACCAATTATATTCCTTTTGAAGTCCATTTTGGCAAATTGGAAAACCTACCAAATGAAAGATTGGAATCATTTAAAAATTACAATACTGAAAATTACTCGCAAGAACTAAAAACTAGATTAGCATATTCTTTAAAAAAGGCACATGAATTGATAAACATAGCTAAGGAAAAGCGAAAGAATGATAATGAAATTTCAAACCCATTAAATATAAATATTGGTGATAAAATAATTGTTAAGAGAATGAATAGAAAAAAATATCAATCACCATATAATGGTCTGTACACAGTTGTTAATAAAAATGGAGTAAATACAATAATAAATGGAAAATTAAAAGAATACCACAATAATTTGTTGAAAAAATGGATTTAATTGAAATAAAATAATGGTCTAAAATTGTAAAATATTTGCATTGTATAAATTAAATGATGATCACCAACTGTATTTATGCAAGAAATTCTCTGCTATGAAAGTACGAGAGCGGCGCAATAAAGTTAAGCAAGCGCAGTTATGCTTTAACTGTTTTCAGAGTGGGCATAACAGTAAGTAATGCAACAACAAAAGACGATGCACAAGCTGTAATTTTAAGCATAATTCTTTGTTATATATGGACAGAGTAGAGGTGACAAAAATTGTAAACTAAATGCAGCAGCGAAGCCACTTAACGTCACAGAAGTAGCTGCAACAACCAGAGATCGGGAACAAACTATTTTGTTGGCAATGGCTATGGTTAATATTAATGTGATAGCCCAAATAAAGCTAGTAAGGGCACTCATCGATCAAGGATCGCAATCATGTGTGGTGACGGAGCAACTAGCTAAAAGATTAAAGATTCCTCTGATGAAATATGAAACACAGGTCAATGGAATCAATGGCCAAGCAACTCAAGTATTAGCACATGAATTGATAAACATAGCTAAGGAAAAGCGAAAGAATGATAATAAAATTTCAAACCCATTAAATGTAAATATTGGTGATAAAATAGTTGTTAAGAGAATGAATAGAAAAAAATGTCAATCACCATATCATGGTCTGTACATAGTTGTAAATAAAAATGGAGTAAATACAATAATAATTGTAAATGGAAAATTAAAAGAATACCACAATAATTTGTTGAAAAAATGGATTTAATTGAAATAAAATAATGGTCTAAAATTGTAAAATATTTGCATTGTATTAATTAATCTAAAACATTTAACTTGTATAATTTAGAAATAAAATTATTATTTTAAAATCAAATAATTTTATCTTAAGGAAGGGGGTGTAGGGCACTCCACAGTATACATTTACACATCTATTCATTTATTACATGCATTTAAATATTAATATACAATTAGTACTATAAACTAAAATTATCTATATTATGCACGTAATCATTTATTTATTGTTATTTAAAAACGAACATTGAACTTATTCATGTTATTGCACTCACGCACTTATTTATTTAAAAGTGCATTGAACTCGTTTACATTATTGCATTTTTGTTGTTGCATTCACGCACTTATTTATTATTATTTAAAACGAACACTGAACATATTTATGTTGTTGCACACACACACTTGATAATTATGTCGCGCACTATATGTAAATTATGAACATATATTTTTTTTGCTTTCAGAATTTTTTATATAAGTATTAAATAATTGTTATTTAAATATTTAGTATGAAAAATCCTGTTAGCTAAGTATAAAACTAGAACATTTTTTGAAATAAAGTCACTAAGTTTTGAGCTTCCAAACTTGCTCCTTTTTTTTACTGCAACTTTTGCTGCCAACCAATTTTGACCACGGCACCGCAAAGGTCTCTTTTTTCTAAACTGACCAACAGCGTTTCTAAGCGCTGGCACTTATTCTTTTATCGCGCATCAATATAAATTTTAAAAGTAAATTTTTTTACTCGCGAAAAATAAATCTCGTTCGCGCCCGAAAAACCATCACACCTTGCATTGATTTGGGGACACATATTGCAATATCAACGAATCCAATGTTGAATTTGAAAGTTTAATTTTTAGATATGTGAATTTCCATTTAAATATCAAACCCTTTATAAAATTCACGTGCAGTTTATAACTCTCATTTATTTTTTAATTGAAAAAACTTCGCATACTGTAAGATTTGAACCCACAATCTCGGGTTTTCAAGTGCTTCTATTACCAACTAAGCTATCAGACTGCTGACGTCAGCTGGTTTAAAGTAAAAAAAAAACCTTATTGCTAAAATTTTGTGCCGAAAATGAACTTGTCAATGTGCATTTAAATAGCCCAATTTTGGCGATTATGCTGGAGTTTTTTCTATATACAGTATAAACAATATAAAAAAATTCGTTTGTTCCCTTGGAATTTATCCTTGACTATGTTGGCGATTTAAGTTTTCAGATCGACTTCAATAAGTGAAGAATCTTAGGCTGAATTTCCAATATGGTGGATGCCGGTGAGATTAATATAAAACTCAAAAAAACACAACTTACTTGCCGCTAATCAATATGTGATTATCGAAGGAGGCAAAACCCGCTCGTCGGATAAGCCGACCGAGCGACTCGTCAGAGCATCGATACTGGAATATCGATACTCGAACGAGTCGATAAGTAGGTATGTTGAATCTATGTTTTTCAAAATCTTTTACAATTTTCTCTTTAAGGGTTGCGACGTAAACATGCCGGCCCCCTTGAAGTATTACTATAAAATATTTCAATATACTACAAATACATTATTCTAGTAAAAAGGTGTTGATCAATTCAAAAGTGTCTCATTTTTCGTTCCAACGTTATAATAATTTATTTCAGTGCTGTCAGTACAATAAATTTCATTGAATGGATATGAATATATATATAGTAAAAATTGTATATTCTAATTGTAGTTCTAATTGTAAAAAAAAAATGTAGTACTACTGGAATACCACTCCCGATAACACCCATCCGAAGATGGTGTTCTGGGTCACGATTCCGCCTACATTACACGGGCATATACCTGGCTTTATGATTTTCGGGTATACGTCTGCACCCAACACCATGCCGACCGGAGACGGAAAGAAAAAGTCGGGATCAGCAAGCATCATATTCGGAAATTTTGCCCTGATAGACGTGTCCAGACTTTCCCTAGGCGTGATTCGCGTGAAATGCCGCAACACCGTCGCTTGGGCTGTCACCGTCTGATTTGACTCATAGTTAGCTCGGAGGGTTAAGGAGCAAACCTCATGTGAGCCAACCATCCGCGTAGACAACCCAAGTTGACGCACCACACGATACGACACCACTGACGCTTCAGCACACGTGTCTATCAGAGCCCGAACCCGATGAATGCGACCCTTATCTACCACCTTGACGACCGCCGTTGGGAGGAGCGAAGTCACCGGTTGCAGACATGGCAACGATGATGGCGGGGGCTGGCGCTGACTAGTCCGGGTACGTCCTTGCACTCGACGATGACGCTCATTTCGCGAACCGCGAGATTGCCTGTTTGAGCGCCTCGTAGGGCGAGATTTAGGGGTGCTGCCCTGCAGGGGTGGCCGAAACATGCGCGACTCTTCTGCATCTCTGATGCATCGCGCCAATCGTCTCTCGTTATCTTCTCTATCAGATGCCGACTCCCCCTCAACGCTTAATGTGGACGGCAAAGAAGGCCGATCAACACCACTCCCCTCGACGCCAGTCCTGCGCTGACGATAAGGCTCAGACGAACGACGCCTGGCCCCACCTTGCGCCTTGAGTGGTGACGACTTTTCCTCGTCTTGAGACCGGCCTATATGCAGCATGGTGTGATGCTCTCCGCTACAAGTTCCGCATCGTCCGCGACTGGCGCATCCGTCCATTCTATGGTTTGGGGAGAGACACTTTGAGCAGTATTTAAACAGCAGCACCAACCGCAGCTGATCTGCTATGTTTCCCGCGATAAACGTTTTGCAAAAACGCAACGGGTGACGCGCTAAGCATACGCGACACTTTTTTAAGGGCTGGTTGGCCTGTTCCACGGTCGGCATTGTTCGTTGTCTAAAAAAAGAAAGAGAAAGGAATTACGTTAATTCCTTCTTTACGGAAATGAGGACAACACGTAAACAAACAAAACACGGACGAATAAGTCTAACTACGAAGGTACTGGCAAAACTATCAGTTTAACTACCGGCCGCGTAATAACTCCGCGTTCAGTGCGCAGATCAGCAACTCGGACGCGTTGATCTGAACCTAAATACGTTTTCACGACTCTCCTAACCGCCACTCTGTAACCGCAAGGTTGTCTGCTTTTATCACCACCAAGTCGTCAACCTTTAAATCTTCACGGGGATGTTTCCACTTATTTCGCTTATGGAGTTCTTTTAAATAGTCGTTTTTCCATATTTGACAGAACTTCTGATTTAATGCCTTTAGCTTTTGCCACCGATTGATTATGGACATTGGATTTTCGGCAATATCCGGTTCAATTGGAGCCAGCAAAGGTCCCCCTACTAGAAAATGCGCTAGAGTTGATGATGCAAAATCATTAGGATCTGAAGAGATGGGGCTGAGAGGACGTGAATTCAAACATGCTTCGATACGCGACATCAAGGTTGAGAGCTCCTCAAAAGTGTATTTCGTGTCTGCGGCGACCTTTCGGAAGTGTAATTTAAAACTTTTAACTCCAGCCTCCCACAAACCTCCCATATGGGGAGCACCTGCAGGAATAAAGTGCCAAGTTAAGTGCTGGTGGGCAAATTTGGACACCACCTTCTCTTTCGAATCCTGGAGAAAAGCTTTAAAATCTTCTTTCAAGGCTCGCGAGGCACCAACAAAGTTGGTTCCATTGTCCGAGTACATTTTCTCCGGACAACCTCTACGTGCGAAAAATCTCGAAAATGCAGCCAAAAAAGTGCTAAGATCGCTTGTAGCCTCTAAATGAATAGCTTTCGTCGCAAAACAGACAAAAACACAGACATAGCCCTTAGTTATGAGACACGCGCGTCCCGTATAATTTTTAATGTCAAACGGACCAGTGAAATCCACTCCAGTAGACGCAAACGGTCGAGATAATTTTGTTCGCTCGGGGGGTAATAATGCCATCATTTGGGTCTGCAACCGCTTGCGGTCTATCACACAGATTTTACAATTGTGAATGATAGACTTTATCATATTTTTGACTCTGGGAATCCAGTATTGCATCCGAATAAGGCGCAACACAAGCTGGTTCCCACGATGCAGGGAAATTTCATGGGTGAATTTCACGAGTAATTTGGAGAACCGGCAGTCGTACGGTAAGATTACCGGATGCCGTTCATCATAAGAGATTTGTTCTGTCTCCGACAACCTTCCTCCAATTCTAAGAACATGGTAGTTGTCGAGGAAAGGGTTCAAATTTAAAAGTGAACTTTTCGAGTCGATTAACATCTTATTTGTTAAGTTGGCGTACTCAACCGGGTATCCTAACTTTTGACATTCAATCAAAATCCTTCTCGTTGTCTCTTTAATTTCCTGCTGTGATATTTCAACAGCTTGATGACGGAAATTTTGTCTATGTGCCCTGTGAGTTCTGCGATAAAAACGTAATACGTACGATAGAACTCGCAAGGCTCGAGGCAACGACGAAAAACGGTCTAAAATAGTGTTAGTTTCGTAACAGGCCACATGAGTCTTGAGGGCTTTTGCTTCGATAGTTGTATCATATTCAGCGCCTTGGTTTGGCCAGGAGCTAGGCTCCTGCCGCAGCCATACTGGTCCATGCCACCACAACGAACTATCCTTTAAATGTTGCGGCTCCAAGCCTCTGCTGGCCAGATCTGCTGGATTGTCCGCTGAATCTACATGACTCCAGTTCTCCGTCCCTACCTTTTCGCTGATTTTCGTGACGCGATTTGCAACAAAAGTAGTCCAGGCACATGGTTGTTTGCGAAGCCATGCCAGCACAATGGTTGAATCTGTCCACAAGCACAGCTGATGATTGTATGTTTCTAAATTTGTTAGAAACTTGAAACTAAATTTGTTTGCTTGGAAATATAATTTAGTCAAGAATAACATTAAATATTCAAGGACAAATATATGTATATTAATTGGAGAACACATAATTTAATTGCAGTCAAGTAATTATTTTCAAAACGATAATTAAGAACAACATAATATATTTACCGATGATTACACTATATTTACTTGGAAATATATTTTAGCAAAAGAAATGCCAAAAGTTTTTCACTGTGATTACAAAATATTTGCTTAGAAGTAATTGTTGGTTTGAAGCAAACAAAATATGTTTAGAAAACAGTAAATAAGTTTTTCCCTGATTTAGTTATGTTGTGCGTCGTCCGGTTAGTATGACCTAGTTTCGCCGGCCTCATTTCGCATGAAATATCGTCGCAAATGCAACATAAAATACAAACGATGCAAGCAATTTTTATAATTGCATTGAAAAGATATTCGACACAAGGCTTTTATCTTATTACGGTAATTTTTCTATCGCATGTGATTTGATGCAAGTCTTAAAACTAAAAACGCATTAAAATTTTGAACTGTGCAGAAGCAACGGCTAACATTTATTTTTTGTGCAATGCAACTGGCACTTATAAACCAGCGTATTACATTTAAAAACCAATGAAGCTACGGTATTTCACTAGGAAAGAGGTAACACTAGCATACAATAGTAACAGAAACGCTTGGATGACAAGTAGTGTTTGGGCGAAAATACCGGAAGTTTTGAATAAAAAACAACAAAAATGGAATCAGCACATTTGTCTGATTATTGACACTGCACTAATTATTGTCTCAATTCAGATTCGAAATTCTCCAACGTTATAATTTAGCTTCTTACGAGTATATTCAATGCGACAACAATCTTGCTTGCTTTGGAACCATTTCCACTTCGTCGAATTGTTGCAGACGTATAGGGAGAAAAGGAAAATTTTAAGGAAGATGAGGACGTTTTTGTTCAGTTTGATTTTAATGTCAAAAGTTCCTCAACAAAAGAGGCTTTGCTAAATTAAGATTTTCTGTACGATTATTTCTTTAATCATAATTTAAATGGATGAATCTTGAATCTTACATTTTTTGAATCTTTTTTTAATCTTAAAATTGCTAAAAAAAGAAAATTGGCAAAGTTTTTTAAATAATTTTATTCCTTGTTCATATTTTGTAACTGAAATAAAGCAAAACGCTTGGAGACTTTAGAAGACATTGCAGATTGAATCTTAAATAGTGCTGAAACAACAAAACTAACAGATTTTTTTAAATAATCTTATTTTTTATATATTTTATCGACTAATCGACTAAATTTTTAATTTTAAGTTGTTAAAACACAAATGAAATATGAATTTGTAATGAAATGTGATTTTAATTTGTTTTAAAATAAAACGTATTCGATTTTTTCGGCTCACGGACAATATATTGCATAAATGCAAATAAGCACCCTGGTATTCTGACCAATATGCTGAAAACGCGTCAATATACGCGTCGACAAGCTGTCGCAAAGCGGTTAGCAGAGTCAGCACACGCGCCCGGAAATTGGAGCATTGGCCTGCACTGTTGGATTAAGCACTGTAGTAAGCGACGCAGCTTATTCACCGTGGGATTGCAACATAGCTTAAGTTATTGATTATTGTTAGCTGTATTGGTATTAGTAATTTTAAGCTTAGCAATAAGATACTAAATGATGTTTAAGTTAGTCTTAATTCACGACAGACTCTGCGTAGTCAGAATTGTAATTCTAAAATAATAACTTGTGTTTTAACCCTTTCAGTATCTTTTAAGAAATAATAATTTAAAAAATTTAGAATGGCTAAATTTATGATAAATACATTCTAAATAAAGTAAAAAAAAAAAGTAAATGCGAAAGTTTGATCACTTATACACTTATAGAATGCCATTCTTGGTTGCGATCTATTTGCATATCTTAATGCAAGAAACTGTATGTATCTTCATAAACTTATTCATGAAAAATCTCCGTCCTACTTGTATGAGAAATTACATTTTAGTTTATCGAGAAGAAGTCATATTCTTATAGTTCCAAGACATGGCTCATTGAACTCCTCGCACTTATTTTTCATTAACGACATAAGAATGTGGAATGCATTACCACGTCAGCTGAGAGAAATCACTAGGAGAAGTATTTTTAGGCAAACTATTTTAACTCACTTCTCTACCTCCTAAGCCCGTTTTTTCGTTTTCTTTTATTTTCTCTTTCTAATCTGTCTGCATTTTTAATTTTTTAAATTAAATTATCCTTAAAAAAAATGTTGGAAATCTGTTTTGTTATATTATAATGTGTATATTAATTGTTGTTTTAAATTTGTAATGTAATTATGCAATTAATTAATTCCTTATTACGTTGTTGTTATTATACTTATATTTTATTATATTGAATGTATTAATGTTGTACTGTAAAAGAACATAGTTTTTATTGTACTGATATAATCTGCTAATAATAAATAATAATAATAATAATAATAAATAAATATTTATATGGAAGCAGATTTTTGAGCATGTCAATTAAAAACTTACTCTTTACTAATTTTTTTTTGCAAGCAAAACAAAAAATTTATTTCTTTATCACATTTACTACTATTTTGCATTTATTTTATATAACATCAATCAAAAAAACAAGCAAATAAGTTTATGTATAAATATAATGAAAAAAAAAATTTCTCACTCACTTTATTTTAATTTCAGCTCTACATGCTCTCATAGAATCAGCACGTGCTATTGTTATGAACACAAATCTCGTAATGAAAGGCAAAAATAGAGGAAAGAATATATCAATGCACTGTTTTCAATGCATTCTTTATCAGAAATAACGGTTTGATTTGTGCTACAATCATTTCAAATGCATGTCCATTACAAGAGAAAGGTAAATGAAAGGGTTAATTAAAAAGCCTGGAAACCGAATTTGTGGCTTCCATCAAAGTATTTTTTTGTTCCACCGTGAACCCGAAGTATTAACTGACGCCAGAGCAGGGCTAGGTAAAGATAATAATGAATGCACACTGTTTTAAAAATATTTTTTCTCTCAATTAATTTTTATTAATGCTTTATGAAAGTTTCCCTTTATTACACACTCGCTGGATACCCGGCATTACTCGGGAGTTGATATAAATAATTTTTGAATTCATTCGTCGATTTGAAAAAACTTTTCATAAACTATTGAAGGAATTTTGTGTGCATCTTTCAAACCAGTAACTTTCAAGCGAAATAAGCAAAATGTAGATTTAACACCTAAAAATTATGAAAAAATGTTAGGAAAATATTTTAAAATTTTACATTTTATTCGATAGATGGGACATTTTCGAAAACATCAGAGCAAAAACGAATTTTTGAAAATGTACATTTTCTCATACATAAATGATCTCTTTCGACCCCGTGTCATAATGTTACTTTAGCGTTTAATGAGTCAATGCAAATGACTCAAATATGCAATTTTGAATTTAAACTATTTTTGCAACATAAACTTTTACAAACCAATGTAATTAATTTTAAGTAATATTCAATTAAGTCCCACCCGACACAGAAAGTTTTTTTAATGAAATTAATTTTTCTGTTCGGTCGTCACCTCTCTGCAGACAATGGCAAACCTCAGAAGGTAAAAACTACCATGAAAAGCAGAAAAGAAAGCAGTTTATCTTGAGAACATAAGCGTTTGGAGTCGGCATAAAACATGTACGTCCAGTTCTCGATCATTTGTGTTCAAACATTTCACAACACACACACCAAAATTGATCATAAGAATCTCGGTCGAAGTCCTTTCAAGGGCTGAAAATTGCCAAATATTTTCGGTAAAATCTGCTCTTCTTGCTAAAGAATGAAATTTTTGTTATACTATGTGTGAGCCAATGAATCAAAAAAGAGACAGAACATTAAATTTGCATTACAAAATGCATATGAAACATCGAAAATTTCAAAAACTTCAGACTGCCACGTTACAGAAAAAAATCTTTCACGTTACCGTATGACTCTTTAATGAAAAAAACATAAATTCCATGGACTTGAAATAAGAGCAATTCTCAATCTGATGTTCTTGGCAGTGCTTAAATGTAGAATTGCAGTTTGGAAAAACATAAGACACGAACGCCAAAAATACGTATTAACGACAGTAAGCGTATTCCTCAAATTTCATTCAGCCTTACCAAAAAACTAATTTTGTGCTGGCTCTAGTAAGTGCCAGCTCTAAAAAGATTTTTTAGCACAAGCTTAACAGAGGATACAGCTGATACTAAATTAAAAAGCTGACGCTAAAATTTAATATCAGCTTTTTAGTAAGGCTGATTAATTTTATTCCTCGGTTTTATATCATAATTAGATTCACTTACTTTATTATAATAATATATACTCATTTACTGACTTATAAAATGACCTAAGTTGAATATAAATCATTCATATATATTTTACGACCTAAGATGTTTTTTTTTGTTTTACTACTCTATTAACCTATAACACACGTGAAGGCCATACGTGTGCAAATATGGTTTTCACTAGTTTTCGACTTGGATTACAAAATTTGCAAGACTCTGCGAATTGGGCAAGACTTCTTGCATAAAACCTTTTTTAGAAGGTTTTGAAGTAATATAAGTTTATTTTCCAAGTTACTGGCGTTACGTTACTTAAATTTCCATTGTAATTCAATTGGGTAATTAAGAAATTAAATAATTATGTAGTTAAGGAATTAAAAACAAATACAAATTATTCTGTCTCTTCTTGCCTCAACCATTTTTCATTATTTTTAGCCAATACCTTTCATTTTTACTAAAACATTAACGTTAACAAAACATTTACTAAAAAGAAAAAGACGCAGGTGCGTCGTTGGACACACGAGAGAAGCGAAGCTTTTTCGCAGTTACATAGATTTGATAGCTTAATAATTTTTTTCTTTTTAATAAATTAACTTTTAAATTCAAAAATTTAAAATAACATAAAATTTATTACATGTATACAGAAAACACATTTACTGCTTATTTTTTATTGTTGAATGTCAAATTTCCACGCCAATTGCATATACGGGCATATAATGCCAGCGACTCTCCATTTTAACTCTCCACACATGGTTGTGAACTTGGATGCACTGAACAAATTTTTTCCTTCAACAGCGTACTGCGTAGCGAAAAAATCTGTCGAAAATTTTTCAGATTTCACTCCAAGCAAATCACAGAACGAGGAGTAAAAAACTTCGCTTCAAAAATATATATTAAAGAACGCACACGAAACAAAATTTAACAAACATTTTAGATACCTTGCCGATTTCATTCATGCGTTTGTTAACATAGAGTGTAAATTATGATCTAGAGATTGCATCAACTCTGCTAAATCTCTGGCATGTGTTAACAGAGTTATTTCACTTAAAAACATGAAGAAAAAAAACTCTGTTAACCTCTGTTAACACATGCCAGAGATTTAGCAGAGTTGATGCAATCTCTACATAATAATTTATACTCTATGCCAACAACACCACAAACGCATTCACAATACAAACACACCGATGCTGGAGACACCTTGTGGCAAATAAAAGCAAATTTTTGTAGCATAGCAAATACACAATCCTCTATCTATTGATAAGTGGTGACGATCTCTGCAGCATAGCTTCTGTTATAACTTAGATTAAATTAACAACGTTTTCCCACAGGTCTTTGTGGCCTAGTGGGTAGTGTGCTGGGTTATCGTTAAAAAGGGCACGAGTTCGATCCCCACGGGAACCAAAACATATTTTTAGTATTTAAATATTAAAGTATTACATTTTCTTGTTGTAATAAGCGCTAGCAACAAAGAAACCATCAAAATTCCAAGAAAAAATCTGTCGAAAATTTTTCAGATATCACTCTAAGCAAATCACAGAACGAGGAGTAAAAAGCTTCGCTTCAAAAATTACATTTGTCAAACAGTGAAGACGATTTGATCATCATGGTAAATGAGCTTATGTTCAAATTGCTTAAATCAATAAAATTTAAATGTTTCTCTAAGATGATACGTATCATAAAATAATAAGTTTTTAATAACTATTCATTTTTGCATCACGGTTGCTGTTACCGCCTCTGAGATTTTGAGGAAATCATCAAGCAACAGATAACGGAACAAGAGATTCACCGCTTGTGGGCAAACTACAAAAAGGACTCCTATACAAGAAAAAATATTTGCAGAAACGATTAGAGATTCCAAAAAGATAAACGAGTATGAACGAGAATTTCCAAAACATGATTACTTTGTTGAAAATTTTTTCATGCAAGTGGAAAAGAAATATGAAGAAATGAAATCAGTATTTCGAAATGAGATAACTCAACTTCTACAAGGAACTGAGACAAAGCAGTGACAGGACGGACTTAGCTCAGATAACCCTGAAGTAGAGAATTTGCAGTAAGCAGATGAAACCAAGAAGTTGAATGCAATTAACGTCGGAAAAGTTGCAGAAGAACCACAGAAGGCAGCTATAGCTAAAATACAATTAAATAATAGCAAAAATGATCAGCATATAAAAATGCGACGCTTTGGCATACTCAAAGAAAATTTTGTAAAAATCTTCAATTCAATCGATGTTAGTAAAAGTGCCATGTTTCGAAAATTTAAAGCTGAACAGTTAAAGGATTGTTGGAGTAGGATTACAGAACTCAATGATGACATACTGTCTGCATTCGAAGATCATGAACGAAGAGAACTACATACAGGACAATGAGCTGAGTGCCTTGGAACAAATGTACCAAGAGTCCTACATCACCTTGTAGGACTCTTTATCATCAAGTGAAGTTGCTGAAACCAGAAATGTTGCAGAGCGAAAAATTAAGATACCTACACTAACCATTCCGGTGTTTAGTGGAAAATATGAGGAGTAGACATCATTTTGGGAGTTATATGTTAGGTTGATTCCTGAAAATAAGGAGCTCAGCGATATAGAAAAAAATGCATTATTTGAAGAGTTATCTTCGAGGGGAAACGTCATGAGTTATTGGCTATTTGATGACATCAGCCGGCAATTATATAGCCGCAATTAAATACTGAGAAAACGTTTTCAAAATTCTGCAGCACTGGTTAACAATTACATTCAAAAACTGATGGGCCAAAGAGCTATACGAGCCGAAAATGCCTTCGACCTCAAGACATTAATGGATTCAACAAAAAAGATTCTATACGGCATTGAAAATTTAGGAGTAGATGTCAAGTCATGGGACCCGTTAGTCATTAACCTTTTATTACCGAAATTAGACAGTGAAACGAAAGTTACATCAGCAGTAAAAAGGATCGTCAACAGATATACCAAAATTATGCGATCTTTTCGAGGTTATCGAAGCATGATTCAGATCACTCGAAAATAATAAAGAAAATAGCAGAGATATCAACAGAGATAATACAAATGATCGAAACTACAATAAGACTCATGTAACAACGTTAGTGAATGCTGTATGCATTGCGCGTGGAGATGATCACCAACTGTATTTATGCAAGAAATTCTCTGCTATGAAAGTACGAGAGCGGCGCAATAAAGTTAAGCAAGCGCAGTTATGCTTTAACTGTTTTCAGAGTGGGCATGACAGTAAGTAATGCAACAACAAAAGACGATGCACAAGCTTTAATTTTAGGCATAATTCTTTGTTATATATGGACAGAGTAGAGGTGACAAAAATTGTAAACTAAATGCAGCAGCGAAGCCATTTAACGTGACAGAAGTAGCTGCAACAACCAGAGATCGGGAACAAACTATTTTGTTGGCAATGGCTATGGTTAATATTAATGTGATAGCCCAAATAAAGCTAGTAAGGGCACTCATCGATCAAGGATCGCAATCATGTGTGGTGACGGAGCAACTAGCTAAAAGATTAAAGATTCCTCTGATGAAATATGAAACACAGATCAATGGAATCAATGGCCAAGCAACTCAAGTATTAGCAAAATGCACAATTATGGTACAATCTATACATGATGAAGCCCAAACTTGTCACATCGAAGCCATTGTCATGCCAAGTATCACTTTAATGCTGCCTCATAAAGAATTTGAACATAAACAGTGGCCACACATAAAATAATTACAACTGGCGGACCATTGGTTTTCAGAATCAAAAGAAGTAGACCTTTTATTAGGGTCAAAGTTTTCCAGAAATTATTGGATATGAGTTGCTGAAGGGACCTGCTGGAACACCAATAGCTCAAAATACTATATTCGGTTGGATACTGTCGGGACAGGTGATTACATCATCTTTTGCTGGATGCCATAGAAACATTGCAAATGAAGTAACATCATGCTTAAATATTAGCAGTGAATATGACATACTACGAAAATTTTGGGAATTGGAGGAAGTGCCATCTGCCAACCTCACAACGAGCGAAGAAAGAGAGTGTGAAATCATTACAAATCGACACACAGCAGAGATGGGACAGGATGATACATAGCCAAATTGCCATTACATCAGGATCGATCCAGCCTGGGTGATTCAAGGAAGATGGCTCTGAAATGGTTTTTTCATTGGAAAAACGTTTTGAAAAAAATCCAACTTTGCCTGAAGAGTATGTAAAGTTTATACAGAAATACGTAAGTCTTGGTCATATGGAAGAGGCTTGCGGAATAAACCCGATAACATACTATATGTCACATAATGCTGTTGTTAAGGAAGACAGCACAACAACAAAACTGCGGGTGGTGTTTGACGCCTCAGCGAAAACAACGTCAGGAAAATCGTTAAACAATACTATGATGACAGGACCCAAACTTCAAAAAGACTTGTTGCTGCTCCTACTAGTGAAGAACTTTCCCAGTTGTATTTACAGCACCGAAAAAATGTAGCGACAGATACTGATTCACGAAGACGACAAGGATCTTCAGCGTATTCTTTGGAGAGAGAGTACCAATGATTCAATTACAGAGTATAGACTAAATACTGTGACTTATGGAACAGCATCAGCACCGTACTTTGCAATCAAAACGTTGACTCAATTAGATGAGCATGAAAAACTGAACTACCTAATAGCATATGAAACCCTGTCTAAGCAATTTTATGTGTATGACTGCTTAGCAGGTGCAAACTCTGTCGAAGAAGGAACAAATTTGCAACAAGAACTTATTCAATGTCTTCAAAGATGGGCTTCAAATTACGAAAATGGACATCAAATAGGAGAGAATTAATTCAAAACCTACCAAAAGAAGATGCAGAAATGCAATCCGATATGGACTTCAATGAAAGAAACACGGTTAAAATTCTGGGCATTAAATGGTGTTCAAAAACTGATGAATTCAAATTTAAAGTAAACATAGAATCTTTCAGTTCAAAAAACACTAAGAGATCTATACTAAGTGAAGCAAGAAAGTTATTCGATCCATTTGGTTGGTTGTCGCCACTATCAGCGAACTACCAGAACCTCGTAAAACGGTTACTTGTGCAATTGTGAATGTCAGGGAAATCGAGGAGCTGACACTAGAAAAACTTTATCTAGTGAGAGCATATTATTTAAGGTTTGCATACAATGTTAAAAGCAATAAGTCTGCAAGAATTGTTGGCTATTTGAAAGTTGAGGAGATTAAGGCTGCAGAAAAGGCATTGGCAAGGTGCGCTGAATCCTGCTTTGAGGAAGAAAAAAAAAGATCTAATGCTCACTCAATTAAAGAAAAGCAGTTAGCTATATTCAATGAATCCATTCCTTGATGCAGAGGGCATTTTAAGAGTTGGTGGAAGAATGCGTCACTTAAATCTGCCAACTGATCAAAAACATCCAAGAATTTTTTCCAACGCATTCTTATTAACAAAGCTCGTCATCAATCAAGCATATTTGGATATAATGCATGGAGGAGTAAAACTGACACTCAACTATACTCGAAACAAATTTTGGATCATAGCTCAAATTTTGGATCGGTCATAAAAAGGGACTTAAACTGTAAAGGCACTCAACAATAAGTTATACACTATATACACTAAGATATACACTCATAAATGTTTTCGTTTCAAAGCGCAAAGGCAAACTCAATTGATAGGACAACTTCCACAGCCCAGAGTTAACTGTTCAAGACATTTTACTCTCTGTGGTGTTGATTATGCTGGATCAGTACATATTATATGTTCACAAGTTCGGGCATGCTCCGACAGAGGACAAGGACGATGAGTTCAAAGATACTTTCTACGAGCGCATTGAAGACGCTTACGAGCGCTGCCCCCGTTACGTCATAAAAATTGTGCTTAGAGAATTCAACGCTAAGGTGGGCAAGGAAACATCTTTGGTCCAACAGTCGGAAAGTTCAGCATCCACGACAATACATCCGATAACGGAATGAGGCTGATTGACTTCGCCGCAGCACAAAACATGGTTATAAGTAGCACTAGATTCAAGCATCTCAATATTCATAAGGCCACCTGGTTGTCCCTTCACCAAAAAACGCACAACCAAATTAATCACGTTTTGATTGACGGAAGACACTCTTCCAGTGTATTAGATGTACGCACAATCCGTGGTGCTATCATAGACTCGGATTATTATCTTGTCGCAGCTAAGAGCCGTACACGTCTGTGCGCTGCAAAGAATGCGCTCAATCCTACACAGAGAAAGCTAGACGTCGACAAGCTGCAGTCAAAACGGACAGCCGAAGCCTTCGCCACTCGACTCTTACTCCTAATATTAACATGCAATAACAATAGAGTTCAGCTACTACAGCTTTTTCGCACTTACTCACCATTAACCCACCTAAAGCCACGACCCAGTAATCATTGAAAAATATCAATGCTATGGATACAAGTGACCCCAAACAAGTTAATGTGGGAAAAATTTACCCACCAATGAATGGGTTAGGCTCAGGGACAACACAAGACGTAACAACTAACCTTGCGTGTACATAGATTTAATTACACAAATTAACATCAAAAACGCTACAATTGTTAACAAAGGAACTCATGCGGCTTAAAGAAGCAGTAGCCATATCAGGCCCGTAGCCAGGATTTACCTTAGGGGGGGGGGTTTTGATAAAAAATCTATAAGTAGTTATCAGTAATAACTGGAAGAAAGGATATGAAAATTTTTAAGCAAATCCGTTTTCTTTTAAGACTATTTGTGAATATGCCTGTTTTTAAATGACCATAAGATAGATGAGAAGAGATTATTTAATTTTTTTTTACAAATCAATTTTGAGTACTAAGTGTTTTGATTTTTGCCTATGGTTTGTTGAAAAATGGTCCAAGTTAAGAATTTTTAATTTCTTTTAAAAAGTATTATTCCGAAAATTAGCACTAACAGTAAAAATGTCTGTGACAAAAATTTACTAATTCAACAATAATTATGTGAACGGTAAAAATAGGTTAGATTCCTTGCGGTTCATTAAAATCAAAATTAAAATCAGCTATGAAAAATGCAAACATTTTTAATAAGTTCAGCTGGTGAAGCTGTATTCACAACTTTTATGGACATTCCATATAAACGGGAGAAAAAAAAAATTTTAGTCTTTAGATTTGGTTTCTTTTTGCCTATCTTACGCTTTTGTTGATCCCCAGCTTATGTACAACTATTTGAACCACTGGGAACCCTAGTTCGAGTTATCGTTAAGGGCTAAAATATTACTGTTCTCGAAAATGATTTCGACAATTTAAATACAGTCAAAAGAAAATATTTGAAGATCTTTAAAAAGTTAACAGTTTTATTTTCTCATGATTCAATTCCAATAACAATTACTATATATATTTTTTTTTATAAAAATTTTTTGATTAGAGGAATCGACACCGATAAAGTCACATTTAAATTTCAGACTATTTTTCAAAAACCGTAATTCGAATACTGGTTTATGCACAGCACCAGTATCTTATACCCAATTTATTATATAAGATATCACATGAAAATAAGTTCATGTTAATATTAAAATAATTACTCTGCTAGATAAATTTTTACAAAGAGAAACAATAACTTTTTTTCAATATTTAAGAATTAAATCGATTGTGGATTTATATTTAAATTAGTTGCATATTAAAAACACTAAAAACAAAATTGTTTGAACTTGTTTTTTAATTTTTTAATATAATAAAAAGAAACATTTTTTAAATTCTGAAGCTTAAAAAACTGTTAAAACTGTTAAAAAAGCTTAAAAATTAACAATTTTTTTTATGAAAATTTGGTAACAAGGTTAAAAAATCATCAAATCACTATAAAAATGGACTGTATAAAATGTTTTACAAAAATTTTTTCATATTTATATTTAAGGTGATTTTCCGAAACTTCTTATTTGGAAAAGGTTTCGTACAGGGCTAAATTTTTGTGCCAAGTTGGAAAATTTAGATGTCAAAATTTTTAGTCATTCGCTTTAAGTGGAATACCCCATAATGTGTTAAATTTTGTGGTTCATATATTTTTTGCACTTTAAAAATTAAAAAAAAAAATCCACTCAAATGAATGCTTTTCAAAAGTTTTGGGACTAATAAGCTTACCCAGCAAACCATTGTTGACGACTTTGTAGCAATTCCGACGAATTCATAACTATTTCGAGCTGTCTTAAAGAAATCGTTACAATTTCGTTACGCAAATATCGGAACAGTTTCACTTTTTATACGAATTTATAAAGAGTTTCGTTATGCGACTGTTTGTAAAACATATTGAAATGCAAACAGAGTAAACTTTCCTTTCTTTCAAACTGGCTGAACGAAATCGTAACTTTTTTGTAACATTTTCCTTAAGACTCGTTACGAAATCGTTACGAAGTCGTGTCAACCGCTTCATACGATATTCTTAACGATTTCATAACAAAATCCAATTCCGAAATCGGAAAGATTGTAAAATGTTACGATTTCGTTAAGAATATTTCCGATTTCGAAATCTGATTTCGTTGCGAAATCGTAAGGAAAATCGTATGAAGGGTTTGACACGACTTCGTAACGAAGTATTGTAATGGTTTCGTAACGAGTCCTAACGAAAATGTTACGAAAAAGTTACGACTTCGACAGTTCGAAAGAAAGGAAATTTTACTCTGCAAGCATTTTAATATGTCGTACAAGCTGTCGCATAACAAAATTTTATATAAATTTGTATAAAAAGTGATACTGTTCCGATATTTGCGTAACGAAATTGTAATGATTTCTTTAAGACAGCTCAAAGTAGTGACGAATTAGTCGGAATTTCGACATAGTCGTCAAATATGGTTTGCTGGGTAGATATGGCATAAAAATGTCAAGCTAATTTTCTTCAATTTACAAAATTATATTCGTTCTAGGTATAACTTTCATATATATATTTTACTGGATATCAGGGACTTTTTGAGCGTTGAAACTTATTTTTAATATACCAACTCCTTTGATATGAATTCCAATACGTATATAATGATTATGACTCTTATAAGCAAAATTAATCTTTCACTTGGCCAAAAAAATTGTTCAATAATGAAGTGAAGTTTTCCAGAAAATAACATCATTATCACAGTTTATCTAAAAACAAAATTACATTTTGAATTAAATAGTCTCATTTGTGTTAATTCTTTATACTTTCTGGACCCTAAGGGGGGCAGGGGGTTTGAACACCTAAAATCCCCCCTTGTCTAAGGGCCTGAGCCATATAATTTGTTCTACTAAATGGTAAATAAATTAAGTTGTTAGCGTTTCTACTGATTCTACGGTTAGTGTCAAAATTTATATGAGAAAGAAGTTCTGGAGAATCGGATACACCTGCTATGAGTTGGTGTAAATAGACGATATCTGCAGACTTCCTTCGGTCACTTAAAGACTGCATTTTTAACAGCTTTAAACGATCCTCATAAGGAGGGAGGTCTAATATGTCCGCAACCCAAATTGGCTATATCGCCCACACACCAAAAAAAGTGCTATATTTCAGACGGTTTTAATCGTATAAAACTAAAATTTGGTAATTTTGTTCGACGACTGTACAAAAAATGGTCTACGCCCACTCTTCAGAAATCATTTTAATTCCTGAGAAGTTTAAGTATTGATAGTGAATCTTGGTATACAGGTGCTATGGGTCCAAGTAGCAGTCACTATGTAAATATAAATGTTGTCACGCCCACTTTTACCGCCTATAAATCAGTAAAACGCTTTATATCAGATGACTTTTGCTGTAGAAGACTAAGATTTGGTAACTTAGTTTATATGATTACTGTCGGCCAAAGTACAAAAAATGGGCCCACTTTATCGACGTCATGCTTATTCCTGAGTTGTACACGTTTTGATAGTGAATCTTGATATGCAGGTGCTATGGGACAAAGTGGCAGTCATTTAGTAAATATAAATGTTGTCACGCCCACTTTTACAATGCTTTATGTTTTATACCAGTCGGTTTTTGCTGTAGAAGAATAAGATTTGGTAACTTAGTTTATTTACTAACTGTCGGCTAATGTACAAAAAATGGGCCCACTTTATCGAAATCATGCTTATTCCTGAGTTGTACACGTTTTGATGGTGAATCTTGGTATGCAGGTGCTATGGGTCCAAGTGGCAGTCACTATGTATATATAAATGTTGTCACACCCACTTTTAGCGCCCACAACTCAGTAAAAATGCTTTATATCGGACGGATTTTGCCGTAGAAGACTAAGATTTCGTAATTTAGTTCGTATGGTTACTGTCGGCCAATGTACAAAAAATGGGCATTGCCGCACTATATCTACGCCCAATTTTTCGTTATCATGCTTATTCCTGAGTTGTTCACGTTTTAATAGTAATACTTGAGTAGATACAATATAGCGATTCTGGGGCAGGTGGAGCGGTGGAGCAAGCCGATGACGTCACGCCCGCACCCCAGCGCCATCTAGTGGGGCTTTTTTGTTAAAAATGTGCAAAGGTGTGTGTCTTTGCTAAAAGCTCTTAAACATTTGCAAGTTTGGTGTATGTCCTTGCTAAAATCTATTAAAAATCGGCATGTTTGGTGTATGTATTTGCTAAAAGCTATTAAAAATTAGCAAGTTTGGTGTATGTCTTTGCTAAAATCTATTAAAAATTGGCATGTTTGGTGTATGTCTTTGCTAAAAGCTATAAAAAATTGGCAAGTTTGGTGTATGTCTTTGCTTTCATCTTTTAAAAATGTGCAAGTTTGGTGTATGTCTTTGCTTTAAGCTTTTAAATTGGCAACCCTTTTTTTTTTAACCCTCGAATACCTAATAGCAATGACTCAAATTCTGAGTGACGAGCTTAGCTTAAATGGTATGACTTGCTATATGAAAATATATATATTAATATAGGTTGAAGCAATTTAGGTACGGAGAAGGTTGAAGGGTTAAAGAATTGTTTATAAATTTATCATAATGGTGCCAAGTATTAGGTTTGTGTATTAGATTTGCATAAGTAGTTTAAGAATTGGATAACAACCATTTAAAACATAGGCGTATATAAGTGGGATACATCTGAGGTACAAGTCTCAATCCCCCGGTCAAGTCGTCCAGCAAAATCTCCGCCTCTGGCTTATATTTTATATAAATTCAAGAGTCTGTAAAGCTTCAAGATGCAGAAACTTCTCGAACATTTTAGAAGCCGACTTATGTCATTGTATGCCAAAGCGAATGGTGTGAGAGAAAGGGAGAGAGAGAATTTGATAGTAAAAGAGAGAAAGGGAGATAGCAAATAGCGCGATCCTATGCAAATAATACTTCAGAGTCAACCTAACCTAAGCCAATGCCATAGGTATAGGGGGGGGCACTCTTTACCTATATAGGTATATAGGTATATAGGCTACTCTATAGGTATAGACTTAAAAATGTATTTAAATTTTTCTTTATTACTATTATTATTTCATGTATATATATATAAAGAAATCGTGGTCTTTCATTTTGCGGTGAAAGCTTTACATTCCATAAAACTTTTATTTCCTTTGGTAGTATAGGATTTATATGATAGTCCCAACTTCTAAACGCCATTGGTATTAGCAAATTTTCGTTTTTAATTATCTTGTACATTTCCAATTTTGCAAAGTCTGATAATTGTATATAAGGCATTTTCCAAACTATGTCCAGTATTGTTAGCTTTAACTGATCAGTTCCATTTGTAGAATGATATAATCTATCATTATATGAAGAACGTTGAAGGATAAGTTCATGCTTCGAATTTAATATTATTTTACTATAATCTTCAGCAAAACCCAGGAACATTTTCAACGGCACACAACAACTAAAATGAGATTTTTCCAATGTGAAATTTTCATCAGGAACCCAACCCGCGTTTCTTGATGCGCCACTTTCAGCCTTATTCAATGAAACGAAATTTTTCATGGTTGATGAAATTCCAAGATTACGTGTACGATCAACTTCAAAACCATTAATTTCATATTGAATTTCATCGAACAGATATGAAACAAAGTTGTTTTTAAATTTCACACCTGTTGTTACTACATCATTTCCTACATCATCCTGATTTTGAATGGGTATACGAATCTCATCGTTATTGTTAAACGATTTTTGGTATGGATAGTAACTATGATAGTCTCTTTTTATAATACTCTCATCGTACATAGGTTGTTGAAGTACATTGAGTATTTCATTCATATTGAATTATTGGTTGATTGATTATCGATATTGTGATTGATTGACTAATTATCGATCAGTTTTAGCCGGTAGCTGTAGAACAGTACAGATCAGTTTTAGCAGTTAGCTGTTGAGTGGTACAGACCAGTTTAGCAGTTAGCTGTTGAACAGCACAGATCAGTTTTAGCAGTTAGCTGTTGAATAGTACAGACCAGTTTAGCAGTTTAGTAATAGTTGTTGTTGACTCTTCTCCCAAGTTTAAGTCCGAATGATTTTAAAAATTCTATATTATATCTTGTCAATGGTTTTTTAGCTCTTCTTCCTCGTTCCAGTGTTGATGTTGGACTAACTGTAAATTCTCTTTGTATCTTATTTTTATTATAAATAATCATAATTATAATTGTTCTGGCTTGAAGTGTAGTCTTACGGTAATCTTTTCCCCTCGAAAATTTATAAGGTCGCCGTCTTGATTCAAGATTCTAATCGTTACGTTGCTTACTTGTTGACAGTTGACAGGTAAATAACTGACATTTTGAGGTTTCTCTTTAATTTTATATCCGGGTGGAACATCTAGAGGAAATTCGTGAATAGTGTGAACCAAAGTGCTATTAATATATGATCCATCTGTCAAGTTGCTTTCGATACGTATTGTATTTACATTTGTAATATTCAAAGGTAAGTCAGATTGAAAATATCTAGTTGTACCTGGCTGATCTATATTTTGTTTTTTCTATATCTTGTAATGGCTCTATAGTAACCACTTTGATAAATTCCTCGTACGGTAGCTCATTTTCTATCAATTTTCTTTAACTGAATCCCAACAACTGTCCTACACTGTTTGGTTTTGAAAAATCTACATATGTCTTCGGAGGAAGTAATTTCAGTTTTTAGGCTGTTATTGTTTCGCTCAATTTTTAAGTAAATTGAATCATCAATGGATTTTATACTTGACTCTAAGAAAGAAGCAATGTCTCTCAGTTCATATGAACCAACAGGAATTGTAATAGTATGTGGTCCGATATGGAATAAATTATTGTGATCATGTACATTTGGTATAGAATTAACTGATACAAAGTCTACAAGTCCGCAAACATATCTTGTAGGCAATTCAACCGGAGGAAAATATTTTGCAACAAGGGTTGAAGTGGTTCCGCTTAAAGAGATTGTTATTGACATTATGCGTATTCGTTATAAACTGATAGTCTATACCTATAGAGTAGCCTATATACCTATATAGGTAAAGAGTGACCCCCCCCTATACCTATGGCATTGGCTTAGGTTAGGTTGATTCTAAAGTATTATTTGCATAGGATCGCGCTATTTGCTATCTCCCTTTCTCTCTCTTACTATCAAATTCTCTCTCTCTCACGCCATTCTCATTCTCTCACGCCATTCGCTTCGGCATACAATGACATAAGTCGGCTTCTAAAATGTTCTCGAAGTTTCTGCATCTCGAAGCTTTACAGACTCTTGAATTTATATAAAATATAAGCCAGAGGCGGAGATTTTGCTGGACGACTTGACCGGGGGATTGAGACTTGTAACTCAGATGTATCCCACTTATATACGCCTATGTTTCAAATATTTGTTATCCAATTCTTAAACTACTTATGCAAATCTAATACACAAACCTAATACTTGGCACCATTATGATAAATTTATAAACAATTCTTTAACCCTTCAACCTTCTCCGTACCTAAATTGCTTCAACCCATATTAATATATATATTTTCATATAGCAAGTCATACCATTTAAGCTAAGCTCGTCACTCAGAATTTGAGTCATTGCTATTAGGTATTCGAGGGTTAAGAAAAAAACATGCAAGCACTGATAAGAACTCTCTTCACTACCTCTACCGATAATGTAGTGTATAAAATTATGATCAACGCTTAAAGCAAAGACATACCCCAAACTTGCTAATTTAAAAGTATAAAGCAAAAACATACACCAACCTTGCCAATTTAAAAGCTTAAAGCAAAGACATACACCAAACGTGCACATTTTTAAAAGATTAAAGCAAAGACATACACCAAACTTCCCAATTTTTAATAGCTTTTAGCAGAGACATACACCAAACATGCCAATTTTTAATAGCTTTTAGCAAATACATACACCAAAGTTGCTAATTTTTAATAGCGTTTAGCAAAGACATACACTAAACATGCCGATTTTTAATAGATTTTAGCAAGGACATACACCAAACTTGCAAATTTTTAATAGCTTTTAGAAAAGCCACACACCTTTGCACATTTTTAGCAAAAAAGCCCCCACTAGATGGCGCTGGGGTGCGGGCGTGACGTCATCGGCTTGCTCCGCCGCTCCACCTGCCCCAGAATCGCTATATTGTATCTACTTTCTTGATATGCAGGTGCTCTAAGTGGCAGTCAGTATATATAAAATTTGCCACGCCCACTTGTACCACCCAAAAATAAAAAAAACAAAATGAAACGGCCAATTTTAGCCCTTGAAAGGACTTTGACCGAGCTTCTTATGATCAATTGTGTTGTGCGTGCTGTGGAATGTTTGAACTCAAATGATCGAGACCTGGGCCTACAATTTGTATGCTGGCTCCGAACGGCTCATGTTCTCAAAAAGCTTTTCATGGCAGTTTTTGCTTTGTGAGGTTTGCCATTGTCTGTAGAGAGGTGACGGCCGAACAGAAAAATGAATTCAATTGCAAAACTTTCTGTGCTTTCGAACTAGGGTTCTGTCTCTTATGGGATACACACTCTACCCACTACGCCACGGCCGACACTTTCTTTTTACCCACAAATCAATAGAACTTCTATAAATCAGACGATTCTCATCGTTTAATACTAAAATTTGATAATCAAGTTCATACGCTTACTCCCGACAGCTTTGCAAAAATGTGCATAGTGGCACTATATCTGCGCCCACTCTTCAGAAATAGTTTTAATTCCTGAGATAAGAACGTTTTGACAGTCAGTGGTATTGGTCCAATTGGCTGTCACTTTATATATAAATGTTGCCACGCCCAATTTTAAAAGGGATATATATCAGACTTTTTTTAAAGTAAAAGACTTAAATTTGGTATATTATTTCATATGGTTACTGCCCGAACCCTTAAAAAAATGCTTAATGTTCCGATGATTCCAAAAATATGTCGACTTAAGCGATAACCATCCGTGAGCTGGAATGATTTGAAATTAAAAAAAAAACAAAAACGAAATGGCCTTTTCAGCCCTTGAAAAGACTTTGACCGAGCTTCTTATGGTCAATTGTGTTGTGCGTGTTGTGAAATGTTTGAACACAAATGGTCGAGAACTTGACCTTCAAGTTTTATGCCGAATCCGAATGGCTTATGTTCTCAAGAAGCTTTTCATGAGAGTTTTTACTCTCTGAGGTTTGCCATTGTCTGCAGAGAGGTGACGGCCGAACATAAAAATTAATTTAATTGAAAAAACTTTCTTTGACAGATGGAAATCGAATCTGGGTTCTGTGGCATACAAGCCACTCACCTCAACCAGTATGCCACGGAATTGTTTGAAATATACTCTAAAAATCAAGTTTTTTGTAAAGTATTTTCTGGTGTGGTAGTTAAAAATAACAAACGGTCAGAAATAATAGTAATGAAAAAGTTCTTGCAATCTGCACCAAAAAATTTTATATTTTTGCAGTCAGTCCAGAGGTAATGCGGATTTTCATTTATTTTTTTAACATTTTTGAAATTATTTTCACTAAAATTCAAATTAAATTTTTTCTTTTGTTTTTGTTTTGGCAAGCTACTTTTAGTTATTTTTATTATCTATTGATGATAAAATATAGTGTAAAGTGAAGAACTAAATTAAATGAAATTACAAAAAATTGGCACATTTTTTACATTTAATAATTTATTTGACTAAAAGTAGTATGGAAAAAAATGCATTTGAGTTTTAGTGAAAATAATATAAAAAAAGTTAAAACAATCCATAAAAATCCGCATTATCTTTGGTCCGACGGAAAAAATTTAAGTTTTTTTTATGCAAAAGAACTTTTTCTTTACTCTTATTACTAACCGTTTGTTTTTTTTTCTTAACTACTATACCAGCCAATATTTTTAGGTGATATTTTTTTTTGGATCATCATAACATAGCCCACAAGTAGATACACTATGGGGGTTCTGGGTCAGGAGGCTCGGAGGCTCAAGCCGATGACGTCACTCCGGTCCAGCGCCATCTAGTGGGGGCTTTTTTTGCTAAAAATTCGCAAGTTTGGTGCATGTCTTTGCTTTAAGCTTTTAAAATTGGCAAGTTTGGGGTATGTCTTTGTTTTTAAACTTTTAAATTGGCAAGTTTGGGGTATGTTTTTGCTTTTAAGCGTTGATCATAATTTCGTTTTGGAATTGTAGGTCGCACAGCCTCAAGATTCAGTATTCGACCTCAATTTACACATGTCGTTCCCCTGGTAACATTTTATGGGCGTTAGACGAGGGGCGTGGTACTTTTTCAGCACCCCAAATTTTCGGTATATCTTTCGAAATAAGTCACACCCAATGAAACTATAAAAGCATGGCTTCACTAAAGCTACCCTTTCTTAGGGTATAAGCTAGTCAAAAATTAAATTATTTCTTTTTCACGAAAAGGTCATAGTTAGGCATTAATCTGGATTTAGAAACATATTATTGTTACAACACCAAACTTCAAAGGATTTCAAAACAGACTGGAGTATATCTGTTTTGTCTTTAGAAACAACCGTTCTGTATATTTTCATATCATCTGCATAAATAAGCAGCTGAGAGTGTTCAACGATGTGACTTACATCATTGATTGCTAAAATAAACAGAAGTGAACCAAGGTGGCTACCCTGGGGGGCACCTGATTCAGCACTAAATTCAGAAAACAATACGTCTCGGAAACGTATTTGATAAGAACGCTCCTTCAAATACGACTTTATCCAGTTCACAAAATATTGTGGAAATCCCAATAACTCGAGTTTAAATAAGGTAAGATTGTGTGGTAACTTATCAAATGCCTTACTAAAGTCAGTGTAAACATAATCGATCTGGTTATCAGAATCAATTGAGTTTAAGCTGCATGTTATGAAATCGAGAAGATTAGACACAGTGGATCTTCCATTAACAAAACCATGCTGACGTGTTCTTATGATGTCTCCTCAGTGAATTTTTACTCGAGCGTACACGATCCGCTCAAAAAGTTTTGGAATCGATGAGAGCTTGGCAATAGGTCTATAGTTATTGACATCATTCCTGCAAACCTTTTTATAAATAGGACAAATAAATGATTTTTTCTAAAAAATGGAAAATAACTTTCGTTAATTGATTTATTGAATAATAAAGAAAACGGTGGACTCAAAACGGAACCGCATTGTATAAACACTGCGGCAGTAACACCGTCCGGCACAGCGCCAAAATCCTCATCGATCAATCCAATATACATTAAAATATTATCTGGAGTAAAGGATATATGTTCCAAAGAAACTCTGGGTGCGGAATTCAAATATTCAAAGTATTCTCCATTAGGATTAAAAGAATCTGAACAGAATGATTCATTAAAAAGATTTGCGAATAGGCCACAAATTTTGACGGGATCGTCAGTAAATCCCTCAGGAGTTTTAAATGAAGAATGAAATCCGTCGGATTCTTCTTTGTGTTTATGAATCCCCAAAATTTCTTTGGATCAGACAAAATCCTCACCTTTGCATTATCTAAATATTCGTGATATAATGCAGCTGAGCGATTTTCCAATTCCAGAATCAAACGCTTGTAAGTTTCTAGGTCATTTGAGACTAAGCTACAGACGTATTTCTTCCATTGCCTGTTCCTGTTGTTACGAAGATTCTTTAAATCCTTTGTGTACCAGGGGTACGCAGAATTTCTCGCAAATTAGAAGCTATATTTTACGGACTGAGAAAACATCACACAGAGTTCCATATAAAAAAAAATTGATGGGGTCATCAAGGCAATTTCCATTTATGTATTCTTAAATTATATTAAGTTTGCTATGAAGTAACTTATTCAACTTCAAAAAGTCAGTTCATAAGTCATTGTCACTGCCTGTAGTTAAGACCAGGTCAAGAAGTCTTTCAAGACTATTATAAATACAACTCACTTGTAAGTCTGAACATGTATTATCAACAAATATATGTTCTTGGCGGGTTTTCGAACTAGATGCACAATAGTATGTATCATCGTCATAAGAATTCCATTTTGCATCAGGTAGATTAAAGTCACCCAATAATAAAATGTCATTAACGTCAAGTAAATCAATTATGTAATCTACGCACTCCGCAAGGCTTGCATAGACCTCTACACTACACTTAGGAGGAGCATACGCGTTAATAACATATACATTGGAGTTACAATATATAACCTTAACTCAAATTTGTTCAATATTAGAAGAGCAGGGAATATCAACAATAGAACTGACAAAGCAGTTCCTTACAGCAAAAAGGACACCACCACCTACAGGAAGAATCTGGTTTGACAAGTACACCTGCCGCAAGGCTTAAGTACTTCGGTCTCCAGACCTAGGGCAATAGTTCATAAAACAGACAACCAGAACTTATGTGTTTTACCACAACACGAACCCGTTTATGTTTTAATCAGTTAAACATACGGGGCATGCGGTGTAGCAACACGAACATGGAAGCCTTTTAAGAAACACAAAGCATCATCCAGTGCCCTCTGATTAGGAGCATTATGCAATAAATTACATACTGCCCGTAATAGCAGTACCAGTTTATATTTCAGTAGTGACGTACCTACAATCCATCAACTGGTGAATACGAGACCAGTTCCAATGTCTTGCATATTAAGACAGAAATGCCATCCCGGTCGTACCACTGCGCGACCCCGCCAGTTAATCTAGACCTGTGTAGCATTCACACAACCACAACCAGTACGAGTCTCCCCGAAGGGCCAGCCCACGACAGTAATCTGGGCAACTCGATCCCGTCAATGAGGATCCACAACTTCCCCGTATAGAGACCAAAAATGCACTCATGCAATTATAAAGGAGTGCATTTTTATGCGTGACCGTGCTCAATGAGCACTGAAAGGGCCATCCTAACAGCCGGCTCAGTTTGCAAACAATTACGCATGTCTGGTACCTACAGAGGAGGACATCTCAACATCCAGATGCCGTGAAGGCTTAATTCAACGTTGTTCCATAACCATTGGGACCGATACAAAACGTCGGTCACTTTGAGGATTCAAAGGTACCAAATTAGCTCCATGTTGTGATGACACTTCGCAACCCTTGATGAGGGTGGAGGCCTAACTAAAACCTCTTCCATACTAAGGGGTATGGCGCCCGGTTTGAGAGTGCAAACCACACCGAGCTAGATAGCTCTCCCCGCGATATGGGTGGTAAAGCACCCATACCAGCCACCACGAAGACTCCCCGAAGGGCCAGCCCAATCCAGTCAGCCCAGTGCATGCCAGCAGAAGCCATACATACACCGGGGGCTGCTAACTTCCCGTGGTACCAGTTTTAAAGTCCTTGGTCAGACCTCGTAGCACTAGCCCAGGCTACTCCCAGTTCTAGCCCATCACAGCTCTGGACTGGTCACCAATCAAAACACAAAAGCTCACAAGAAGGTGAGCCCCGCCCCACACTCACAAAGAAACATTCACATTCTGGAGTCCACACATAGCCCACACACATGCACACATTCACAATTGAATATCACAACTTATGTCTGCCGTAGGCGCCGCCTCTCAACTTCCAGATAGAGCAGTATGAGAACCCATGGTTACACACCATTTCACCACTAACCTCAGTGACCGCCGTGACAGTTTGTGGGACCATGTCAAACGTCGACGAGCAAACCCTAAGGAAAGCCCGAGAGTCGACATGTTAAGCACGCATGTCAAAACACTCAACATCCAAATTTATCGGCCATTTATAGTCTCAGTGCGGTGGATAGATACACTCTAGAAATAAATACAAATTTACTATAAATATAATAGTAATTTTTTGTTTAAAATTCAACTAGAGTGTAATTTAACAAAAAGTTTCAGTGTAAATTTTCAATGTTTAAATTATATACATGATTATTTTTATCATGTATATTATTGACAATAGACATTTGTGTGTTGAATTTTCAACATTAATTCGTATATTTGCATCATATTCAAATATATCATATGAGCAAGTAAGCAGCAAGTAAGCAGCTTGTTATTCTGTTCTCCGGTATTCGCTTCTCTAATGACTAAAATTGTGTTAAATACGTGTTTTCATTTTATGCTTAGATTTGTAAATATTTTTGTCGTGTAAAATACTCAATACTTATATTTAAATGTGAATGCGAGAAGTGTTTAATAAATCTTTAATATTGAATTTAGAAATGCTCTGTTTAATTTTATTAACTCTAAAGACAAATTGATATATTTTCTTGGTGCAATTGACTTTAAAGTTTTTTGTGTTTTTTTTTTTATTCAGATTTGTCTGTTTTATTATTCTTGTGTAAAATTAAATCAATTATAAAATGTTATTACTGCTATTTAAGTAGTAATAATTTTTATATTACTACATTATTGTAGTTAATCTAAACAAAAGTTGTTGAATGTTATTCATATAAAGGTTGTAATGTTGCAATAGTATGAAAATGATAGCAACATTAAACAACTAATGTTTAAGTTTACTACAATACCTATATTAAAGCTTAAATATTACCCTATATATTTAGCAAAATTACACACAAATTGTTAAATTTTACTAAGTACCAACAGTAAACAACACATGTTGAATTAAATAAAGGTGTGTAAGTTTACTACCATTACTACCAAACATAAACATGAACATAAACATAGTAGCTAAGCTGTTGCCTACAACTATTGTAGTAAATTTCAACAAAAACTTTTTAGAGTGTAGAGTCTACCCAATTTGATAGGGTAAGACTGTCCCCGTACTAACAAATTTAAGGTCAATTGCTATACCTTCGCAGGCTCGTTTCATACCGATATACCGAATGTGACCTGCTACCAAGATGGGCGCAACCCCGAGTTCTTGATTGGCGCTATCAGTTTTTACGTTTGCAGGACGTATCCTACAAACAACCATCCTCCTTTATCCTGGCTTTGACAGTCAGTCGAAACTAAGCTGCTAACCTGGCGGAGTTACCACCACCGACAGAAGATCCGAAATATTGTCAGTGTATATGTCTTTCTAAAAACTTGAAAACTATTGTCAATCAATTCCAAATCAGTAATGCTTCCATTCAGCCACGTTTCTGTTAACGCGATATTGTTCTCAGAGCAATTTTAAGTTGATAGAAATAAGCTCTTTGTCTTAGAACGTACTCCCCTTACATTTTGATAGTAAAGGGACAGCCTATTTAGTTTTTTTGAGTCTGGCGGGCAGCTTGAGCCACCCTTCTAGACTTATTTTTTGGCCTGAACTCAGTAACGAAAATATTATCGGCCCACAAAGTTGAGTTAAGAACATTTGTAAATTCTTCGGCTTCAACTGTTAAAATAAACGAAGCGTGGGAAGGCTTATTACCAATTTTTTTGCATGAACGGAATGCATTTGAGTTTACTAACTTGGTTTGCCTGACAAACGTCAATATATTTTCTATTGATGAAGACGTGAAATGAAAACGTTTCTGGTCCTCGAAGCTGCTCTTAAAGTCAAATGACTGTTAGGCGTAGTTGAAACCGTATTTGGACTGCTAGTAAATGGAGGCATAGAAGATGGTGTATAAGATATCACCGTATTATTATTTTCTGATGGCATTCCTGAGGGCTGCTCTGCCTTGGAAGGTCTGGAGGACGCCTTCCGACGCGTCCTTCCTGCTTCAAGAAAGCACTCCGGAGAAGTCGATCAGAGATCGACGACATATGCCCGCAGTGGGCACACATCTCCCACTCTTTGCGTACGGCTGCCGAAGAGGTTATTGGCTACCACCGTCTCTGCCGAAACCAGTGGCACAACCAAGAGTATCGCAGCTCCACTGCAGAGAAAAACGCCGCCTTCAAAGCCACCCTGCAGTCGGTTGGAACGCGTGCTGCTAAGGTGCGATATAGAGAGAAGAACCTTTCCACACCATTTGGTACCAAAAGAGGTTTCAGACAAGCTGATTCTTTATCGTGCGACTTTTTTAATCTTACTATGGAGAAGATCATTCGAGCTACTGATATAAGACAAAGAGACTCACAATATTCTATAAGAGTGTTATGCTGCTAGCGTATGCCGATGACATTGATATCATTGGCCATAACACACGCGAAGTCAGTGCAGCATTCTCCAAATTAGGAAAAGAGTCGAGTCGCATGGGTCTTGCAGTAAGCGCAGATAAGACGAAATATCTGGTGTCAACAAACAAACAGTCCCAGCGTATTGGCACCCACGTCACTGTTGACAACACCTTCTTCGAGGTTGTGAAGGACTTTATCTACTTCGGTTCCAGCATAAGCTGCACCAACGATATCAGCAGAGAGATAAAACGAAGGATAACTCTTGCCAACAGGTGTTACTTTGGGCACAGTAGGCAATTGAGAAGTAGGGTCCTCTCTTGACGAACAAAAGTCACGCTCTATAAGTCACTAATCATGCCCGTCCTGTTATATGCAGGACAAACCTGGACGTTGAGCAGTTCTGATGAAAAGATTTTGGGAGCGTTCGAGAGAGAGATCCTTCGTAAATTACGAATACGATAGAATGATGACCTGTATGAGCTATACGCCTACGTCGACATATTAAAGCGCATAAAAATCGAGCGGCTTCGCTCGTTAGGTCATGTTGAGCGGATGGAAGACAACGCTCCAGCGAAGAAAATATTCAATTCGGTACCCAGCGGTGGTCAACGCAGAAGAGGACGACCACATCTCGTCCGAAACTTGGAGCTTCCAACTGGCGCCAGGAAGCGCAAAACAGAAATGGCTGGCGCAATTTCTTACGACAGGTGGAAACCGACTTCCGGTTGTAGGCGCCATCTAAATAAGTAAGTAAGTTCGGGGAGTCAAGTCACATAAATGTTATGTTGCAATCTTTGTGTGCCTCTCAACAAAAGCAATACATATTGAACTGACTTCAGACCTGACTTCGGAAGGAGTTTTAGCACCGCTTCTACGAATGATTTGCCGAAGAGGAGCAGTACATCATATTTACAGTGATAATGGTACAAAGTTCGTCGGAGGGCTTAACTTAATTAATCATATTCAAGATAAGAATGCTATTGCTGAAAAATTTAAACAAAGGCATTTTATTCCGCCTGGCTAACCACATTTCGGAGGACTGTGGGAGTCAGCAGTAAGATCAGTCATATATCATCTTAATCGCATTGTTGAAGAATATAAATTAACTTACGATGAAATGAATACAATACTTGTGCAAATAGAAGTAGTACTGAATTCACGACCAATATGCGCACTATCAAGCAACATAGAGGATCTTGATGTTTTAACGCCAAGACACTTCTCCAAAGTGGGACTAATCCGAAAAATGGATGGAACCATGGCAGAGAACTTGGAAGAGTCGATGCAAGTTCTGATGGAGGTGAAGTTTCCTGGAAGTTTTAGGTCTGATGACCCGTGGCCACCCTTGAAGGAAGGGATGCACAGGGGTGACAGACTGGAAGCTGAAAGAATGATCACTATGGACGGAGTGAGGAGTGCTATACGATCATTTGCTCCGTACAAAACATCAGGGATGGACGGTATATTTCCGGCTATGTTGCAGTGAGAGGAAGATCTCATTACTTCTAGACTGAGGGGTATATTCGTTACTTGCCTAGCGACTGGGTACGTTCCGAGTGTCTGGAGAGAGGCGAAAGTTGTCTTTCTTCGGAGAAGCCCGGAAAAAAGGATTATGCGGAGGCGAAGTCGTTCAGACCGATCAGCCTTACGTCTTTCCTCTTGAAAACGATGGAAAGAGTGATGGTTGAATGCCTTGAGAGCACTTCGCTGATGCATAATCCCCTGAGAAGATGCCAACATGCATATATAGCTCTACGGAGAGCGCTCTTCACGAATTAGTAAGAGTTGCTGAAAAAGAGCTGTTTTCAGGAGGCATTGCAATGACCACATTTATGGACATCAAGGGTGCTTTCGACAAAATATGCTTTGGAAGTCTGCGGCAAGCCCTGACAGAGCGCGATGGCTGTAAATTGGGTAGACAATATGCTCAAGCACAGGGCGGTCCACATGCAGAATGGTAGAGTCAAGACTAGAGGTAGAGTAAGAAGAGGATGTCCCCAGGGCGGGGTGTTATCTGCAACCCTGTGGAACATAACTGTGGACTCACTACTGGTTAGACTGGATGAATCGCGCATACACACGATAAGGTATGCAGATGACATTGCGTTGGTGGTCTGTGGTAAGTTCATTGACACCATTTCAGACATGATGAAAGGGGCACTTCGAATGGTGGAGGAGTGGTATCGAGAACAAGGCCTTACCGTAAGCGCAGAAAAATCAGACAATGTTCTCTTTACTAGAAAGAGGACAGGTCTGAGGAGAGAATCACTCAGACTTAAGTATATCAGAAATTTAAGTATTTAGGGGTAACCCTGGATAGCAAACTGAACTGTAAGGAGCATGTAGAAGATAGGATTTAAAGAGCCAAGAGGGTTCTGTTTTAGTGTAGACGCGTTTGTGGTCTCAAATGGGGGCTAAACCCAGAGTCTATGAAATGGATCTACACTATGATGGTTAGACCTGTCATCACGTATGCTATGTTAATTTAGTGGACAAAAGCCAGCCAGAAAACTATTAAGATGAGACTGTACGGAGTCCAACGGCTGGCGTGTGTTGGAATAACAGGTGCAATAAGCACCACTCCAACAAGCGTAATGGAAGTTCTGTTAGGTATGCTGCCTTTGGATTTAGAAATAAAGACAAGGGCGGCGCTAGCAGCCATCAGGATACTGCGAAATGCTACGTAACATGGATCAACAGCCCTACATGATCATATGCGCATCCTTGATATTGTACATAGAGATGTCAGGGAGGCGAGTAGGCCTATGGACGGAAGGCAGAGAGTAAGTATAACAGAAAAATGTTATAAAACTCTTATAACAGATGGAGACGTCAGTGCAGACCTGATAGATGACCACCTGATAGATGACCGGGTCAATGGCAAGAAAATTGTCATTGCCCTTGACAATCAGTCGGTGATTAGGTACATGCAGCGTACAGGCGTCACTTCCAGGCTGGCCATAAATTGTCTTACCAAACTCAATAGGTGCTCTCACACAAATGAGCTCAGACTTATGTTGGTGAGAGGACATTCTGGCATAGAACAGAATGAAAATGCTGATTCTTTAGCGAGAGAAGGATCAGCAGAAGAGTTTTGTGGACCGGAGCCACGTACCACCATAGGCGACAACATGGTGGCAGGCCTTATTAAGCAATGGACTGACTCGGAACGCCGTACAAGGTGGAAAGAAGCTATTAATTGTAGGCAATCGAAGGCGGCCGTGAAGTGGTCTCGTAGTGAGGCTGCAAAAGTTATTCGTTACAATCGAAGTACTTTAAGCTGGCTTACTGCACTGGTCACAGGACACGGTCCCTACATGTACCATCTCAGGAAGATGACTCTGACTGAGGACGATGCGTGTAGGTTATGCCTAGAGGAGCCGGAAACAGCAGCACACATTCTGTGCCAGTGCCCGGCGTTGGCAAGCATAATATTGACCATTCTGGGACGTTCATTTATTGGCGAACCGAGATTGGTCAACTTACCTACAAGAATATGCTTGAGGTGACAAAGGATGCTTATGCTCACGTATGAGGGCTTCGAGCGGTAGCATCCTTGTCCTATAGGGACGAAAAGGTCCGAAAGGCGAACTTTGGTCCGCTTCGGCCAATCCCCGATTTATTATTATTATTATTATTGACTCCAGGACACTTTATAGTTGGTAACTGACGACAATATAAATAATGTCCAAGAAGAAAAGAATAAAGAAGTATCAATAGAAGATCAAGGCAAAAAAAAAACAACCCGGAAAAATCTGAAAGAGAATAGATAAGGTATCAACAGTTTCAATTATTATGCTTCTATTTTTATTGGCCAACACGAGAGAGGTGACATCAAAACATACTATTACTCAACCAAGTTCGGAGGTCTTCGTCGAAGGTCTTGGAACAGCGAAGGTGCAATGAGGCATACCACGTTGCACATCTACATTGCCAATTTCAATATATACCACGGATCAAATAGCACTAAATCAAACTATGAGTAAAATGTCAAATATGTGTAACTCAGCGAGCTCACACGTGATAGCCAATGTAACGAATTAGTTCATCACTTTAAGGAGGAATGGAAAAATATATTCGACATATCAATCGATTCAATATAGTTCCGCGAAGGCAGAACAGAGGAATCCTTGGGACAGTGATGACATCCCTATTCGGAGTAAATGTCGAGGTGTACCACGACATCGAGTCTTTGGATAAAAATCAGAAGGAACTTATTAAAAATGCTAAGACCAACACAAAAATTATGTTGTCAACAATGATCGCTGTAAATGAAACAGAAACGAGAATAAAAGCTAAAATAAATAACTTGGCTAGAAAACTTAATGAGAAAATATAAACAATAAACAGCATGAATAAATGGTACAAAGCAACCGATGCCAACAAGATGAACATTCATATTCTAAATACATACGTGGTAGCTACAAGTTACTTGAAGTAAATCAAACTAAAATACAACAAATTGCTGAATGCGTACCTGAAACGAAGTCATCTTTATGAGTTCATTTCTCATCAACAAGCGAATTATTATTATTTTATTTATTATTTTTTATTTGAATGCTTAGCACATATGGCTTTATAGCAATTAATATTCGACAAAATAAATATGATACAATTAATTTATGTACAATTAAATTTTATAAAAATGTAAGGTTTTCAGGATTTCAGGTATATACAGATGCAATCCGGTTAGCTTCTTAGTATTAAATAGAATGAATTGATTAGAGCGGTGCTCCCATATGCCAGGCTAGACGGACGAGGTCGAGCTCATACATGTGCTAGGCAAGACAGACGAGGTCTTGCTCTAGATAATCAAAATATATCTATAGCGTGTATATCTATATAAATATGGATTAGAGCACTGCTCACACATGCAAAGCTAGTCGTACGACGTCAAACCGGCATATGCCAGGCGAGACGGACGTGGTCTCGCTCTGGATAATCATATTAAACTACACAGCTAGATTGTATAAGTTGTTACCAAACATCACAGGAAAATATTAAGTATCCTTGGAAAGCATGATCCAGATTAGTGGCGATTCTGTAGATAATCTAAAATAATAAATTTAATTGAGTAAACGGATTCATTTAAAGAAATTGCATCTGAAAAAAAATGAAAGTCCCCACAAGCGCTTCTAAGTGGTTCGTTTTGCAAGTATCTAGTTATACAAAAGCTCATGTAAAGTAACTCAGAAGATCTTCTAGGTCGGAGAGGAATATTAAAGTAAATTTTGCTCAGTAAGTATTGACTGTCTACATATCCATGCAAAAGTTTGAAAATCCAAGTAGCATTTAGCATAATTCTCCGATTATTTAAAGTAGGAAGTTGCAGACGATATTCATAAGGTGGTAGGTTATAGTTGAAATTGCAGTAAAGATGGCTTAAGCAGAACAAAAGAAACTTTTTCTGAACCGATTCTATGTCGTCAATGCAACAACTATATCGAGGGCACCAAACAATTGAAGCATACTCTAAAATAGGTCGCACTAGAGAGGTGAATAAGATTTTTGTTATATAGGGATCATTAAACTCTTTTGCCCATCGTTTAATAAAACCTAAAGTACTATTTGCTCGATTTATAATTTTATTAATATGAATATGAGAGCGAAGTTTAGTATCCATAAAGACTCTAATGTATGGTCACAAATTTTATAAATACATGTGACAGAAGATTTTCGAGTGAAAGTCATGTGCTTGCATTTCTTCATGTTAAGATTCATAAGATTCACGTTGCACCAGCTATAAAGATGGTCTATGTCAGCTTGCAAGAGAACGGCATCATTAGCATTTTTGAAAGGAAGAAATAGTTTCACGTCATCTGTGTACATTAAAATACTCGAATGCTTTTAGACAGATGGCAAATCATTTATAAACAGTAAAAAAGGAAGAGGCCCGAGGTGGCTTCCTTGAGGTACACAAGAAGTGACAGGAAACTCATGAGATTTCACAAGTTTAAAAAGAACACGTTGTGTTCTATTGCATAAATAAGATTCAATCCATCTTACAAGTTTTGTGGGAAATCCAGCAAGAGAGAGCTTTAGACTAAGAGTTTATGATTAACAACATCAAAAGCTTTACTAAGCTCTGTGTATATAACATCAGTCTGTAAACCTTTTCCAAAATTCTCAATGGTTTTGGAAGTAAATTCAAGTAGGTTTGTAACCGTAGATTTTCCTGAAACGAATCCATGTTGGAGTGGAGACAATAAAGATTTAACACTATGTGATAATTGTGAAGTAATGATTGCCTCGAAAAGCTTCGGCAAAGCGCTTAATTTTGCAATTCCACGATAGTTATCGATTAAAGACCTGTTACGAGACTTGTGCAATGGAATAATAAAAGACGACTTCCAGGCAACTGGAAAATAGCAAGATTTTAATGAAGAAGAAAAAAGCAAAGTGATTGGAGTTACTAATTCATCACAGCAATATTTTAGTATACATGACGGTATATTGTCGGGACCACTTTTATATGACTTTTATATGACTTTTATATGGCTTTTAAGTATGATAAAACCGTGTTAGTATCAATTATTGGGAGACAAATATCCCCAGATTGAACACTGAGTGGATAGCTTAGATTATCATAGAATGAAGATGAATAGGTCGCTTTGAAAAAGTCAGCGAAAAGATTGCAAATGATATTCTCGCTATCTGATTCAACAGTTTTATATTTCCTAAAAGAAGGATAGGAATCAATCTTGCGTTTTGTGTTGACAAAGTTCCAGAATGATTTAGCATCAGATTTGATGTTTAATTTTACCTTTATTAAATAAATATCGTAAGATTGCTTGCATAATTGAGGATACTTGTACTTAATAGAGGTATAAGTACCAAAATATGTTGTTTAAACCCGCGTTTGGATTTATTTTAGTTTGGTTATAGACCCAAGCACATAAACTTAGACTATGGTTTTAAGTTTGTTGTCACAAACAGCACTTGAACTGTTTGTGGAGCTGGAAAGTTTTGATTATAAGAAACACTCGGTTTGATTGTAAAACACGTACTCACCTTTTATTAAAGTCTTTTCGCCCTTTTATAGGCGAAAATCAATACAATATACAGTAAATATTAACAAATAAAATCGATGAAATATGTAAAAATACATAAACAAAATTGACTTAAAATATAAGTGCATATTTCTGTATGCACAAAAAACAACCTTGGCCATGAGTTGAGTCGTCAGCATATTTGACGAGCATACGAAAATAAGCAAGACAAAAGAGTCATATTTCTATGCTCTGGTTGAACTGTTTTTTGTTCTTACTTTATTACGTTGAGTTTACTCGCGTTCAAGACCAAGGTTGTTTTTTCGATGGAAATGTACTGATTCAAAACCTTGAAATGCACGATTCTCTGACCATGAAAATTGACTCTTCATAGCCAGGAAAACGTGCGAGTTCAGTGGCCCTGAACCCGTACATTCTCCCCCTGGTGAGATCTAAAGTTATAAAGATCTCACTTAGTTGAATTATGTCACGGTGACCACAAAATCTGATGTTGTTGATCTCTGGCGTGGTAATGGTTGCGGACATCGTGTTTCTGTCAACTGGAGTTGGTGGTTTTTTGATTTCTCCTTCCAAATAATATAACTTGTGATTATAATGGGCAAAACCAATGCTGTATATCCAATTGCTGAATAATGGCAGTTGAATTTCTGAAATTGTGCTGGTAGATCAAGATATTTTTGGTGCGCTAATAAGCTCTGGAGTTCGGTTAGGTTTTGCAGCTGCGTATAGTATTGCTCAGTTTTCTTGCTAAGAGCATCAGGTTCCTTGGGTTTTATGACATCTATCAAATTACCTAGGCTGGTGTACGATACTTGTCGACTGCTGAAATATGTTTTTTGACCTTGTATTGTGATAGAGTTTTTCTTAATAACACAGCTTCAGAGATAGTATGCCGGATCCCTTCAAAGTGAGTTGTTCACTTTGGCCTTCACATACAGAAGTTATTCGTGTGGGAGCGCTTACCGCATACATCCATTGGTTGTTGTTTGTCATTTGAATCCATGTTGAATTTGTCTTTAAGAGTTCTACGTTGCACTCTGGTTGGGTGTCGTTGTTGAACAGCTGTATTTCACAGGAACATATTTCAGAACCCTTGTTGTATTTTGCCTGTATATTGGTACATACGTATGATTCTGATTTTAAGAGAATACAGGTATTCAGTTGGGATTTACTAATGGGGTGACATTGATCTCTATGTGCGTTAACGGCAATAATGTCATCGCAGGGCTTGATTGCAGTTAAGCTGTTGTTGACCATAGTGGGCACTGGAAACATTTTGTAGAGTTCGAATGTTTCTTGGTCGCACAGAGGTATTGAAATTTTAAAAATGACGTGGCTTTCTGTTAATTGTCCTTCCACAGTCATGAGTTTATAGAGTTGTATGCGCTCCTCATGATCGACAGGTAGTCGCAGTGTTGGTGTCAAATAGTTCCGAATTGTTACCAATTCCTCTTGTAATTGGTTTGGTGTAAGTAACATTGGACTGATTTCTCCGTGGTGGGTATCTGTTAGAACGTCTATGATGGATGTCTGGATCCGTTGCAGATTTGCTGCTGTGACTGTAAGTTGTGTGGGTAAAGAAATGAAGATTTGGAACATTTTGAATTGATAGTCCATGTCTTCAAGATCGTGCACTTGTGACCAAATCTCGTTAACCCTTGTGTCGATGTTGTCGAATTTCTTTTTAATCTCCGATTGATCTTGTTTGATGATGTTAATGGTTGCATTAAGAATCGAGGTTTGATTTTTGAGTAAGATTTGAAGATGTCCTTCATTTTCTTTGACCTTTCCGATAGTATTGACCATTTCCTCAGCATATTCGGAATCTAAAACTCCAAGTAATGAATTAGCGATATTTCCTACGATGTTTAAAGCACCTCTTTTATTTCTGTTGACTTTGAATCCATTGGTGTCTGCAGTGTTAAGTGCACTTCTTATAGATCGGTTTATGGTAAGAAGATTATTGTCCTGTTTGAGTACGTTTTCAAGATTGTCAAAAGTTTGTACAATGGATGTGCATACACTTTTTTGAGAATGTACGAGTTTCGGTTCTTGACAAAGGTGCCGCAAGGCTGCTGTTCCATTCGTGAAAAACTCAGTTTCTTTCCAATAAGGGTTTAAATCATAATACACAATAAGTTGCCATTGTGTTCTAGAGGTTTTCATTGATGCAATCCCTCGAAGTGGATGCCTAGGTTGGAGTCAAATTCATAGTTCTTGACTTCGGTTGCCAATATAAGAGGTAGCATGATTACCGCAATTAATAATACCGATGCTAAGGTGGGTGATGATGATCTTCGTCTCTTACGTGCTACTTCAGTGTCGTTGTCGTCGTGATGACTAGGTGCCTTGTGATAGGTAGACCCAGTAGTAACAGGAACCTCTGCTTGGTTGTCTTCTATTGGTAGGGGAGCTAATCGATGGATTGGCCGTCTAAATATTCCTGAAGCTGTTTTGATATCCACTACACGTACAATGTCATCTTCTCCCTTATAAGTTTTCGTGATCCGTCCAAGTGGCCATTGAAGAACCGGGGAGTTGTCTTCCTTGATGATTACCACGGTACCTTCCCTAATGTTATTAGCCTGTTCCCTCCATTTGTGTCTATATTGAAGTTCGTTAAGATAGTCACGAGACCATCTTTGCCAAAAGTCGTGTTTGATTTGTGACACGGCTTTCCATCTGGTTCCTAAGGATGTCTTCGTCTCCACTGCTCTTGCATCGACTTGTGCTGTAAGTGGTTCGCCGATCAAAAAATGTCCAGGAGTAAGTGCACTTAAATCATTAGGATCGTTTGACATGGGGCTGATTGGTCTCGAGTTTAGTATTGCCTCGATCTCCACTACAATGGTTTCGAGTTCTTCGTATGTGAGAGATGCCGATGCGACACTTCTTTGGAGCAGATTTTTTGCTGATTTTTCGGCTGCTTCCCACAGTCCTCCAAAGTGAGGAGCCCTGGGAGGAATGAAGTGAAAATGTATTCCTTTTCTATTGCACGTGTTCATTATCTTTTCTTGCGCGTTGGCTGAATGAATTGCTGGTGATAATTCAGCAAGTTGGTTTTTTGCTCCAACAAAGTTGGTTGCGTTGTCACTGTAGAGGTTTCAACAGTGCCCCCTTCGAGCGATGAACCTTTTAAGGGCTCCGATAAATGCGTCAGTTGACAGGTCGCTTACAATTTCCAAATGAACTGCTTTTGTGGCGAAGCAGCAGAATATAGCCAAATATGCTTTTGTTGGTCTCTTCCCGCGTAGTTTGTAGTGCACCCAAAGTGGTCCACAATAATCTACACCAGCGTTGATAAATGGCCGTGCTGGCGTAACTCTCGTTGCTGGTAAGTTTCCCATGATTTGCTGTACCAGTTGTGGCCGCATCCTGTAACATCGGACACAGTGGTGAACTATTGATATTGCCATACTTGCTGCTTTCACAGGCCAAAACCGTTGTTTAGTATGCGCTACTAATGCGGTTGGATCTTCGTGTATACATTGCATTATTAACTTTGTTATGGGATCATTATACGGTAGAAACATTTGGTGTTTAGTTTCGTATGGTAATGTGGATGCATTTAGTCGGCCGCCGACTCTCAAAATGCCGTCGTCGTCTAAAAATGGCTTAAGACTGTGTATTGCACTGTTTTTGTTCACGACACCATATTTCTTTAAAGCTAGCATTTCTGTACTAAAATCGGCCGTTTGCACAGTTCGTATAATCGCCTTCAGTGACTTATCCAATTCTAAAGGTGTTAGTACCCATGAGGCTTGGTGGGATGGCATTGTGCCTCGTGCACGCTCTCCAAAGCGAATCAACCTACAACTTGCTGAAGTTTCTTAAATGAATTACCATGATTGATTAAATAGATCATGTTTTCTGCGTCATTTCTGGCTGTAATTAAAGCCTTTGGTGCTTTTCTTTTGCCTTCTTCTGTTATTTGTGGACTATTATTGCAGAATGGTTGTGGCCAAATTGATTCGTTTCCATGTAGTAAAAATGGCCCATAAAACCATAGGTTGCATTGCATAAAGTTTCTTGGATGACAACCCCTTGACAACACATCTGCTGGATTTTGTTTCGAAGTTATGTGCCACCATTGTTGTGCTATGGAACAGTCCTGAATTTTTGCTATACGATTTGCTACGAAAACTTCGTATGATGAGGCTTCCGCATTTATCCAAGATAAAACAACCTCAGAATCAGTCCAAAAATATGTGGATTCGCTACAATCTTTAATGTCTAGTTGAATTCTTGTTGCAAGTTGCGCACCCAGTAGGGCTGCGCATAATTCCAATCGAGCAATTGTCTGATGCTGCTGATTTATGGGTGCGACTCTGGATTTGGCACACAGCAGTCTTGCAGCTACCCTGCCGTCCTTATTGACTGAACGTAGGTATGCCACAGCCCCGTAAGCCTTCTCCGAAGCATCGGTAAAAATGTGCAACTGACTTGATTCTGGAAACTGATGATTAAATACGTGACGAGGAATTTGTTTTTCATTTAACTCTTGGAGCTGATCTCGAAATGATATCCATTTGCTGTGTAGTTCCACAGGCAGCGCCTCATCCCACGAAAGTTTTAGTTTCCATAGTTCTTGCATGAATATTTTAGCGTTGATGATAAATGGAGCCATTATTCCCAATGGATCAAATATTCTTGCCAACTCTGAACTCACACTTCTTTTTGTGACTCTTGTGTTGCTGCTAAAGATGGTTTTCGTCTTGATGCAAAATGTATCATCCTTCGGCAGCCATGTTAATCCTAGGGTCTTAACACTGTCACGTGATTCTTCGTCAAAATCGAGATTTATTTCTTGATGATCTGCTGGAATCCCTTGCAGCAATTGCGGATGGTTAGCACACCATTTTCGCAACTCAAATCCTGCGGTACTTAAAATTGTTGTCAGTTCCCTTTGAGCCGTGATGGCGGTGGTTAGACTATCACTTCCGAGTAAGCCATCGTCCACATAAAAATTGTTCTGCAACGCCGAGGCTCACAGGGGGTATTTTGTGCGATTTTCTTTGGATAACTCTAACAAACATTTGATGGCAAGATATGGTGCTGCTTTGGTGCCGTAAGTCACTGTGTTTAGCTGATAATATTTAATCTCTTCTTCGGGATTTTTCCTCCATATGATAACTTGATGCATCCGATCATGGGGGTTGATTAAGATCTGCCTATACATTTTCTGAATATCTGTAGTGAAAACGTATCTTGGAATTCGAAAGCGTAGTAAGACGGTAAACAAATCATTTTGGATGATCGGCCCTGTGTGCATTATGTCATTTAATGATAATCCTGATGATGTCTTCGCTGAAGCGTCAAAAACTACCCGTAACTTGGTACTGCTACTATCAGGTTTGCTAATACAATGGTGTGGAATAACGTAATGTGGTCTGCGCCAAATGCCTGTGCTTGATACTTCAGTCATGTGTCCCAAACTCTTATATTCTTCCATAAAGTTAGTGTAAGAAATCTTCAGTTCAGGGTTTTTTCCTACCCGCCTTTCTATTGCCAAGAAACGATTAAGAGCCATTTGTTTTGAATCTCCTAATGCTGCTGGATTATCCGTGAAGGGAATTTTTACCACAAATCGTCCATCGGAGTTTCTTCGAGTGTTATGAGAAAAATGCAATTCACATCGTTTTTCTGTAGCTGTGAATTGGGATTTGTGGTTTTCAACTCCTTCCAATTTCCAGAACCTTTCGATTAGTGCACTTGTATCTTCATCAGCTTCACTAAAAATGCCACATGTAGCAGAAGTAACTTTGGTTTCTTCTACCTTGCCAGACACTACCCATCCAAATATAGTATTTTGTAAACTTGGGAGATTGTTGCTTAATTTGATTTGACCAGTTGATAGTACTTGTTAGAAAAATTCTGCACCGAGCAGCACATCTATGTTGCCAGGCTGAAAGAATGTTGGATCAGCGAGTGGTATATTGGGTGGAATATTCCATGACGACACATCTATAAATTTTGACGGCTGAGCGCTTACAATTTTTGGCAACACAAGCGCTTCCAGCCGTGCTTCGAATCCATTTATTGTGGACCGCATTGTTACTCTTATTCGTGATTTACAATCCTTCTTGTTGGCTCCAATCCCTTCTATACTGAATGAAGCGTGTTTTTGTTGGAGTCCCAGCTTCTTAACAAGTCTGTCTGTAACAAGATTTACTTGAGAGCCAGAATCCAACACTGCATTTAAGCTCTCGTCCACTGTTTGTTATTAGTTGTATACAAACAGTGCTGAGCATAACGTATTTGTTGCAGCTAGCCTCATCTGCTGCGGATAAGCTGACTGGAATGGATCCCGTCTTGTTAGATGACGATGTGGGCGCATTTCCTGTCTTTAATAACATTGATCCTTGATTGTTGGATGTTGATAATGATGAATTGGTTGGCTTTGTTGACATAGCCTTTTGCTGCTTGCATGATGATGATGAACGGACTGGCCTTGTTGACATAGGTTGTAGGATGTTTGATGAATACGACGGAGTCCTCATGTCATCTTGGTTGTCGAGATGAAGTAACGTGTTGTGTGTTTTGTTACATCTTGTGCATTTTCTCGATTCGCAGTTGTTTGCAAAATGTCCCTCTTTTAAACAATGTACGCATCGCTTGTTGGTTTTTACTATCTGAAGCCGCTCTGCTGGCATCATGAGTAAAAAGGTCTTGCAGACAAATAATGGATGAGTTCCAGACTTGCATACATTGCACTCATATTGAGAGTATTGATTTGTCGAAATTGCTGACACACATGATCTTGCTGAACCTTGTCTGTCCTTGTGATTTACTGCTTCTAGTGATTGGAATTGGGCTTCCAAAAAGGTCAAAAAATCCTTAATTGTTGGCAACTCCTTTGAATTTTTTAGGAATTGCTCATACCTGATGTGTGTTGATCTATCAAGCTTCTTTACAAGTAAGTGAAGAAGCAGTAGATCCCAGGACGAAGTTGTTATTCCGAGGCCTTCCAGTGACATCAGGCACTCCTGCGTAGTGTCATGTAAATTTTTTATAGAAACAACCGATGAGGCGTTGAATTCTTGCCCCAACATCCTTTGTATTAGCGTGGAGCACAGTACTCTTTTGTTGTTATATCTTTCTCGTAACATACCCCAAGCCAAGTCGTAATTATCTTGGGTGAGTGACAGATGCCTGATTAATTTTTCAGCTTCCCCTGATAGGTTTGTTTTGAGATACCACATTTTGTGGATTTTCGGCAATGCTTGTTGGTCCACTATTTGAGAAAAAAGTTCGTAAAATTGTTGCCACTTGAGGATATCCCCATCAAATTGTGGAATGGTGACTCTTGGTAGTCTTAGTGGCTCTTCATTTGCAACGTTTTCTGGTCGTGGTACGTCAGCTGGGCGTGCAAATTGTATCCGACTAGCATATACTCGAGTTTCGCATGCCACATATTGTTCATAATTGTAGCCAATTTCGCTTGGTCACAGTTTTCACACAAGCTGTAATTTTAAGTTTCTATTTCCAACCAAAGTCTGTTTATTTGTTGAAGATTCGCCTCATGACATCTTGACTGGTCATCTGGATACTTCGCCAAGCCATCCAATAACCATCAGCCATAACAATAGCAATAACCATAAGTTGCAATAACCATAAGTTGAGTGAATTCAGCAAGGCTTGTTGTCGCCTGATCATCTTGGTAAGGTTTGTTGATGCCGATGAATCGAATGATGGACGACTGTGAGGAGCAGTGGCTGAATCAGATCGTTGCTCTGTTGCTGTTGCTGAGGTGGAAAAGCCTACTTCTTTCCCTGTAGAATCCTTGCTTAATGTTTCTAAGCGATGGACTTCTTCTTGAAAAATATTGATATAGCTGGTTGCTAAATTGTTGATTTTCTCATAGTATCCTGTGGTGAAATAGTCATGCTCCATGGGCTGATTAGTAAGTGTTCGAAGCTCACTGTCGTGTTCTTCAAACTCTTCCCAATATTTTGTGAGACGCTGCAGTCGCTCATTGAAATAACTTGTGGTCGTTTTCCTTTGTGGTGAATCCTTCTTGAAGTCTTTGATCAGATTTTGTATTTCTTCTCCAACTCCCTTTTGCACTTCCAAGGTCTGTTGGAAAGTAGCCATTTTTGAAGAAACCCAGCAGGAGTTTGTTTATTTGTTGAATAGAAGACAGGAGTTTGATTACAGTTGATTTGGTGGCGTGTGAGCCCACCCGGGGGCGCCAATGTTTAAACCCGCGTTTGGATTTATTTTAGTTTGGTTATAGACCCAAGCACATAAACTTGGACTATGGTTTTAAGTTTGTTGTCACAAACAGCACTTGAACTGTTTGTGGAGCTGGAAAGTTTTGATTATAAGAAACACTCGGTTTGATTGTAAAACACGTACTCACCTTTTATTAAAGTCTTTTCGCCCTTTTATAGGCGAAAATCAATACAATATACAGTAAATATTAACAAATAAAATCGATGAAATATGTAAAAATACATAAACAAAATTGACTTCAAATATTAGTGCATATTTCTGTATGCACAAAAAACAACCTTGGCCATGAGTTGAGTCGTCAGCATATTTGACGAGCATACGAAAATAAGCAAAACAAAAGAGTCATATTTCTATGCTCTGGTTGAACTGTTTTTTGTTCTTACTTTATTACGTTGAGTTTACTCGCGTTCAAGACCAAGGTTGTTTTTTCGATGGAAATGTACTGATTCAAAACTTTGAAATGCACGATTCTCTGACCATGAAAATTGACTCTTCATAGCCAGGAAAACGTGCGAGTTCAGTGGCCCTGAACCCGTACATATGTTATGCTATGAGTTTTTTTAAATTTTTTATAATTTTAATTTTCTCAGTTCTTCAGTAAACCATACAGGACCAGATGATAAAAGGGCTTTTCTCTGTGGTATTGATGATAGAAAATAATCATTGAGAGTTCTATTAAAAGCAGAGACAGCCGAATCAAGGTTTACTGGCGATGTTTGTGTATAAACGCTATTTAGTACGGATGTCCAGTTAATATTAGATATATTGTTTTTTAACAAAACATAATTGGCTCTTTTAAAATTGAACTCAGCAGGAGGTTGAGCAATACGGTTCTTTACAGATTGTTTAGGAAAATTAAGAGCATATAGCGTTTATAATAATTTATTTGGAACTAATATGTATTCTTAAAACATATCTTTACAAGTTATTTACAATAAACTACCGAGCGTTTCGGTATCGCGGTACCAACTGAACTTTATGGTAACATGGACCATAGTCCATGCCACCACAGTATGTTAAACAAGCGCTGCAGCGCACCACATAGAAATAACTACAATCCACGCTTTGTTCATTATTTCGTATTGGCCCAATGGCATGCCAAGCCTTACATTTATAATCTCTCGCTTCGTCACCAGCGCTAGTGACAAAGCGAGAGACGTTATGCTATAAAAAATGCTGACGCCGCCAACTCCAGTCGACATCGCTTGTGCACTTGCCTGGGTGTTGGTTAGCTACGCCAACACACAGGCAGCTAGTGCAAAGAAATAAGAACCAATGCTTGTTGTTGTACAACAAACACAGCCTGGACAACGCTATACTATTCATCATAGCATAGCGCAGAGTCGGAGTGACGATCGCGAGTCGCATGTATGCGTCAAACGGACGGAACGTCGGTGTGTCACCGTGCCAACATGTGTGGCCACAAATAAACGTCTCAAGTGATCGTTTAATCACTTAAAGAATTTGCTTAGTTTGCCGCTCGTGTGACAAACTAAGTTGCTAGAATCAAAGAGTGGATGTTTACATTACATTTATTAATATGCCGTTTAAAGTTGCAACAAAGTGTCGCCAACTGCTTGAGGAGCACTATACGGGAGCGGATCAGAACTGAAGGTTCCGCCACAAGCAATTTCTAAAGTTGGATGGTACGTATCTTCAGGGAGCACGAGTGGATCTGTCCTTGAAACTGAAATAATATTGCTGTCGTCAAAATATACAAGATCTAACAAACGGCAATTCTTGTTAAAGTGGTTGTTTAATTGAAAAAGTCCTTGACTTGAAAGCTCATTTAAAAATTAGTTAGCAGATGAGTATTCAGACGAAGGCAATAATATTGCAGGTTTTTCGGTGCGAGTTCCATGCGACCCTTGGAAGATTAAAGTCACCCGTTGTTAGAATGTGATCATGAGGCTGAAGTTTTAAACACACTTTATTTATCGAAACCAAATGTTTCAAATATACCTCTACGTTGGAAACGGGAGGAATATATGAACATATTACATAAAGATTTAATGAACCAAACGTTACAAGAACACAAAAAAATTCAATATCAGATGCCTCAGGAATTATTATTTCTTGTGAGAAATAAGAAGATTTTACGGCAATTAAAACTCCACCGCCATTAAAAGAATTACCAGCAATAGCGTTTCTATCTTTGCGGCAAATATTGAAATTATTAGATAGAATTTCAGTATTTGGGTGTAAGCCTAACAGCCAAGTTTCACTGAAAACAATTATGTCAAAAAATAGGTTGTGGCTCAAAATATGTAAATATTTTAACTTTGTAATTAATCCTCGAACATTTTGGTATAAGATAAGGAATGCAAGGCAACAATCTAGTTTTTTTGTTTAGTAGTACGAATAGGTAAAGTAGCTAGTGAAGTTCTAGGTTGTGATCTAGGAATATATTCGTGGATCAACGTATTTTCAGGCCAAAAACCTTGATCTAATACCGTATTAAAGAGATTCCCAGGCAAATTTATTTTGAAAGAAGATACAGTACGCTCATATGAAAACTTGAATTTGTAAACCGAAATATTCTTGTTAACAATATTCAATTTAGAGTTTATATGATGTAAAACGTCTTCTTCGGATGTATCAAGAGCAAAACGAGACACAAATATAGATCTAGAAGGCTGGACAACCACAAGTTCTTTACAAGACGGCAGAATAATGCTTTTTTTCAATATTTGTTTTGGTATAGCACCAGTTAAAACCGAGCTCATAACGGAAGTTGATGGAATAGTATTAGTAGCAGTACAGGCTTCGGCATAAGTTTTTTTCATACCAGAATTACCCGGAGAATCATCACTTATGACTATAGTTGGTACTACTTCAGAAGACTCAACCGGATGTAAATTCAGATCAGCTGATGCAGCCTCATTAGTAGGGGCAATATATTCCCCATTTTGATCTTTATTTGCAGACTCAGTTGATTGCGCTTTGGAAGGTGAGCTCAAAACAGGTGAAAGTGAAATAAAATCATTATTGTTAACAGATTGAGGTATAGATATAGCGCCAGGCTTAGCAGATTTAACAGAACTTCGAAGATTCATGGGTGGTCGTTTAGGTTTATGGGAAACGACGTTTATGGGCTTATGGGCTTCATCCATGATTTTAAATTTTATGAACAAATCTTCAAAATCAGCCAATCTGGCTTGAGCCGCCACCAAGTCCTTAGACACCTCTAAAAAGCCTCTTCGAGATTGCCTTATAAGCTTTAAAATATCTACATCAGTAGATCTGCAGTCTGTACAAGACCAACGAAGTCCTTTACTTTCATTGAGTGCAAAAATTCAAAAATTCTCGGATTCAATGCTGCACACTTTACATGAAAAAAAGCATCACACAACCAGCAATTAGCCAGCTGGTCAGATTCACCTTTTACAGTGCAGTTGCGAAAATTGCAGTACATTTTTAATTAAAGAAATATATCTTACAAAAGTGTAATAAAAAGTGCAATAAAAGTACTATGGCAACTCTATTTCAGTGACAGTTTGAGAATCAAACAAATTATTTGTCAAAACAGTTTGAGAAGCACCAGCGACAAGATAGTGAGCTAACGTCAAAGTGCAACTGAAATTAAAAACCAAGTTTCGCTCTCACATCAACAAGCAAAACATAAAGTTGTTGTTGCTAGATAATAAACAAACTTAAATAAAAAGAAATATATATACGTATATATAGTATGAATGCAAATATTTTGTAAAGGATTATCCAGCTTTTTTAGCGATGAAAATCAGGAACAATAAAGATGAAGATCCTCAGCAATGCTTAGCAGACCAACTCGAATAATTTTTAGCTTAATAATTTCACGGAAATTAACAAAATTAAATTTATTGCTAGAGCACGAATAAAAAATACAACTAAGGAAAACAGTGTTGCCAGTGTATATGTATATGCCAGTGTGTATATTTCATGGAGAATGAAATAATCTCCAATTGTACAAAAATGTTGGGGACAGGCTTAGAAGTTCTAGCTGAGCCACTTGATAAACTTGATGTTATTGTAAACTCAACAGAATTTATAATAGCTAGATATTTTCCAATTACTGATATCGAGGATTACGAGTTGTTAAAGATTAACGCCATACCAGAAAAAATAACAGACAATGTTTTCCGAATAGTTCAAATGACGACTTATTTGTTTGGAGTGAACTTTAACATGCAAAGGTATTTCGAATCATCAAACGAAGACATCAATAAAGCCTTAAAAATGAAATGCGACGACACTTATTTTGCAGTCAGCAATATTTCTCAACATTGACACAAGTGAAAATTGCATCATTCAACAACTGTATAAAAAAATATCCTTCAACAGATGTCCATCGCAAAAATTTAGCCTAAGCAACACCATCTGGAAAGAATTATGGACTCACAACGCATGGATATTTGTTACACCTACCCAAACAACAGTTGATATAACTTGCGGAGTTAATCGTGAAGAAGTCGTTTTAAATGAAACTGGAATTATCCACATCACTCCTGATTGCAACATTCAGTCAAAATTTATAAGACTGGAGGCACACCTTAAAGAGGAAATTTCAGTAGTAATGCACTACTCTAAACCACTGGCAATGATTAACAGCAGTTCTATTAGCAGTCAAGAACCTGTTCAAATAAATTAAATGAAACTGTTATTCCGCTAACAGCAGACTTAAGCAAATTGTTGAAGTCTAACGAAAAGAAATTAAGTGAATCTCTAAATAATCTTCACTCCACCAACTGGAATACAGTATGAAAACATCAACACTGGATGAATATCATCGTAGCTTCTATTGCAGCAATCATGTTGTTGGGTATATTAGCGGTTATCATTCGATTCGCGTAAGATTCGAGCATGTCGAAACAGCTTCAAACGGTCTGACGACATAAAGCTTCAAATCGTCAAGGGCAACGATAATTCAGCATTTGAAGTAAAATGGTAACCTTATTCCAACCAGAAGACCAATTTGTCGGAAGTGGCAAAATTTTGATGAAATCAACAAAAAAAAAATAATATATTAATTGATTGCAAAACAGCCATTAACTTGGCCAGTTTTTGTGCGCAACTTTAAGCAGACATTGCGAATGCAGCACGCGCACAACAATTAGGTCAAACTTAATGTTCAATTATTGCAATTTAATGTCGCAATAATTGGTTTTGCAAGAAAATATTTAAATAAGCAGTTTTAATCAAAATATAGGTCAACCACAGTTTGAGTAACTTGCACTCAAATTGCTGAGCTTAATTGTTCAATTTTGTTTTATAAACTTCGTGTTATACTAACTTAACGGCATTAACAAGCATGTAGCAATCAAACCAGGTTGAAGTGTGGTTTATTTGTCAAAACAATAAAACAACAAGTTTTATTCACGGTATATAAGGATTTTTGAGTATGGCAAGTGTTTTGTCGCTATATCTTTTGCACTGTTGTACAAATACTATAGAAAACTGTAACTTTTTTGATTCGGGGGCAATTAACTTTATTTTTAATATGCTGTAAACATTTCAAACATCGTTTTAATATATTATGAAATTCATATCGCAGAAAATTTGAGCAGTAAATTTGATATCTAAGTGATAAAAATAAAAAAAAAAAATAAAAAAATTTGTGCTTTATTTATCTTCTAAAAAAATAATCTGTTGTTATTTCTTCATGAAACTACTTAGTAACAAATAATAATCTAATTTTTATGAGGGTAGACTGCATTTGAAAGAATTAAAATTGGTGTCACACTCTCTGCATTGCCATTTAAATTAAATTTAAACTTCTTAATAAAATCACAAATTTTGCAAAATCGGATCAATTTGATTTCTTTACTGTTAACTTTAATTAATGCCTTTTGAAATTTTTGTTTCTTTATGTTTGTCTTGCAGCAAAGTGTAATTGATTTTTCGTACAAAAATACATTTAATTTCCCGCAAAGTTTCCTTCCTTATACCTACGTCTATGTAATGTCCAGTACATGCCAAGCCTAACTACCGCAAAGCCAACTATTAGTTTTCCCTCAGTTATTTTTGAAAAATAGCTCTACTCCGAAATATGTTTGATGAAGGCTCGACGTACTTGTTAATCTTTGCCGCGTACACCCCCAACGATCCCAAAAAACAAACTCGTGCCCAGATGGGATTTGATTTGTTTGCAGTGTAAATGTTCTTTTAAATTACAGAAAACTACTGTGGCTTACGTTGTTTCCATCGTTAGAATAGAGAACTTTCGAGGCAGGTCCTTATCTCCAAGGCAAGTACGGAACATAAAATGCCTTCAATACCAACTGGTGAACTTGGGGTGAAAATCTTATCAGTTTTAATCTTTGCCAAGTTGAGCAGAATTAATGCTGGCAGAGACACAGGAATGCATTCGGTTTTGGAAGAGTTTTTTGGAATTTCAATAACATTCAATAACCAATAACAAGGAAAATTCTTCATTTTTTCAATTTGTTTTAAAATTTAAAGCTTGGATCATTCGCATCAGTCTTATCTGGGGCCTCAACTATTTATTTATAATTTTGATATAATAAAAAATGTTCCTTCTTAAGAACGCTCATAAATATAAGTAATTGTGTTGCTTTGAGTATAGCCCATGCGGTCAATCTTGTTGGTACATTAGTGGATAACGTTATTAATGCACCTGTGCTGCGGCTACTGGACATGTGGATGCGGTATTTCTTTGCGGTCTTAGCATGGACTTAAAAATACGTATTCATTTTCTCATGAAATGTATTTGGATGCATACACTGCGCGAACGGTTTTCATTGCCTTTTAGGCTGGCGTCACCCTATCTCAATTATATTGATGTTAAACTATGTTTTAGGGTTCTTTGTGCTGGGCTACTTTTATCGTTCTACATGCAATTTGTTCATAATAAATGTGCGCGGGCAGGTTCCATTAAGAGTTAATGGACGCTTACCTACCTTACCGCTGCCTTTTTAACCTTTTTAGTATCACCGATAACATCGGCAGATGCATTTGTGATGCCCACCGATGGACATTGAATAACTTTTAATTTCATTCAAAAATTCATCACATTATGCTTTCAAAGGCCTATAAAGAAAGTCTGTCTCTTTAGTCAAAAGCAGTTTATTGCTATTAATAAAAATTTACTTGTAAGAATAGCTGGTAAAAATCATTAAAAATAAAAGACAGGCAATGCACAAGATGTGTTCAGCCAACGCTCTGAGCGTTTAAGTGCTGCAAATTAATTTCATTCACCAAGCAGTCGCGACATGTTTCCTGGTCTCAGGTCATTCACGCAGTTTAGTGTTATTGTGATTTTAGCCTCTGCATCACTTGCACCAAGTTTCGAGCGAACACATTTTTGTTGTCCTCAGCACATTAATTATCAGCGATATCTTGTTAACAAATCGGCAAACATGCATCCAACCTTATGGCCAAAAACAATAAAAAACACATCCAACGAAACTCTTGCCTGATTAGTTTATCGCCAAGATCGCCATAAGATAACAGCAAGAAACACAAATAATTGATCGTACGTTGGTAGCGTTGAGATTCACCAGTCCACACCAGCTCTATCGCATTTTTGTTGTTTTGTTGAGAATTCAGATATTAAATGCAACAAGCTTACCCAGAAGTGACCACCATCAAGCTGAGATTATTCTGACTTGACCGAACTTCAGCTATTCAACGAGTCCCGTGTGTTTTTGCAGATCGTTGTTTGCGATAAAAATCTTATGCTGCAATAACTCATTTACTGCCAAGAATGCAAGGAGTAATTTTGTTGCTTTCTGTTGACTGTTCTTCGTGTCTCTGTCAACATGTGAACAAGATATCATCAATACTAGGCGCTATCTGGTTTTCAATTTGTTGAATATGGAAGCGCTATGGAATGTATTCACTTTTTTCCAAAAAATAAAATAGTCATGGACTATGCTGAAATTCCAGGTACTCACATGTAGGGTAATTTTAAGTTGGTGCGTAGTTACTACTTCTGGCTGATGCCGTAAGTGAGAAAAAGTTAAATTATTCAAAAAAGAAAATAAAATAATGTTTTCTTTGTGGCAAGAAATAAGTTTGCAATTTTACAAAAAAGAATAAAATTAAAAGCATAGCAAAATCCAAAAATGGACACGCAAACATCAAAAGAATTTAGCAATTTTTTACTATTGGTATGGTCGCCATTAAATGTTTGTTAACGATTCCTCACAAAAAAGTGTATTTTAGATACAAAAACCGTCATAAGAATTAAACAAGAATATACTATGACGTTTAATAAAATTTTGCGAAATTTTTTTGAGAGTGTGGCCTCACCGAAGGCAATGATTAAGTAAAAGGGCATAGCGTATGCCAGTTTTAATATTGATTTCAATGTCAAAAATATATATCATTGGTTAACAAGCAGAACGCACTTAGTCAAAAAATTAGGTTTCATGATAATTAATATTTACAATTCAATGAAGATAATTTTGTATTTAATAATTTGATCGCTGACACAATAATTTACATAATTAATAACATTTTAGCTTTAGTTGGAAAAAGTAATTTTCTTGTCTTAAAAATTAGTCTAGTCTTAATTATAATCTAGTTTTTCAACTAATAGAATAATCTGAAAAAAAATCTTACGATAATTTCAATTTTATTTTACTGTCCGCTAACTTTTTTATTCATATAAAAATTGCAATAAAAAAAACATAAAAAATAAAATAAAACGCTTTTCTGGGCGAAGATCAAGGCAATCATTAGTATTATGGTGTAATGGAAAAGACGACAACTACGAATGCAAAATTTCAGGAACTACCCCATTTGCACTCATTCCCATTAAATTCTTATTTATTCCATGACATTAACATTAAGTTAATTTACTATAGCTCCAACATTATCCACAGACTTATAGCCCTATTCTGTTGATTGATATATGTAAATTTATTGACAACTGTAAAAATGTCTTATTTTTAAATATAAACAAAAGCTCAAAACATTACAAAACTGTTAGCAACATAAAAAAATATTCAGAACAAATAAATAAGCGAACCATTTTGAATGTTTTCAACCCCTTGTACCAAAAAATAGCACATAAAAGACTAGCTTGTCAATGAATTTACAGTTGTCAATCAACAGAATAAGACTATTATTTTGTATGAGTTTTTTTTTTTTGGGCAACAGCACTGGGTGACGAAATCAACAAAAAAAAAAACAAAATCACAACCAAACTTTATTCTTAAAGAGGGATATGTTAAGAGTCCATCGCACTTGATTTCATCTCTAAATGCATTCACAATTTTTTTTTTTATTTATTTTTAAACTAAAAACTAATGGCTCAACAAATAAATAGTCATATCAGGACAAGAAACTTCCATCCCCATTTCAGTCAGGATTCCGAACAGGGCATGGGTGTTCCTCTGCTGTAGTAAAGGTTTTGGATGACATAAGGACGGAATATGATTCTGGTAACATCACATTGCTAAGTTGGCTTGATTTTTCAAAAGCATTTGACAAGGTAAACCATAAATATTTGTTTCAAAAACTCAAGCTCTTATTCGGATTCAGTGTAAGTGCTGTCAATTTAATCTCAAGTAACTTGTCTAATCAGTTGCAAAAAGTTAAAGTTGGGAATAATTTTTCGCAGAATCAATTGGTACTAAGTGGTGTTCCACAAGGTTCTATTCTTGGTCCACTTTTATTTTCATTGTTTATCAATGACTTATTTTCTGTCTGCAAACACTCCTTTGTTCATGCATATGCTGATGATGTTCAGCTGTATCTTTCTCGGCGCATTGGGCTTCTTGATTCAACCTTGTTGCAGATTGAATGAAGATCTCAATAACATCAGTGAGTGGTTCAAAGACAATGGTCTTCAATTGAAAGCTGCCAAATCGTATGTTCTACCTATATGTCAACATAAAATTAGTGTTGATATTATCCCTGACTTGTGTATTGGGTCTAACAAGCTGAAATTTGGGTTGAATATTAGAAATCTGGGTTTTTATATAAAAATTATATAAATTATATAAATCGTCTCTGTCGTGTACTGATCACATTAACAGTCTAGTCCAAAAAGTGTATTATGTCCTTCGTAATTTAAGAATTTCCGCTAGTGTTACTCCTTTAGGGAACAGGGGGCGACACATGGCAACGTGTCTGACCGCCTCAACCTGGCGAGGCCAGCACTATCCATGTCGAAATCGTCTCAAGCCGACTCAAACCCCCAAGTGGTGTTCCCTGGGCAACGGTAAACTGGCATCCGTCAGTTTGACGGCTAATTTGAGCGGCCATAGACCTTAAGCATGGAATGTGCGCAGGGTTTGGGTCCCGCCACATTACTACTGCCCAATGAAAACTAAACCAGCCTCGGATAAGAACCCCAATTACGTTGACGACCACCGCAAACGAAAAACGGACAATGATTTACCGATATGCACCTGGAATGTCCGGACCCTTTATAGGGAAGGTGCCATTATCCAACTGGCGGAAGCCCTCAAAACAATAAAATCTGACATCACCGCCATCCAGAAAATGCGATGGAAAGGGCAAGGCTGCTCTAAACAAACACACTGCGATATCTACTACAGCTGCCATGCGGAGAAGCGCGAATTCGGATGTGGATTCGTCGTTGGCCGGAAACTACGCCACCTTATTTCCCGGTTCACACCTGTGAACGAAAGATTGGGCACGATCCGCATCAAGGCAAAATTTTTCTACATTAACCTTATTTGCGCACACGCCCCGACGGAGGAAAAGGACGAAGCCGTCAAGGACGCTTTCTACGCTAGACTTGAGGATGTATATGACCACCTTCCGGTCCATGACGTGAAAATAGTCCTCGGCGATTTTAATGCGAAAGTCGGAAGGCATCTTTGGCCCCACTGTCGGTCAGTTCAGTCTTCACAAGACCTCCACGAACAACGGTCTAAGACTGATCGACTTCGCCGCGGCACGAAACATGGTAGTTAGTGGCACCAGATTTAAGCACCTTGACATCCACAAGGCCACCTGGCTGTCCCCGGATCAAAAAATGCGAAACCAAATTGATCATGGTTTAATCGACGGAAGGCATGCCTCTAGTGTTCTAGATGTGCGTACATATCGGGGGGTCAACATTGACTCCGATCATTATCTTGTCGCAGCCAAGATCCGCATGCGATTATGCAACGCAAAGAACATACGCACAGGAATGCAACGAAAGCTAGATGCCACCAAGCTGCAATTACAACGAACTGCCGAGGCCTACTCCGCTCAACTCTCGGTTAAGCTCAACCAACCAACCTCTGGACCCGACGACGTCGGCAGACATTGGGCGCATATATCCCACTCCATGCGCGCTGCCGCTAAAGAAGTCATTGGTTTCCGGCGCCCGCAACCTCGGAACCACTCCTACGATGAGGAGTATCGCAACGCGACAGCAGTAAAAAACGCCGCATAGAAAAAAACGCTGCAGTCAGCTGCAACTCGAGCCGTGCGAGAAAACTAACGCGAAAAGAGGAAGGAAGAGAGGCGGCTTTTCAGACGCAAGAAAAGAGAGCAGGAAAAGCGTGAGCGTGAGGAACTAGAGGTATATCAGGGCAAGAAGGATGCACGAAAATTCTATCAACAGATTAAGCGTCTAACCCAAGGTTTCAAGCCCGGAGCATCCACTTTTAGAAACGAAAATGGAGATCTGAATTCGGATACACAGTGTGTGCTTAGATTGTGGAGATAGCACTTCTCCAATTTATTTACTGGCGACGATGCCACCAATGCCGCCAATGGAGAGCGCAGTTCAGTGTCACCAATTGACGATGACGGAGTAGAAGTATCACCACCTAGCCATGAAGAGGTTGGAGTTGCTATCCAACGACTCAAAAACAATAAAGCAGCGGGTACTAACGACCTCTCAGCCGATAGTTTAAAACCGGCGGCGATGAATTGAGAAGGCGCATGCATCAGCTCATCAGCAAAATATGGCTGTCAAAAAGCATGCCCGACGATTGAAACCTCAGCGTACTATGCCCTATACTTAAGAAAGGAGACCCAACAATATGCGCCAGTTATAGAGGTATCTATAACTATAACAGTGTTTTTTCCATCGCATATAAGGTTCTCTCAAGCGTACTGTGTGAAAGATTAAAGCCAATTACAAAAACACTGATTGGACCTTATCAGTGAGGCTTTCGACCTGGTAAGTCCACCATAGACCAGATTTTCACGCTACGACAAATCCTGGAGAAAACCCACGAAAATCAAATTGACACACACCATTTGTCGATTTTAAAGCTGCGTTCAATAGCCCGAGAAGGGATTGCCTATACGCAACAATGTCTGAGTTCGGTATACCTGCAAAGTTGATTAGACTTTGCAGAATGACGTTGAGCAACACACGCAGCTCCGTCAAGGTAGGAAATGACCTCTCCGAAACCTTCAATACCGAAAGAGGTTTCAGGCAAGGCGATCCACTGTCTTGCGATTTCTTCAACATCATCATGGAGGGGATCGTACGAAAGGCCGGTGTGCATCGTAATGGCACCATTTTCTATAAAGGTGTCCAGCTCCTTGCGTACGCTGATGATATTGATATTGTCGGCAGAACCAAGAGAGATGTTACCGCTGCTTTCGCCGCTATCGAAAAGGAATCAGCCAAAGTGGGTTTGACGATAAATGAGGGTATAACAAAGTATATGCTGTCTACAAACAAGGGAGAGCAGGGCTTAGACTCCCACGTTTCATCCGGCAGCTATAACTTTGAAGTAGTCAAGGAGTTTGTATACCTTGGCACCGCCATTAATTCCACCAACGAAATCAGCCTGGAGATAAAGCGAAGAATAATAAATGCTAATAGGAGCTACTACGGGCTCAGTAAGCAACTAAGTTCCAGAGCCCTCTCCCGATCGACAAAATTAACACTCTACAAGACGCTCATTCTACCTGTGCTGCTTTATGGCGCTGAGGGTAATTTCGCAAACTGACGCAGCCGCTCTGGGGGTGTTCGAGAGAAAAGTTCTTCGCAAAGTCTTCGGTCCTGTTCGAGTCGGCGATGACTATCGCATCCGAATGAACCACGAGCTGTATGAGCTCTACGAAGACATTGACGTAGCTCGGCGTATAACTGTGCAGCTACTACGCTGGCTGGGTCATGTCCATCGTATGGACGACGAAGATCCAGCGAAAAAGGTGCTCGAGGCGAGGGTCGCTGGTCAACGACGACGAGGGAGACCTTGCCTCCGATGGATGGACCAGGCTGAGGAAGCCCTAACCGCACTTGGTGTATCCGATTGGAGAAGGCGCGCGCAAAACAGAGGCGCCTGACGAGAGCTGATGAGGTCGGTCGAAACCCGGACACGGGTTGTTACTGCCACCTAAGTAAGTAAGTAAGTTACTCCTGTCAATATTAAACGTAAATTGGTAATACAGTTGGTACTACCTGTGATAACTTACGCAGAATTGGGGTTTAGTTAGCTTGACTCCTCTTCTCTGTTAAGACTACAAGTTGCTTTTCATTATGCTACTCGCTATGTATTTGGCTTGCACAAATTTGATCACTTATCTAGTTATAAAAATGTCATAATTGGGTGCGATCTATCATCTTACCTTAATGCCAGAAACTGTATTTATCTACATAAGCTGATTCATACAAAAACACCTTAATACTTATTTAGTTTATCTAGAAGAAGTAAAGTTCTTATAATTCCAAAACATGTTGAGATAAGTGACAGTGAGAGGTACCTTTAGGCAATCTGTTCTTAATTATTTTTCTTCCCTCTAATTATTCTCTTCACTTTCTTGAAATTCTTAAAATTCATTAATTTTTTATTATATGTTCCGGTAACTCTTTTATGTGCTATTATATATATATATATGTTAATTTTAGAGCAAATTATTATCTTTTCAAACTTGTATGTACCCTTAGTTATGTTAATTTACGAAAGAGTTGTTATCATATCTATATTGAATGTATTTATGTTGTACTATAAAAGAAATTAGTTCTTACTGTACTAATGGTTTGAATTTTTGAATATATGAAATCAAATTTGAAGTGCTAAAATTTTGTTGTGCCGGAATTCATTGAATTTGTATGGCCATTTTCCTTATTGGAATTGAAAACCAGAATCCATTTCTTTTTGGTAGAATTTCACGTTAAATTAGGCTATGAATAAATCCGATAAAATGCAAAATGAATCATGTAGCGAAGAAAATTCTTGTATTTGATTTAATTTAAAAAAAAAAAAATGGTGTTTCTATCAATTTAATTAATTAATATTCCATTAACGACAATAAGTTGCACGTAAAAATACCTTTCCACAAAACTTAAGCACATTGAAATCGGTTAAGAGTTCGCTAAATGGTGGCAGTTTTAGGGTTTTTTTTTTTTTTTGTCCAACAATGATATCCAGGGCTTGGATTTTGCTCTAACATAGACATTTTCTGATGAAGCAAAACACCGTTCATAGTCCACAGGTACCGAGGCTAAACATTTTTAGGACATTTTTTTTCATTTTTAGCCATTTCTGATTTTTAGGTCTTTTTCCATAGTTTTATGTCTTATTTTGAGTAATTTTTACCGATTTTTATATCATCTTTTATTTTTTTTAGTAATTTTAGCCATTATTAGGGCCAGTAAAATATTTTATTTGAAATTCGTCAACCCAAAACAGTTGAAGAGGCTCAAACATTTTCAATAATTAAACAAAGAGTATAATTTTCAAAATTAGAAAAAAAATGTTTTTTTTTCCAATCTAAGGTGCTTATCAAAACTATATGACACCAAAAAAAATTTTATTATGCATTCTTGCCAAATATTTGTTGATTACAGTCAGAAGAAAGCTCAAGAACAGAATGAGAGAACAAACTGTACTTCTTTAAACAAAGTGTCTTTATAATCTCTAATCACTGATTTGAAGGAGTACCGTTAGCGTTGAAAAGCACTCATTTCTGCTTAACTGCAATCGTATCAAAACTATACGACAGTCATTTAAAAGTTCATCAATAGAGAGGTCGAGTCATTGTCAGTCTGAATATAAACACCAATTGTGATTTCAAGAAATTGTTAATTAAAATTTCACGCGGGGCTTTACTATCCAAAGGAGAAAGGTGTAAAATTTTAGCATATAATGAGCAAAGGCTAAGTTTTTCACAAATTTAAAAATAATTGGTCGTACACGTTGCGTATTGCCTTCTCTTTAAAAAATCCGAAAATATACATAAAAAAATACCAAACAGGTCGTAAAGCTAAGCTCTCGGAGCGTGATAAGCGAATAATTATTAAGAAAGCCAGAACTTGGACCATATCAAAAATTTTGTGAACTACTTTTTTTAATTCCCATATTTGCATTTTGTTTTATGTCTCTTTCTTAGTGACCCTGAAATTGGTCTTTACCTGCGACTTTACCCGTACTTGCACGACTGGGTGTCTTTTTAGACTTTGTTTGTTTGAGTTATTCGCAATGAGCACAAATGCAACGTTCTCAAATGCGTACCGGTTTGAGTAATTTTGATGAAAGTGAACTTTTGCTTATAGAGCTTTAGTAAGAAAGTCGCCAGAAACTCATGTTATAATTTTCATTCATTTAACCCGTTGTCAATTAACATGGGTGTATTATACCCGAATTGTTTTTACCATGTTGCTCCGAAGAACGATATCCAAATAATCTGAGATATTTTCAAGTATCGCTACGTTAACGAGGATATTGCACGAGAAGTACTCAATGTGTTTTCGCGACATTTATGGTACCTTTCAGAGACCCTAATAGGGCTTGCTTTTTTTTTGATAGGGAGATGAATATTGAAACGAAATATGAAATGGTCGCAGCGCTTAAACCGAAAAGTGATGTAAAAAAAAATAAGGGCACAAGTTTGGACGTAGAATACATTAAGGTTGGGAAGAAGAAAAAATGCAACGTTTTGGACTCATTGGACACTTCGGAATTGGGCATCGAGGGTTTCGTAACATCTCATACTCAAACATTTTTCAACCTTTTTTTTGCAAATGATCCCAACAGAGATACTCTTATGAGTTCTTTAAGCGTTGATAACAGCTGTTGGTTCAACGACAAATCTTACCTACTGGCTGAAGAACTTGTGAGAAACATTGTTGTCATAAAAGATACCTCCGAGAGGGCAATAAGTTTAATAATACGCTTCAATTCAATAAAGATTTGCTTTAATCACTAATAAAGAAAACGAAAAACAGTTGGCTCTGCAAGTGATTGAAAATCACCAGAATGTTTATCCTTATAACATTAAAAAAGAGGAGATACAAAATAAAATGCAAATATGGGAATAAAAAAATTTGTAAAAAAACTTTTTTTCTTAAAATGGTGACACAGAAAACCGAATTGTAGGAAAAATAATCACTCAAATTTGTTGTTTTTGACAATAAACTACACGATAAAGTCCAGAATTGTGTGTCCTTATTTTTTGCAGAAAATGTAGGATCTCGTCAAAGGTACGGTTCAAAGTTTAAAATCAATAAAACAAATATCAAAAACTCTGGAATTGATACTAGTTTTAATACTATAATTGATACTAGGTCAATGGTTAATTGTATCAAAAATTCGTTGGCATATTTGAGTTCAGCAAACAATTTTACATAAAAGTATGTTATAGTTATAGTTTTTGTATCGCCTTAGTGTTTATAAAAATTTAACTATAAAAAATTAAAAAACTAGTTCATTAAAATCACGTTTTATAGCGGCGCCCTTTCAGTTTTTGGAATTTTAACATTTTTTTTTAAATCACTCATTATTATGGCATCCAAGATTCATATTCTGCCCGTGATGGGAGGTTCTGAAATACTTTAGTAAAATGTATGGAGCCCTGAACCCATCTAATATATATGTTTGATACCATACAAAATGCTCCCATGTCAAATCTCAACCAATTTTGGTCATATTTAGCCTTTTGGAAAGACTATATGATGAGCAACATGTCGCGATATAGAACTTCGAAAAATAAAAAGTCGCTATGGAACGAATTAACAGTTTATTTATTTAAATTAATACATTTATATGAATGTAAGGTGAATGTTTATCCGATTTCACCATGTTAATTGGTTGTCAAAAACCAGCATCCAAACCAGCATTCAAACGCTTCCAATATTTTTGTGATGATAAAAAGGAAATTTTCATCTCTCGTTTTGCTCAAAAATTTCTCGAATGTTGCTTCCATCCAATTCCAACTGACCAAATGTTCTGCAAATAACGAACTTCTAAATGATTAACTCTTCATAAGCTTTCGAATATCGTTGGCAACGAGCATACCTGCATTTCAAAACATTCAAAGTATTTGTGTTAGTGTTATTTTAGTAACCTTCTTTAATTTTTGCATAACTTATATGAGGAAAGACTGCGCACAAGTATTGTAACCCAAACGAGCCTAATGGCAACAACTTTATATATATCTTCATTACACCTAACTTGATGTGAAATTAAGGTATATATATTTTTCCATATCATATAAAAGTATTAATTTAAAAATAAAAACTGTCAATTCGTTCCATAGTGACTTTTTCCATTTTTAAACTTCTATATCGAAACATGTTGCCTACATCGAAACATGTTGTCTTTCCAGCGAACTAAAGATGGTCGAAATCGTTTGAAATTTGACGAAATAAGAGCATTTTGTATGGTATTAAACATTTCAGGGGTGCTAAAAATTATTTTTTTTTGTGACTGATAAATAAATAAAAAATGTGTCAGCCTCAAGTCTGTAATAAAAAACCGACTACAAAATCACTACAGAGTAAAAAATAATTTTAAAATAACTTTTCCTTTTAATTTCTTAGTCATATTTGATAATTTATTCAAACATATTATTACATGAAAATCTTATTATGTTAATTTTTTTCTAACTTGTTGTATTATCATAAATGAATTAAGTTATTTATGAATATCGGCGCTAATATAATCAGACTTTTTATCAGAAGCGCCAACTTCAAAGCTTTTTTATTCATAAAGAAATTAATATATTTATGATAATTAAACAAATTAAAAACAAATTAAAATAATACGAGATCATATGTAATAATGCGCTTAAATAAATTATCAAATCTGGCCAAGAAATTAAAAGGAAAAGTTCAATTATTATTTAACTATTTATCAAAATTATTTTTTACTTTGTAGTAATCCTTTTTAGAAAGTATGATACATTTTCGAAAAAGTGTTTAAACTACAAAAAAACCATTGTTCTTAAAAAATGTGCTCTTTTAAATTCTGGAAGTTTGTTGGTTATTTCAAATATCTGTCTCTTAAATTTAAATAAGATGCCGTGAGGTTTGTAATAGTTATACCCATTCTTGTAACAAATTTTATTCGAAATATAGTGTCTTTCTAATATTGCCGCGCCCTTTTGTTGAATAAGCGCCCACTTTCTTGACCGTTATTTGTAATAATTGTGTCTACCTCTGTACTTCATTTCAGTACCCCAGTGTCAATATTAACTGAGATACAGTGTTTTTCTAGTATTACCACGCGCACTTGTCGAATAATGCCTACCGTAATTTTTAATAATTCTGCCTACCCTTGTACTAAATTTCAGTACCTTAGTGTCAATATTATTCGAGATACACTGTTTTTTTGGTATTGCCACGCGCTTTTCTTGAATACCGCTTACTTGTTTAGATTAAACATCTCCGTGTTTATGATATGTATCTGTTTACCAAAAATTATCGCTATCAGGCATATGGCTTAGGAGTTATCGATGTACATACAATTAAGGATACAGATAAGCCGACGAACTTGAGACCCTCCTTCATTTTGAAGTCGGTTATAAATAAATTAAGCTTTAATAAAACCTTATAAATTGCGTATATAACATGCGTTTTAATTATAAGAAAAACATTTTTTTGAATTTTTTTAATTTAATACTAAAATTTTTATTTTTTTAATGTTCTAAGGAGAGGCAACTGTCACCCTGCTTTAACCTCACTACGCCCATGAACATATACATGGGAATCAGTGTTTGTCGAAAAACAAAACCTTAAAATTGCCACCATGTAGTGAATTCTTAACCGATTTCTATGTTTAAAAGTTTAATAGAAACGTATTTTTACTTGCAATTATTTTTTGTGAAAAAAACAAATGTCGTTTATTGAATATTATTTAAGTAAATTTAATAAAAACGCCGATTTTCTAAAATTTAAAATAATACAAAAATTTCCTTTGCTACACGCTTCAATTGCCTTGCTATACTCTTCATATTTCTTTTTAACCGACTTCAAAAAGGAGGAGGTTCTCAAGTTCGTCGGTTTCTCTGTTTTTTTTTCTTTTTTAATGTATGTACATCGATAACTCCTAAACCAAATGGCTGATTGTCGTAATTTTTGGTGAACAGTTAGATATCATAAACACGGAGGTTTCCATTTTAAAAAGTGGGTGGTCATCGAAAAAGGGGCGTGGCAATGCTAGAAAAACACTGCATCTCGAATAATATTGACACTAGGGTACTGCAATTTACGCCTCCACGAGCAATGTTTCGGGCAATATTGCGAGCAAGAAAATGTTGTTTCATTTGGCAATATTTCGGTGGTGGGCAAAATATTGCCGCAATGTGTCTTATTTGAAATGGCGTTGAACGAGAGACACTTTAGCACTAAAGCATTAAAGGCTTTAGAAATTTGTGAAAAAAGCGAAAAAAACCAACGAAGAATTTGGGTAAATCCATTTTTAATTCGAAGATCTGAATTTAATTTGGAAGCTCATTTATTAAAAGATCTTTTGTGGGGGGAAAAGGAGTTTAAGGACTTTTGCCGTTTAACTCATGATAACCCTGTAGGAAAATCAACTAATTTAAAAGTAGTTGAAAAAAGTAGTTTTTTGTCAATACAACTAGTTGAAATTCTGACTTTTTTCTATAGAACGAACTAACATATTTTGTATGGTGATGTCCGCTAAATAAGTCAATTGACTTTCGTCTGCATATATTTTCAACTACTTGTTAAACTAGTTAAATTTAAATTATTTTATTAATTACTTTAAAATAAGCAATTGAAAACTATTTAATATTCCACTTACTGAAGATGAATTTAAAAGCATAAACATTTATATTTCTATACATCAAAGAGATCATTTATTTGACTGTTTTGAAAAATACATAAATCATGCCAAAAAAAACTTGCCTGGTCGACACAAATAAGTTCTGTTTTAAGTTTTTTAATGGAAAATTGTGAAAAACCGTTCTTTGTGGTGTTTTAATTGATTTTAAAATAATTCAAAAGTGATTCATGCCAAGCTTCATTGCCACTTAATTCAAAAAAGGACAAGTAATTACATTCAAGGAGCGCAACAGAAGTACGCTGCGGTGGTAGATATAATTTCATTATTCCTTTCTTCATTTCTGCTTCCAACAGGTGATAGTTACAGAAGCTGGAGGAACTCTGGGCTTATATGTGAGCATGCCTACCACGGAAGCAGTTTACAAAAACGGGCACGCCACCGCCTGGGTACATGAGCGAAGGTGCCGATCCATTGGATCGGAATTGTATGGATACTGCGCCTGTTATTTAACACGAGCCAGCTTTCATGGTCGATGGACACACCGATATTTTGCTTAGTGCTTCTTTAAAGTGTCAATCGCAATGATGTGATGGAGCAGACTCGACGCTACGTAGGGAAAGGCGTGCGTCTTTACTATTGAAGTGATGAGGTGTTTGCTGAATGGTTAAGCAATGCATCAATTTCCGTACAGAGTCCAAATTGTGCAATTTTTGCTAAACACTACTAGTTTGTAATTTGAATACCTTAAATAATAAAGAATTTTTCATCGTTTCACAGGGCTTAGAGGCAGTTTATTAGTTTTAAAGTGTGTTTACCATGTCTGTCTTGCAGCTCAATGTCGTAAATAAAAAAATATGTCTTTTTGAAACAAAATGTTGGTGGAGCCTAAAGTTAATAATATTTGATGAAATAACGTGGTTAAATATTTATAAACTTGTAATCTAATAAAAATTTGCAATTAAAACTCGTCCAAGCCAGAGTAGTTGCCGCCTTAATATAATTCAAAGTAGTTTATCAACCACTTGTTTTTAAGTAGTATTTCAATTACTTCATATATAATGCAATAAAAACTATTTAGAATTGAAGTGGATCCCGCCTTAATATAATTCAAAGAACTTCATATACTAGTTTATTTTAAATTAGTTTTTTAATTAGATACTTTTAAAAACAAGTTAATTTGTTCCTATAGGGAAGTTTGAAGGTTTGTTAGTATTGGTATGTATGAAAATCAATCAAAGGTAGCAAATAACATTAAGAAAACGGATAATGCGATATGCTTTTTCACCACGAGTCCGGCTAAGCATCACACTGCGTTTTATAGCTACTGTAGACTCTTATAGGACTTTATAGTTTTTGTCAAGAGTTTCGCGCAAGACAATTAGCAAAATAGTCCCAGAAGTTTTAACTGCAATATCCAATACTAAAATGCAACCACTGCATTTAAAAATTCCGGAAACATCAAGCGAATGGCTTAAAATTGCCACGTCTTCAACAATTGCTGGCAATTTCCCCACACACTTGGAGCCCTAGATGGAAAACATATTCGCATCCTGGCTCCTGCTCATTCTGGAACAACCTTTTATAATTTTTAAGGTTTTTTTAATTTTGTTTTGCTTGTGGCAGTGGATGCTCATATCCGGTTCATATATATAAATGTCGAAGAGAATGGAAAATCATCAGACGGTGCTATATACTGTAATAGTTCACTATACAAATCATTACAAACTAATTCATTAAATGTGCCTGCTGAAACTAGATTAGGCGAAGCTGAATCCTTACAATTTTACTTTATAGGTGACGACGCCTTCGCTTTCGGTTAACATTTGACAAAACCCTACAGTAGAGGTTTAACCCTCAATCTCAAAGAAAAAAAATATTTAACTACCGATTGTGTGGAGCTAGAATGACAGTCGAGATGGCGTTTGGTAAGCTGGTAAATAGATTTCGGATTTTTCACAAGCCTATTGAAGTTTCACCTGAAACGTGCGATAAAATAGTAAAAGGTTGTTGTGTTAGACATAATATGTTAACGAAAGTTAAAACGACTCCTGTCGAATGTGACATACATGCTGAAGAAACACTGCCTTCCCATATAATATCTATAGGAACACAGCAAAGCAACAGATATAAATTCGCTAACAGAATAAGAGACAAGATTGCATTGTATTGTGTAACAGATGGAGATGTACCCTTTCAGTGGAAAAAAATAAATGGAGATATGAATTAATTTCATATATTATTGTTTTTATTGCAGATTTCTTAAATTTATAGGTACATATTTTAGCATCAGTAGATGGATACACGCTAACACTATTATAAAGAATTAAAAACATTAACCTTCAAACGATGTTAGTGTCAATTTGTGACAATTTGCTCTCTAAATTAAAGTTATTTTGTACTAACAGCGACATATACTAGACTTTTTTATAAACAAAAATTGTAGACATGATTAAATAAACGAATATGTCAAATTGACTCTAACAACATTTGACGACTAAAAAGTAATTCATAAGATCATACATTTTTTCTTAAATTTATAGGAACATATATTAGCATCAGTAGATGGATAGATGCTAACACTTTTATAAAGAATTAAAAACATTAACCTTCAAACGATATAAGTGTCAATTTGACACTATTTGCTTACTATATTAAGGTTATTTTGCACTAACAGCAACATCTACTAGAATTTTTTTTTAACAAAAATTTTACACATTATTTTTACACTGAGCCAAAATCTAAAGTGAGCCTGAGAATAATTTAATAAGCTAATAGTGGCAAATTGACACTAACATCGTTTAACGGCTAAAAAATAATTCATGAGACCATAAGTTTACAGTGATATAGTAAAAAGATTAAATTAATAAACTTGAATAAAAACTACGAATGATTTTGAGGAATGAACTGTTAGGTTAATAACACACTGACAAAACGGTTTCCAGTGTTTCGTTTTGATAAAGTTGCAAGATGTTCGACAAAAAAAGCCCCTATTATGTATACGTATAACAACTCACCATTACTTCATGAACTCATCATTAAATGAATTTCCGTTGAAGTAGGTAGTTTCAAAATTCTTAAAAGATTAAGGTAAACTAAATGGTTCAACTGAAATTGTATATTGCCTTTGAAATTATAAAAGGTTGTTCCAGAATGAGCATCTAGGGCTCCAAGTGTGTGGGGAAATTGCCAACAATTGTTGATGTTGTGGGCAATTTTAAGCCATTCGTTTGAGGTTTCCGGAATTTTAAATGCAGTGGTTGCAAAGTATTGTATATTGCAGTTAAAACTTCTGGGACTATTTTGCTAATTGCCTTGAGCGAAACTCTTGACAAAAACTATACATAATAGGGGACTTAGTCTTATTTTTGGCTCAAAACGTAATGAGAGCACGCTAATAAGAACTAATTTCTTGCAAACTGTTTTGCATCCGTTTTGCCACAGTAAGTTAATAGCCTTTAAGCTTAAATGCAATTAAGGGGACTTATCTCCTTTTTTGTAAAAAATTTGGGTGCGTCTTATGAAACGATTACGAAATAACTGTTGAAGAAATGTGGTTTTGTTTTGTGACTCAAGACTTACTCAAATTCTAATCCGACGATTGACTTCAAATTTTTCGTTTATTTTAAGTTCTGCAAAAACGCATTTTACTTTAACCAGTTTTTTTTTTTTGTTTTTCACAAAGGCAATAGAAGGAGTTCGATTTCAATTAAAGTGACACGGCCTGTCTAGTTCCGCCCAATTTTTTAAACTAATCACTGCTTATTATTCCAAACAATACATTTGCGAAATTTGGTTGAAGTCACAAAAACGGTGTAAAAGGAGTTTGATTAGAATTAAGTTGAGACGCCCCTTGTCCAAACACACCCACTTTTGCATGCTTAAAACTTCTCATTATACTAAAGAATATATGTGAGAAATTTGGTTAAAATTGGAAAAACGGTGTAGATGGAAATTTATAAAAAATAAAGTGCCACTCCCCGTATATTACGCCCACTTTTATGAACTACAGACTGATCCTTATGCCAAATAATATGTGATATTAAAATTTGGTTTAAGTCGGACAAACGGTGTAGAGGGAATTCGATTATAATTAAATTGACACGCCCCTTCCACTTTTGTAGACTTGAAACTTCTCATTACACTTAACAATATGTGTTAAGTGAACACTCGGAAATCGACTCAGGGAGTGATGCTGATAAAAAAAATATATAATTTTCTATACCTGCCAGGCCTCCTTATTGGCGTTACAAACGAAATGACAAAGTTAATATACCCCTTACGCAGTACGCGTTGGTGGATAAAAGTTGTGATGACATTGAGAGGTCAGACCAGGTGCGATGGATTCTCAATACATCCCTCTTTAAGAATTTTAATAAAGTTTGATTGTGCTATTTTAGTCCTCACACTGTGTTTTTTATATTGTAAAATTTATCAAATTTGAGCTCAATATCTTCATATGGAGATTAATTCTGGACTCTAGTACGAGCACTTCTAAATATGTAATGCCACTAATTGATGCAATAGATAGGGATATATTTTTTTGCTTTTCAATGACATTTACATGTATGAGGGACCACTTTCCAAAAATGTTGTCAAAATATATTAATGTTTTTGACCTATACTATATTTAAGCAATATTAAAATTTTGATTTTGGCCAGCGCATCTATCGGAAAATTTTAATAGCTCTACGATGTTATTAAAAACACGTTCCGTTTATGGAACTTAAAGTAGGGATGCTCGATGTTTGTCGATGCATCAGAAACATCGATGTTTTTAATTATATAAATAATACGATATTATTTGATGAATCGATGTATTTTATCAGATGTATCGAAAACCACTACCTGCAGTTTCAAGTTTTAAGTTTTTAAGCATCGTAAAGGAATCAAAATTTTGTAAAATTCAACGCTTGTGAGCAGTGTTGCCAATCAAGCCTTTTTGAGGCTAGATCTAGAATTTATTTTTGTCGTCTAGCCTCGAAAATTACCGCCTAGCCTAGCGTTTGTTCAAACCTTTTCTAGCCTCTCTTAATTTTGTGGAATTTTTTGATTATGTGAAATATCAAACAAAAAATAAATTTGTAGACATATTGCTTAAGAACACTTACGAACACTTATTAACAGTGCAACCCTGTGCCCTGAAAATAACATATTTGGCAGCACTTTATTAATGACGCATCAATTCAGCTTGTGAAATTCTAGTAGTTAACAAGTAAAATGGAAAGGTAAGACCATTAAATAATAATAAGAAAATCTTTGCAATTTTTATTTCCATTTATTAGATATCTTAATAAAGCTCCTAAGGTCGTATAAGAATCTGAACACAATCCTTGCTTAGAAACTAATGCTATCAGCAATGCGATATGAGATTCTAAATATGAAACCGTGGAGGAGCCGTATGTAAGTAAAAAAATTAGATTTGGTTAGAATTTTTGAATTTATAAATATTTCTAAATAAATTGCAAAAATTCCAGACTATAGTAGCAGGAAATACAAAGCACGTGGTTGACCGATAAATGATTTCAAAAGTGGATAGCAGTTAAGGACGACTGCATCACCTGTAAAAACTGCTACTGCAAATTACAACCGGCTTAATTTCACAGGCAAAAGGCAATAAACATATTCAGGCCATGGCTCCTTTCAATACCGGAATGCAGTCATCTCCCTTTCCAGCTAGTAAAAGCCAAGTCCGTTTGGTATGTATATTCATAGACACATGTATAATAAAAAATATATTGTAAGCAGTTCTAGCCTTTTCTAGCCACTTTTTAAACCCATCTAGCTTTTTTCCCCAAAAATTTCTGGCAATTCTTCTTTTGAATCCAAACAATCCAACATCTGGATGACATCATTACTTGCAAACTCTCCAGCAGAACACTTCGGCGGAATGACTAAACAATTCTTGGCTGCTCTTAAAACTGACAAATATTTTAACTCCATTTTTGTATGCTTCAATGATATTTTTCCATATTTCAGGGAAACTTCCATTTTTTCCATATTTATTATAAAATTTTATAAATTCTGTCCAAAATTCAGCGTTTGGAATGATCGGTATCGATGTCCACTACGTGACGACCAAAATAGAATGAGAAAAATGCACGAAGTTGATCCGACTGTGTTTCACATGCCCAATATAATGTAATTATTATTCCAGATACTATAAATTGCTAGGGGTGAACTGTCATTAGATGCATAGAATGTCAAAATTATAAAAACTTTAACACTTCTGGTATTGTTGAAAATAAGTACTTAAAAATTTTTATCTAGCATCATACAAAATACATAAAAATATACATAATATACATATACAGAAAATATACATAAACAGCTTTGAAATAAGAATAATTTTTTTTTAAGCTTACTCCTTTAGAATCGATATATTCGCATATACCGCGGTATGAAAATTATATAGCGAGTGAAATCATGCGGTAAATAAAAACTTAAACGTTATGTTTTCTGTCACTCGTCTAGTGACTATCAGGGATGATATTTGGGGCTTTTAGGGCTTTATTTAGCCCTTTTTAATTGTAAAAGCCCCTTTTTAGTTGTTTAAGGCCCTTTTGAATAAATTTAACCAAAAAAAATAATCGCAAATTTTAACAAGAAAAGTTTAATGGTTGATGTCTGTTGACAACATTTGTGCACTATGCCATCGTTCTACAAAATTTTGAGTTAGAAAATGGAGGTCGGAAATATCGTCTACAGAATAATCGCACAAAAAATTAAATTAAAAATCACTAAAACGAAAAATTACCCGAAAAAAAAATTTAAGAAAAATGTAAATGTAAATAAAAACGAAAATATGCCCAAAATTTTAGAAAAATTGACTAAAATTTATGAAAATCGCGTCTACAGTATAGATTTGATAGTCATCACAAAAAATGTGCTTGCGTGATAATAATATAGATAACCATTTCACTAGTAGTCAATGTGAACTTTCACTCGAAAACAAAAAGTGGAATTTAGTCCCAAAAAATTTGGTGTTTTTTCTATGGCAAATAGTCAAACCAAAAAAAGAAATTTCGCCCAAAAACGTGCAAAACCGCATAATTTTTTTGGAGGTTTCTAAACGAAAATTAATCGAATTTTGAATGGAAATTTTGGGTGATTTTTATTTAAAGTCTATATTTCCTACCGCCTTTTTAAATGTTCTCATTAAAATAAGTTCCGTTATATACAGCCATGATCACATAAAAAGAATTATTTTTAGTAATCTCAACTACAAATTTAGTTTGTTTTCCAAGTTATATGAAAAGAGCGAGCCCTAAAGGCTCCATCGTAGTCCTGACAATGCCCTAATATGCATTTTACAAATTAATCAATTTTGTTATCAATTCAATATCAAAGCTAAAAAAACCATGCCAGTACCATCTCTCTAAACCCTGATGAAGTTTTGGTAGCAAATTTCAAACTTATTTATTGGCGATTGTTTTGTCATCTTATCAGATGTAATTTGACTTAATTTTCTTCCTGCAAAATTTTTGTTCTAAAATTGTGGTCATTTATAAAAGTATTTGACTTCGCAGCAGCACGAAACATGGTTATAAGTAGCACTAGATTCGAGCATCTCAATATTCATAAGGCCACCTGGTTGTCCCCAGACCAAAAAACGCGCAACCAAATTGATCACGTTTTTATTGACGGAAGGCACTCTTCCAGTGTATTAGATGTACGCACGATCCGTGGTGCTAACATAGACTTGGATCATTATCTTGTCGCAGCTAAGATCCGTACACGTCTGTGCGCTGCAATGAATACGCGCAATCCTACACAGAGAAAGCTAGACGTCGACAAGCTGCAATCAAAACGGACAGCCGAAGCCTTTGCTACTCGACTCTCACTCCTGCTTCAAGAAAGCACTCCTCCGATCGACGTTATATGCGCGCAGTGGCACACATCTCCCACTCTCTGCGTATGGCTGCCGAAGAGGTTATTGGCTATCACCGTCCTCGCCGAAACCAGTGGCACGACCAAGAGTGTCGCGACGCCACTGCAAAGAAAAATGCCGCCTACAAAGCCACCCTGCAGTCGGTTGTAACGCGTGCTGCTAAGGAGCGATACAGAGAGAAGAGAAGGGACGAGAAACGTCTTTTCAGGCGGAAAAAACGAGAGGCAGAAAAGCGTGAGTATGATAAGATTGAGATGTATGGTGACAGGAACGAGGCCCGAAAATTCTTCGAAAAGATAAGGCGCCTGGCCGATGGCTCTAAAACCAAGGCCTCTTTCTGCAAGGATGAAAACGGGAATCTAGTAACAGATATCCAGAGTACACTGACGTTATGGAGGGAACAACACTTCTCTAGTCTTCAGAATGGCGATGACGACAACATTACCGCCAATAGAGATGATATCCCGGAAACCCCAATTATGGATGACAGCGTTGAAGTTCCGCTGCCCGACTATAATGAAGTCTTGACAGCAATAACACGGCTTAAGAACAACAAAGCCGCGGGAGCCTACCCGCTGAGCTGTTTAAGAACGGAGGCGAAGCTCTATTTAAATGCATTCAAGAGCTTTTAAGCAGAATATGGTTGGAAGAATGCATTCCAAACGATTGGAACCTTAGTGTACTCTGCCCAATCCACAAGAAAGGCGATCCCACTATTTGCGCCAACTACCGTGGGATAAGCCTCCTAAATATCGCCTATAAGGTTCTGTCTAGCGTATTATGTGAAAGACTGAAGCCCATCGTAAATCAACTGATTGGGCCTTATCAGTGTGGCTTCAGACCTGGAAAATCTACCACCGACCAGATATTCACGCTACGACAAATCTTGGAAAAGACCATAGAGAAGCAAATCGACACCCACCACCTTTTTGTCGACTAGAAAGCCGCTTTCGACAGTCAAATAAGGAATCACCTATACTCCACCATGTCTGAATTTGGTATACCTGCAAAATTAATCCATCTATGCAGGATGACACTGAGCAACACCAGCAATGCAGTAAAAATCGAGAAGGACCTCTCCCCCCCATTTGTTACCAAACGAGGTTTCTTACAAGGTTATTCTTTATCGTGCGACTTTTTTAATCTAATTATGGAGAAGATCATTAGAGCTGCTGATCTGAGACAAAGTGGTACAATATTTTATAAGAGTGGTATGCTGCTAACGTATGCCGATGATATTGATATCATTGGCCATAACACACGCGAAGTCAGTGCAGCATTCTCCAAATTAGAAAAAGAGTCGAGTCGCATGGGTCTTGCAGTAAACGCAGATAAGACGAAATATCTGGTGTCAACAAACAAACAGTCCCAGCGTATTGGCACCCACGTCACTGTTGACAACACCTCCTTCGAGGTTGTGAAGGACTTCGTCTACCTCGGTTCCAGCATTAACTCCACCAACGATATAGTAGAGAGATACAACGAAGGACAACTCTTGCCAACAGGTGTTACTTTGGGCTCAGTAGGCAATTGAGAAGCAGAGCCCTCTCTCGACGAACAAAAGTCACACTCTATAAGTCACTAATCATGCCCGTCCTGTTATATGCAGCACAAACCTGGACGTTGAGCAGCTCTGATGAAAAGATTTTAGGAGCGTTCGAGAGAAAGATCCTTCGTAGAATCTACGGACCAATCTGCGTCAATGGCGAGTACCGAATACGATGGAACGATGAGCTGTATGAGCTATACGCCGACATCGACATAGTAAAGCGCATAAAAATCGAGCGGCTTCGCTGGCTAGGTCATGTTGAGCGGATGGAAGACGACGCTCTAACGGAGAAAATATTCGATTCGGTACCCAGCGGCGGACAACGCAGAAGAGGACGACCGCATCTCCGTTGGAGGGACCAAGTGGCGGACAACCTGACGAAACTTGGAGCTTCCAACTGGCACCAGCAAGCGCAAAACAGAAATGGCTGGCGCAATTTCTTACGACAGGCGGAAACCGACTTACGGTTGTAGGCGCCATCTAAGTAAGTAAGTAAGTATAAAAGTATTTTATGTTAATTTCAGCCATGCCTCAATATATTTTTCGACAGGAGTGAATTTTCTCTACTCAATTTCGTCTCGCTTCATTGATTCGTCTTCTTACAAGAATTAACGGAGAAGAGTCTACATTAAATTGCTCATTCACTTCTGACATTCTACGACTATTTAAAGGCGGATAACCGATTTGCGGTTTTATGTGGAAATGCAATTTTTTGCTAAAATTTTTTTTGCAGATATACACTATATCTAAAGATTGTATTTGCCATTTTTTTTTGTTAAAAAAATTTTGACACAAATAATGCGTAAAATAAAATATATTTGAAATAATCACCTTAAACATTATTAAGATGGAGAGCGATTTAGTTTAGTCATTTAAATTAAAGTGTGCGTTTTTTTGTCATCAACTAAGAACTTCCTTCCATGTTTGGCTTAAACGGCACAAACGAAATAAAACACGAAAAAGTTAAAGGTTTTTGTTTTTCCAAAACTGTTAATTCGAAATTTCGACTATTTTCACCAAAAATAAACTGGACTTGTTCAGATTATTAAAAAGTGTGCTATTTGTGAGACCATGGCATGACCGTGTGACCAAATAAAAAGTCTTCGATATTGAATTGCCACTTTTTAAAACTAAATTAACGTCAAATTGGCCCAATTTTTGTTTGAATTTTGGCCTTTTTCCAACTAAATCAATATTATCCCTGGTGACTATCCGCACAATGGTAGAAATTTCGTTTTAGCAGTTATAGTGCTTGGCTTTCAGCTGTTCGGCTACCTTCATTTATTCTACCATGGTTTTCCCTATGCGCAGCAAAATACCAACAACGAAGAAATACCAACAAAATACAGCAGCAATTTAAAGTATTATATCTGTGGCACCTGTGCATAGTGGGCTAAGTCGAATCTTGAGCTTTCTACATCACCAGAGTCGTAATTTTTTTCTCTTTGCTTGTGTCCAACGGGATAAGTGTTCCGTTCATTACAATGTAGGATATTCTTTTGTGGGCTGATACTCCAATCTTCAACTTTTACTTGCGAAAAGCGAGTCAAGTTAACTAAGGCCCTTTTGCACAAAAGGATAAGCAACATACTTAGTGGAATGTGGGCTATGTCATTGCTTGTTTTAAAACAGCTCGTTTTGCACAAATGTAAAATCTTTGTTTTTTTCAAATGAGTCACTTGGCCCGTTAATCACTAACACCAAATGCAACTTTTCTTAGAACATGTTACTGATTTCTTTTTTCTATGTCGGCCTGGCTTCGAATTTATAAAACATTATCTAAGTGTAGGAACACAGCTGGGGTGATAACGTAGGCGTTGAAAATGTTTATATGCGTTCTTATGGAAGAAGAACGAAAGCTAGCTAGATATTCGCGAGCAAAATATCAGTCTTGCATTAATACAAAGAGAAACAAAACGTGCATTGTTTATGATATTTTTTTTTAAAACAAACTAACAACACTTCTTGCTCACGATAAGCTCTCTTAAACTCTCTTCTCTCAAAACAAAAACCAGCATTTAGCCGATTCTATGAAAAGCTGAAATCTACATCTAAGCAGGATGTGTACCCAGGATGTAGATGAAGACGAATGAAGGATAATTATAAGTGATTTTTTTTGGTGTTTTAAGAACTGCCAATAAAATAATTATATTTTTCTTCAGGCATGCTGTGTATGTTATTTTATTTTCTATTATTTATTTGTAAATTAATTACGACCTTCTTTCATAAGTTTTAAGTTATGTGTTTATATAACTCCAATAATTTTTCAATTATTAAAGGTTATATTTTATTGAGCTCAAGGTCAAATGTTGCTTTCCGAAGAAAACAACTGAAGGAAAAACAACCAACAATAACAATACCCTATATAGAGTATTAATCACATAACAGACTAGACAGCTGCTTCGTTGGCCGCTACACCAACTCATCAGTAGCCTTTTTTCTACTTGTTTCACAAATGCAACTAGTAAATTACCATGAATTACATGTACGAGAATACAAATGATATGCAAGCAGCTTAAAGTTCTTCTAATTTGTGAAGCATACTTTCAGGGAAAGTAAGTTATTTTATTCGAAGATAGATCAAAGCTTATCTAACTACTCAAAGATTTTGTTGTGCTAGTTGTTGTTGCTCTTCTATTTCACAGTCGATCTTAGCTTCAGCAGTAAGCTGATATTAAACTATGACGACATGAAGATTTGTTTTCAAAACTTAGATTTTTAATTTATTTGTTGTGGAACAAATCTTCATGTCGTCATAGTTTAATATCAGTGACGGGTGGCTTACTGTATGCTTACAGGGTAACTTAAGACCAAGGATGCTTCTTTGTCAGCTCAGTGCAAACTTGAATACTGACAGACAAGCGAATCTAAGAATAGAATATCAAGGATAAGTAAAGATCTGGTATGCCTATGCAAGACCAAGGATGCTTCTTTGTCAGCACAGTGCAAACTTGTCAGTAATCAAGTTATCAAGATAAGCGAAAGTAAGAATAAAATAACAAGGTTAACTAAAGGATTTTGTGTGTCTGTGAAAGACCAAGAATGCTTCTTTGTCAGCACAGTGCAAACTTGAATACTGACAGGCAAGCGAAACTACTCCGGGGGAATATCCTACATGGGGTACTGTTCTTACCCGATTCTTTGGCACTGTTAGCGTCTATGCTGACGTCTTTGCTGGTGCCTCTGCCAGCATCGCTGCTAGAGTTTTATGGCAGGCGGTGGAGTTCCTAATTTAGGTAAACACCTTAAGACACCGGCATGCATATATAGATGTTAATGCTCCAACAAAGAAGGCACGAGGTAAGTAAATTGAATTTGAAGTAAGACTGTCAATTCCGAACGGTTTTGACAATCCCAGGACTATCAGGATTGAAAATACTGATCCCGAGATTTTTGTTTCCTATGTTATCCAATGATTTGTTTCAATAAAATCCATTAATATTAATTTTTTATTGAAAATTCATTCTTTTAACATCTTTTAGATCTATCATATATTATATATTATAATATATTTTATTCATTTGAACATATCATATTATTTAATATATTATTTAATACATATTATTTAATACATATCTATTAAATAATAACTTAAAACAAAAGAAAACAAGTTCATTTACACATATTATTAATCATAATAATAAAAAAAACATATCGTTATATGAAATACAAAAGCCGTAAGTTATATGTTAAAAATTTTACAGGAGAAGCAAAAACTTACTAAATTTGAAAAAAATTGCACTAAAGGCTTTTAGAACTTTGTTAATAAAAATGTAGTTTTTAGTTGTAGGAATGTAAAATTTTGCAGGAAAATGTATTTTGATACAAAGCATCATAATCAATCAAAAAGTTGATTCTGATTTTTTGGTAACTTACGGCTTTTTTGATTTCGTATGACGATATGTTTCAAAAAATATGAAGAGATCAATAGATATAAAAATCAATTTAAAAAGTTTTGTGCAGATCGTAGGTCAATTTTGTTTGACCTAAGAATTATTGAAGTCACTTCAAATAAGAAATCTATGTTTTTTATGATTTTCTTTCTGTGTTCGATATGCCCCGGTGCGACCACTCTAAGCTCTATGATAAAAAAAGTCGATTTTTTTGTTTTTCCGGAAAATGGATGGTTTTCCGCGAACTCGAAAATATTATTGAAGAGCTTGAAAATAGCTCGAAATTTCTGTATGATTTATTTTTTCTAAAATGTTATGCAAATTGCAAATTTTTTTTTCGAATTTTCCGGAAAATGAAAAATTTTTGAAAGAGCTCGAAAATATTTAACTAATAGGTTTTAAGTAGGTTTTTATGTATAAATGGTCTTTGTATGTGTATTGGTTCATGAGTTATAGGCATTTAAACATGTATTTTTGCGTATATGGTTTATATGGGAAATTTTGCAAATCCCTTTTTCTCGGTAAATATGGGAACTACAGTATTGGAATTTGTTACAGATGTGGGTAGGACCATTTTCAAACACAGTAGAAAAAGTGGGTGGAATTAGTCAAAAGAGCGTGGCACTATAAATAAATAACTATATCTCGGTAAACATACTGGGGTACTATGGTAATGGACTAAAATAGCAAGAAATACTCAAGAGGTTTTAGCTCGATGGATGTTGTTTAATTAAAAAAAAGGCTTGAAAGCCACGCCTCCTATATTGAGAAAACAAAATAACATGAGAACGGATCAGCCGATTTCAACGAAAAAGGCATCAAATTGTTTTGTATTAGATTTAGATGATAAAAACAGAGAAATTTTGCATGCCTTCCTGCTATGCCTACTAACTTTGTCATTGTGATTAACATGCCAGCAAAGAAGTGCTTCTAAAAAAAGGCAAAGTGGAATGGAAAGTATTAAATGTCATCCCTTCCAGTTTTATACCCAGAATGCATTCTTTCAACATATGCATGTAATTGGGTCATGCTCCAGAAGTGCATCCAGAATGTTTTCAAAGGATGATTTCTTTGAGGCATTCTACGAAAAGAGTGATCGTTGCTATCAACCGACCGAAGGCTTTTGTTGAGCATAATAAGCATTTCTTTCTGTTGAGCATTTATACCTGTTTTTTGGCCGACGCACTCTTTCGTCTGATACGCTATGACTCGTAAAATTAGATAGGGAAATATCCTTTTGACAACAAACTTTCAAGATCTTAAGGATGAAAATAAAGCAAAAGACCGAAAACAAAAATTTTCGCCGATTTCTACTAGAACCTCCCCTTAAATGTCTTTTTTGTTAATGCGTATAAAATTTGTAAACCGAGTATTTACTTTTAGATTTGCTTTTTTCATAGTCAAAAATATTGAGAAATCGCTCTAAAAACAAAATCTTGATGATTTTTATTATCTAGATACAATACCTAAACAAACTAGCAATGTTATTTTTGCCACGCTAAATTTTTTTTTCAAATTGTTCACTAGTGCAATCTTCTTTATGGGAAAAATATAAACAATTCAAAATATTCCACATTTAGATTTATGGAAGCCGTGTAATAAACTTCTCCAATACACTCTTTAAAATTGAAATAAAAACAAAAAATCGCATCAAAATCATGAATAAATTTAAGAAAAGTCAAAAGTAATTTGTAAATTTATTCGACCTCTTTTCATAAGTTTTTGTGTTATTTTTATAACTCTAATAATTTTCCAATTATTAATTAAGAGTTATATTTTTGAGCTCATGGTCTATGTTGCTTTCTGAAGAAAACAACCAACAACAACAACAACACCCTTTGTATAGAGTGGCAATCATACAGCAGACTAGACAGCTGTTTCGTTGGCCGCTACACCAACTCATCAGTAGCCTTTATATGATAGGGATGATAAACTTAGCCGTTCATGTCTATTTGTTTTCGTCAATGTTAGAGAAAATTACTCTGAACTACATTGTACACACAAATGATACGAAAAGCAGCTAAAGTTCTTCGAATTTTCAGATTCACACTTATTCGGTGTAAGCTCTTTCTTCGAAGATATATCAAAGCTTTTTACCACTCAAGGGCATGTTGTAATTTTTTAGTTGTTATTCTTCTATTATTCACTGTCCGTCTTAGTTGCAGCAACCTGCTGCTATTAAAGTATGATGTCATGAAATATTTTTTGTTTGAAAACTAAAAAACAAGTCAAAACTTTAACTTGTGAAAAGGCTTATAGTCAAATGTTTAATCAAACATCAGTTTTTGCTATATTCATAAAATACTGAAAAATTCTTATACTAAAAAGTTCGATTAAAATAATATAAATAATTAGTTGCTTTAAATGACAAACAATTCGAAAATCTTAAAACATTTAAATATTTTATTTATTCCTACTTGAAAATTTAACCCTTGTGGACTATCCCCTGAACGCGAACCTACCACATACAGAATTCTCATATGGTTGGTGCCAACTGTTTCCCATAAAGCTGTACTAAAATGCCAAAACCAGAGCTATGCTCACAGAAAGGAAGTTAAGCTCTTTCTTTTTCTATCGGAAAAGAAAAATCTAAAAGTATTCTTAACTTCCCGTAAAATTTCTGCTGTTAAAGCATTATTTAAATTGGAAAATTTATAATTTTTAAATTTGGATTAACTATCCAAAAGGTAAAAGAATGATTAAATAATGAATATTTTATTCAATATAACTAATGATACAAAAAATTTCAGAACTTTAATCATCATTAATTCCTATTAAAAACTACAGTGATTTCCCCCAATTTAATTAAATTAAATTAAAAGGTAATATTAAACTTTGCAAGCAAACATACTTAGTTAGCAACATTTAACATTTTACTTTGGTTATCTCTTTTTCTCTATTCAAAAAGAAAACCACATCATCTCCTCACTGCTTTTGCTTTCAATTACCAATAATTGGCCAAAGTCATCTCCCGCCGCTAAGAAACCAGTTGGTCTCACAGTTACGGTCAGCACGTGGTTGGGTATAGTAAAAGTCCACCAAAGTCGACGATTAGAAACTTAAAAAAATAGAATAGAAATCTTCTATAAAATCAGTGCAGAAAACTAAAAGTATTAAAAAACAAAACATATAGAAAATCTTAGAAAAAACAACTTAAAATTAAAAATAAAAAAATATCTATACAAATAACCAAAAATAGGAGAGAAAAAATTAGTGTCAAGGTTAAAAAGTTATAAGTGCCAGAAAAAGGAAAAAGAAAAAACAGCTAATTTACTAGCATTTATTAATTACTAATTTTAAATTAACTATTAATTGCCTTTATTAATTGCTTAAATTAAAGTTTAAAAATTGGTCGTGAAATTTAAATAAGTCCAACTTAATAGTAAAGTTAATAGTTGATAGTTAATAGTTAATAGATAGTTAAAACGAGAAAATTATTTAAAGAAAGTTTAGATACATATACTAAAGTAAAACAAGCAAAAGAAAAAAAAAACAAAAGAAAGAAAAAACAATTCTTGTAAATTTAAAGCAAATCATCGAATCCTCATCTGTTCCAGAAGGGTCTTTCTTCGATCGGTTCGGATTTCGGTAAGTACCCTGTATTTCATGTTATAAGAAACAAAAATCAAACAACGGGTTTCAATTGAAGTTGGCTAAGACGCAAACTCCAGCTAATCCGAAAGTTTTATTCTAAGCGAATCTCTCCACTTTTACAGCCCACAACTTTAGTTGATCTCGACCACGGGTTTTGTTTGTTTTGTATTTGTTTTTTTTTTGCTCTTTTCTCTGCGCTCACAATTGTTTGACATTTGCCTAAGTCGAGCGGAACCAAAACAAATACAGAAGCTTTTTACGTTTTTTTGTTCTTTCTTGTACTTATAATTGTTTGCATAATTTATACTAATGTTGTCATAAATTCAAAAATGAAAATATTCTTTCTTAAGAGCTTTAAAAAAAAAAAATCGATTAAATTTATACCTAATTAAATACCTAATAATCTAAATCTACAGTTCTATCTTAAACTAATTAATTATATGAGTTTATAAAATTTTTCTTTTTTTTCTTCATGCACACACACAAACAACAAACTAATTTTATAACAACAAAATAAAACTGAATTCACTATATCTTAACGCATTCTGTAGATGCGTTTGAGCTCTATTTTCTGTCTAAGATTAAAACAAAAACTAGCTTACACACGTGCACATGTAAACAAATACATAGATATAAATACTATACACTTTATTAAAATTTTTATTATTAATTAATTACTTTTTAAAGTATACAAAAAAAAAATAGAAACAGAAATACCTTACTATTTAAATTCTGTATTCTCTTTTAATCATAATGTTTTATTTTGAAAAAATATAATACAATTTGAAATCTAAACATGAATCTATAAATTAACAGGCTTTGTTTGTGGGGTGGTTGAGGGGTGAAATAAGATGCTTTAGGGACCTATTATAGAGTTTGAAATGGGTCAAAGGTTGGGTGAGTAAAGACTAGATATTGTGACAGTCATCAAAACAATATCTCAAGCATGTTTTGAGATTAATCGCAAGTGCTAGCTTAAGTTCTTATTCTTCAATACATTTTCAGGATCATTTCCACATCCAATTTAGGGACTCTATATAAATTATTTTTGTAGTGATGCTGGGATACAAATGACCTCCCCATAGACCGTTGTGTAGCCGTTTTAATGGGTCCCAAACCAGTCATTTCCGTTCCAGAAGATCTTTTAGGTTTTTCGTTTAGGACCTGACAAAATCACATCTAATCATTACAGCCGTGAAACTTTAAAATTAGTTTATCTCCAAACTTGTTTTATGTGGGTTATCTCCTTATTGCCCCGAACTCTTCATATAAGTTATGCTAATCGTTTTTTAATAAAACAAAATGAGTTTTTATTCCGATTCGGAGCTTTAATTTGAGCTATGCTCAACTGTTTTCATTTAAACAAATTTAGAACTAACTTAAAAAAATAACAGCTGAAACTAACCCGCTGCTGCAGTTATTCCAGTTATTGTTGCTGTTGCTCTTGTTGTTGTTTTTTATTTGTTACCTCTGCTATTATTACTGTTGCTATTGTTGTTGTCGTTGGTGTTGTTTTATGTTTAGGTTTTCGTGAAAACGGAGTAAGCATTTTTTTTCTACCTTCAGCAATTTCGTTCTTAAGCGGAAGGCAGACGCTTTCGCTGCAAAAATGATTTGGAGCGGAAACGCGTGCATAATTTTCGGTGAAAAGGCAAAGTTAGCTAGTCAGGGTGTCATGATAAATGCTAACTACCCTCCTTCTTAAGAATAGCAGTCCCTGGCTCTTTCCGGATTTTTATGTGCTTGCATTTAAATCTGATTGATTTATGACTGAATGACATTAGCGACGTTTCTATTGTCTCTCAATTTGCGTTGTATTTTTCTCCACTTAAGTATGATAATTAAAAGGAATGTAACGCTTGCTCCAAGTAAGAGGTAATACCACTGCTTTGCTCCTTCTCGTACTTCACCTCTCAGGGCATTAATATGCTCTAAATTTTTTATGTTTGCCTCGTGCAAGTATGGTAGTGAGAGAATAGAAAAATGCTCACTCAAATTAACCTTGTGAGCTGCCGGAACTTCAGGACTCGAAAAAATTGCTTGCTTTGGGTTGGTTTAAATTGTGTCATTAATGCTTACTTCTTTTTCAAACGGTATCAGGTAGGTCCCACGGACTGTGACGGGTGGTTTACTGAACCTTGTACTTTAATAGTTTGTTCATTAATGACAAGAATTTCATCATCTACTTGGATAATGGGAGGGATATCGTGTCCGGATGCTGATTAATATGTCGCGGTATAGTTCTTCATTAGCTGTTCCACACAAGGACTTTCCGTACTAGGTTCGCAGAATGTTGTTAGTACAGCGCTGTTACAGTTCTTCATTGGAATCATATCGTTTTTACATTTGGCTATTATGTTTGTTTCTAACAATAAAATTGACTTATTATGAACTACAGGATATAACATTAGTTTTCTACAAATTTCTTGGATTACTGGATATTTGATTAAAAACAGTATTTCCACATCGTTGGAAAGATCTTTACCTTAGAATTACCTATAATATCATTAACAGAGATATCCATGAACTTTTCTGTTCTAATAATTTGCTCAATTTCATTACTATCAATTAATGTGGGGTTTACTAATTTAATTTTTCCCAAGATTATTGCATACATTACATTATTTAAATCAATTATTATTGCTCTATTTCTGCCTAGTATCAGTTCATCAAGGTGTCCTGTGTTAGGTGTTTGTGTTTTCGTGCTGTTAAGTAATTTGTTAATTGTGTCAGTCATCTTGTTTATCTGATTCTGTATGTTTGTGTTTATGTTAATTTGTCTCTCATGCGATTTTATTAAATTTCCTTGTTTATTTTTAAGTTCATTAAAGTCGTCAAAGTCTGGGGTTCGAGCTATTACTTTTAATGTGGTTCCTATAAAATTTAAGCTTCTCGCATGTCTATGATGGGCTTGTAGTGACTCGAGGAGGCGAGAGATTTGATCGTTATCAGCTTGCAAGAGTTTTTTTACTAGCGATATTGGAAATAGATTTATGAGTTTTTCGTTTTCGTCCACAATTGCCTTGTACGCTAAGAGGTTTGTTCGGTGAACCATGGTGCTAAATTTGCTATAAACTACTATTTTTCCACTGGAAATTGGAATGTAGAATGAGTCTGAGTAGTCCAGTAGCTTTCCAAGGGAAGAACCAATGAATATCAGTGAGATTCTGTAATGAAATAGTTTATCTTAAGTTATCTTTATGCACTATTCTGCCGTTAATAAGAACTGTAGTACCTAAGTCTTTTTGAATCTGTTTTTCTATGAATAATTTTGTGAATTTGTTTTCGATTCGTTTGCTTGTTCTGACATGTACCTTTTCGCCTGGTTTGTAAGTTTGTTTTTTTCGACTCTTATTATGGTATTTTAAATTTTCATTCTGTGTCTTGGCAATTTTTTTTTATTACTTCGTTTATTATTGTTGTTGGTGTTGAATGTATTATTTCTATTGGTCTGTACCCCGTAACGGAGTGAATAGTTCTATTATATTTTGCAGTTGCTAATGAAATAAGTTCAGGAGTGTTAGAAATATTTTCCTGTAACTTAGTACATCTGGCTATTTCGGTAAGAGTGCTGTGAAACCTTTCTACTTGGCCATTACTTGTGGAATGAAAGGGGGGTGTAGTACATACGGTAATTATGAAGTTATTTTTAAGCATGGTTTTAATGGTTTCAGAATTCAAGGATCTTTCGTAATCGCAAACTATTGTCTTGGTATCTTTGAAGAACCTTATCATATTGATTAGTGGTTGTTTAATGTCTAATGTTGCTCGAGATTTAATGGGACTAACTATTGCGTACTTAGAAAATTTGTCTAAAAGGGTGAGGAAATGTTGTTTGTCCGTTGAGTAGATGTCGATGTGTAGTATTTTGCCTGGGTAGGAGGGTATGGGTGTTTCTGCTATCGCGATCTTACTTGGGTGCCTTTGATATTTTGCCTCCCTGAAGATTTTGCATGTTGATATTGTTTCTTTTATTATTTTTCTGAGTTCAGGGAAATAAAAGTCTTTGAGAATTTGTTGCATATTCTCCCGTGCACCGCGGTGAGCTCTATTGTGTTCCGTTACTACTGTCTCTGTTTGATCATTTTGGTTAGGAATATCTAAGACTAATGTTTGTGCATAGCAAAACTTGACGGAAGGAAAAGTTGTTAACAGCTTATTCTGTATTTGCGCTAAAATTGGCAGTTCACAATGTATTGCGTTGGAAACATTTGGGTTTATTACCTCTCTGAGATTTACAAATAGATCATTCAGACTTACATATGTTATTGTATGCCTAAGTCTTGATCTCAATATTATTTTAGTCGTCTTTCCAGTTTCATTGCCGTTTCTAAAACAGTTAAGGGGATTTTGTACAGTTACTATGGTTTTAGTTAGCGACTCTTCACTATGCATCTTCAGTTGATCTCGTCTTCTTGTTGTTATCGGTGGTTTTTTAGTGTGTTGCTGTGATTAGTATTCTTTATAATCGTGTTTTGTTTGATTTTTGTGGACATTAAGTATTAAAAAAACATTTTAATAACGTTTTTATATGTTTTAAAACAATTCCATTTCGTGGCAGTGTTTATTTGTTCAAGAAATAATTTATTAATATATAACATATAATAATTGATTAATAGTTTTTGTTGTTTTTAACACAATCCAGTGCATGTTTGTCTGCCTAATTTTTTTTTCAATTCCTCTTTGTGCGGTGTTTGTTTACTTTAGTGCAGTCAGCGTATGTAGTGTTGTTGTTGTTTTAAAACAGTTTTGTGTGCGCTACATTTTAATGTGCTAACCCTATAAGCACATTTTACATTCAAAAGCACTTGCTCGCAGAATAATTTAAAATTTTTTGCAATGGATTATTTTTCCATTGATAATATTGCTGCTTGTTCTCTGAACGAGCAATGCAAAAGCCAGAATATTCTGTACCCTATGTTCAGCTGTTCTGGCCCATGTGAGCGAATGTTCCACGCTTCTTGTGCTGGTATTTATAAATCGTGCCTTGACAATTTAATTTTAGTCCGATCTGGTCTTCGCTGGTATTGTGCTTCGTGCAGGGCCCTTTCCCCGGATGAACTCTATTCTAAAATTAAGCTTTTTGGGGAAAGCCTTAACTTATTAAATAATAACTTCAGAGAAATTGTTTAATTTTTTAGCGAAGTTAGTGCCGCACCCACTACCAGCGTTTCTGATGAAATTACTGTTCAGGATAACATTTCGGTTCCTTCGTCCATGACTGCTTCTTCCGGAATTTTGTCAGTTTCATCAGAAAAAGACCCTAAAAGCTCTAAAGAAAGAGGAAAAACAAAAACAAAAATAACCGTCGGAAGGCGTCCTCCAGACCTTCCAAGGCAAAGCAGCCCTCAGCAATGCCATCAGAAAATAATAATACGGTGATTTCTTATACACCATCTTATATTCCTCCATTGACTAGTAGTCCAAATACGATTTCAACTACGCCTAACAGTCATTTGACTTTAAGAGCAGTTTCGAGGACCAGAAATGTTTTCATTTCACGTCTTCAGCCCGACACATCAATAGAAAATATATTGACGTTTGTCAGGCAATCCAAGTTAGTGAACTCAAATGCATTCTGTTCATGCAAAAAAATTGGTAATAAGCCTTCCCATGCTTCTTTCATTTTAACAGTTGCAGCCGATGATTTTACAACTGTTCTTAACTCTAATTTGTGGGCCGATAATATTCTTGTTACTGAGTTCAAGCCAAAAAATAAGCCTAAAAGGGTGACTCAAGCCGCCCGCCAGGCTCAAAAAAACTAAATAGGCTGTCCCTTTACTATCAAAATGTAAGGGGGCTACGTTCTAAGACGCAGAGCTTATTTCTATCAACTCAAAATTGCTCTGAGGATATTATCGCGTTAACAGAAACGTGGCTGAACGGAAGCATTACTGATTTAGAATTGTTTGACAATAGTTTTCAAGTTTTTAGAAAAGACAGATACACTGACAATATTTCTTCTGTCGGTGGTGGTGTCCTTTTGGCTGTAAGGAACTGCTTTGTCAGTTTTATTGTTGACATTCCCTGCTCTTCTAATATTGAACTAATTTGCGTTAAAGTTATACATTGTAACTCTAATGTATATGTTATTAATGCGTATGTTCCTCCTAAGAGTAGTGTAGAGGTCTATGCAAGCCTTGCGGAGTGCATAGATTACATAATTGATTTACTTGACGTTAATGACGACATTTTATTATTGGGCGATTTTAATCTACCTGATTTAAAATGGCATTCTTCTGACGATGATACGTACTATTGTGCATCTAATTCGAAGACCCGCCAAGAACATATATTTGTTGATAATATATGTTCAGACTTACAACAAGTGAGTTGTATTTATAATAGTCTTGAAAGACTTCTTGACCTGGTCTTAACTACAGACAGTAACAATGTTGTTGTTAAGAGGGCCTTTCATGCTCTAACTACTGTTGATGAATATCATCCACCATTGAGTATTTGGTACGAATCCGACAGAGCAAATATAGTAAATTCTAATTCAGCAGATAAGCTTTATGAATTCAATTTTAAAAAAGCTAACTTTTTGAAGTTGAATCAGTTGCTTAATGGCAAACTTAATGCAATTTTAGAATATATAAATGGAAATTGCCTTGATGACTCCATACATTTTTTTTATATGGAACTCTTTGCTGTGTTTCTCAATCCGTACCTTATAGTCTCAAATTTGCGAGGAATTCTACGTACCCTTGGTACACAAAGGATTTAAAGACTCTTCGCAACAACAGGAATAGGGCATGGAAGAAATACATCTGTAGCTTAGGCTCAAACGACCTAGAAACTTACAAACGTTTGTTTCTGGAATTTGAAAATCGCTCAGCTACATTATATCACGAATATTTAGATAATGTTAAGCTGAGAATATTGACAGATCCAAAGAAATTTTGGGGATTCGTAAACACAAAGAAGAAATCTGATGGATTTCCTTCTTCATTTAGAACTCCTGAGGGATTTACTGACAATCCCGTCAAAATTTGTGGCCTTTTCGCCAATCTTTTTAAAGACTCATTCTGTTCAGATTCTTTTAATCCTGATGGAGAGTACTTTGAATATATGAATTCCGAACCCAGAGTATCTTTGGAACATATATCCTTCACTCCAGAGGATATTTTAATGTATATTAGATCGATCGATGAGGAGTTTGGTGCTGGACCTGACGGTGTTCCTGCCGCAGTGTTAACACAATGCGGTTCCGTTTTGAGTCAACCACTGTCTTTATTATTCAATAAATCTATTAACGAAAGTTATTTTCCACTTTTTTGGAAAAAATCATTTATAAGTCCTATTTTTAAAAAGGGTTGCAGGAACGATGTCAGTAACTATAGGCCTATCGCTAAGCTCTCATCGATTCCAAAACTTTTTGAGCGGATGGTGTACGATAAAATTCACTGTGGCAAAGTCATAACAACTCGTCAGCATGGTTTTGTGAATGGCAGATCCACTGTGTCTGATCTTCTCGATTTTACAACATTCTGCTTAAATTCTATTGATTCTGGTAACCAGGTCGATTGTGTTTACACTGACTTTAGTAAGGCATTTGATAAGCTACCACACAATCTAATCTTATTTAAACTTGAGTTAATGGGATTTCCACAATATTTTGTGAACTGGATTAAATCGTATTTCGTGGAGCGATGTTATCAAATACGTTTCGGAGGCGCATTGTCTTCTGAATTTATTGCTGGATCAGGTGTTCCTCAGGGTAGTCACCTTGGTCCTCTTCTGTTTATTTTAGCTATCACTGATGTAACTCATGTCATTGAACACTCTCATCTGCTTATTTATGCCGATGATATGAAAATATACAGAACGATTAATTCTAGAGATAATTCAGATCTACTCCAGTCTGATCTAAAATCCTTTGAAGTTTGGTGTTCTAAAAATAATATGTTTTTAAATCCAGATAAATGCCAAACTATGACCTTTTCGCGAAAAAGGATTAATTTTATTTTTGATTATAAGATTAAAGATACTGCCTTGAGTCGTGTAGACACCGTCAAAGACCTAGGTATATGCATGGATTCTAAGCTATCGTTTAACATTCATATTGATAATATTTGTAACGTAAAAAAGCATCTTCAATGCTTGGTTTTGTAAAACGCTGGGCCAAAGAATTTAATAGCATGATTACAACTACAACGTTGTATTATGCAATCGTGCCTCCTCACTTAGAGTATGCAAGTCAAGTGTGGTCCCCAAGTTACAATGTGCATGTTGATCGAATAGAAAGAATTCAAAAACGTTTTGTTCAGTTTGCTCTAAGGGGCTTAAGTGGAACTGACATATTAGACCTTCCTCCTTATGCGGATCGTTTAAAACTATTAAAAATGCAGTCTTTAGGTGACCGAAGGAAATCGGCAGATATCGTATATTTACACCAGCTCATAACAGGTGTATTCGATTCTCCAGAACTTTTTTCTCACATAAATTTTAACACTAACCGTAGAAGCAGTAGAAACGCTAACAACTTAATTTATTTGCCATTTAGTAGAACAAATTACATGGCTACTGCTCCTTTAAGTCGCATGAGTTCCTTTGTTAACAATTGTAGCGTTTTTGATGTTAATTTGTCAAAAGGTCAACTCAAAAGTAGATTAAAATTAGTTGTGTAAATAGATCTATGTAAACGCATGGTTAGTTGTTACGTCTTGTGTTGTCCCTGAGCCCAACCCATTTATTGGTGGGTAAATTTTTCCCACATTAACTTGTTTGTGGTCACGGGTATCCATAACGTTGATATTTTCAATGATTACTGGGTAGTGGCTTTAGATGGGTTAATGCTGAGGAAGTGCGATATAGCTGTAGTAGCTGAACTCTATTGTTATTGCATGTTAAAATAAAAAAAAAAAAAAATAAAAAAAAAAAAAAAAATAGTACCATCCCTTGCGACAGGGAGCTCTTCTAGCATGTTAGCGTGTTGTGTAAATAAAGCATCTGCAACAAAATTCTCTTTTCCTAGTCTGTAGAAAAATTTTGGCGCAAATTCTTCTATGAAAGCTCTCCATCTTTTAATTTTTGGATTTTTGTCTGATATTTCGAAGTTTTTTCAAAGACCAAACTATGGCTAAGAGTTCTTTTTCGTTCACTACATAATGCTCTTCGATAGAAGAAAGTGTTCTCGATATCATTGTTATCGGCCTACCGTCTTGGGACAACACAGCCCCAAGCGCGTGTGAGGACGCATCGGTGGTGAGATCGAAAGGCTTCTCAAAATCTGGATATAGTAATAGAACATCTTCTGATGCTAGAGTTTTCTTAATTTTGTCAAAAGCAAGAAGCGCCTCTTCATCAAACTCTATTGGAACATTTTTGGATTTATTTGCACTAACTGTACCTAATTGCACTAATTGTATATATTTGCACTAATTTGTCAAGGGCTTTGCAATTTGCGCATAGTCTCTTATGAATCGCCGATAATACCCTGCGAGTCCAAGGAATGATCTTAGACTACGAAGAGTGTTGGGAGTTTTATAATTCACAATATCATTTATTTTGTCTGGACAAGTTTTAATACCCCTGTCGTATACCACAAATCCGAGAAATTATACTTCTTTCTGGAAGAATTGAGATTTCTCCTGTGAGACTCGCATGTTCGCCTCATAGAGCTTCCTTAAGATTTGTTCTATATCTTCTAAGTGTTGTTCCGCTGTTCCAGAGAAAATAATCACGTCGTCAATGTAAACGTGGCAGATTCTCCCAATTTCTTCCCTGAGCACATCGTCGATAGCCCTCTGGAAAATACCAGGGGCATTTTTTAGCCCAAATGGGAGTCGTCAGAATTCGTATTTTCCGTTGTTAACGGAGAAAGCGGTTTTTTCACGATCGTGTTCAACCATTTTTATTTGATGAAAACCGGATTTAAGGTCAATGGTGGAAAAAAAATTACGATTTCCCTAGGTTAGGTAAGATCACGGACTTCGTGAAGTTTACGAAAATCTATGACCATTCGCATTTTCCGATTTCCTTCGCTATCAGTTCCTTTTTTATCAACTACTCATACGGGGTTGTTATAAAGAGACCGTGAAGGTCTTATAATTTCATTTGCCAGAAGCTCATCTACCTCTTTGTTTACGAACTTTGCGGCCGCCATATGGTATGGATAGCTTTTAGAATAGACGGATTCCTGATCTGTTGTTCTTATGGTCGCAAGAATTTTTGTTGTAAAAGGCAAGCACTCATTTGGATCTGCAAATACTTTCGAACGATTTTTTAATGTCAAGTCAAATTTGTTCCTGAGGTTAGCAGAAATATTGTCATTTAAAAAAGGTGATATATAGTTTACATCTTTGCAGTAGAAGTACAAAAGTTTTTCCCTACCTCCACTGTATTAGATAATACCCTTCTTAAGATCTAATTCGGCTCCTATTTCGCGCAGAAAATCAAGGCCAATTATTCCATCAAAGGTTTCTACCTGTGGGAGTATAAAGAAATGAGTATTTTTCCCAAATATGTTAATTACGCATTTTGACTCTATTTCGTTAGATCCGTGAATTGATTTGACAATAAACCTATTTTCTACTGATTTAATGCCCCTGAGACCATTTACACGTTTAATATAATTTTTGGCAGCCCCAGTGTCTATTAGGGATTTGAGTTCCTTCCCGTTTAATGTCCTCCCTACATATGGAAGGAGGGACTTACCCCTAAAAAATTAATCTCGTCAGTCGGCTCCTGTTCAGTAGGATCCTCGGGTGCGTCACTCATGGTGTCGTACCCATACTGAGATTCAGAATCAACATGCTCCAGGAACTCGTCTTGGTTCGGTTGTGGTAAAATTGGTTGTTGACCTAGATTATTTATTCGTTGTTGCTTTGCCATACGCTGCCGGTCGGATTCATATGGTCTTTTGTGAGCTGATGTAAGATTCGAAAGATTGTTAGGGTAATTCGTGAATAAAGGTGGTCGGTTCAGGCTGGTCCAGTTCTGACCTCGGTTGTTAAAATCTCTGGGCGTTGCGTATCTATCAGCCTGTTGCTGTTGACCAGTTGGGGCGTTAGGCTTGTTATAACGGAAACGCGATGAAGAATCTATTTCCATTGGAGTAGGTTTTGCTTGGATTGGTTGGCGTGCCTGTAGTGGTTGTGATTGATAGGGGCGGTAGTGAGGAGAATTAGAAAAACCGTATTGGTGCTCAGCAAGGGAATTTTTATTTCTATTAAATGAGGTTGCAAATACGTACCGAGCTTGGTTTGACTCAAGTTCCTGTGCCAAAGCCAACGCTGAAGGCATATCCGTTAGTTTGGACGACAACAAGATGCCGCACATTGGCTTGCGCAACCCAGATATAAATTTTCTAAGCGCGTCTTGTCTGTATTTTGCGCAAAGAGAATGAATGAGGCCTTTGTCACTATCGTGTGTCATAATCACTTTGTTGACTATGAGCGTAAGATTACGCTCAACTTCATCATAAAACTGGCAGATAGTTTGACCTCCCTGCCGTAGAGTGGACATTTCCTGTTCCAAAATGTGAACTGGTTTTTTGTCAGCAAATGTGAAGTCTAATCGAGCAATAATAGCCCTAAAATTGAGCACCGTATTAAACGACGAAAGAACCAAGTCGGCAGATCCGGTAATTTTATTACGGATTATAGCTACAGCTTGGTAATACTTCGACGAAACATCAAATGGCTCAAATAGCTTGTATGCTGTGAACGCGGCCTGTCGCCATGAAATGTACCGTACCTGTTCTCCGTTGAACTCGGGCAAGGATTTAATCAAATCTAACGATTCCCCGCAAGCCGTTGCCTCTGGGTCGGTAGTTATTTCCTTGTATTCTTCAACCTGCGTGGGAGATTCTATTCGTGCAAGTCTGGATGTCAGTTCGTCATCTGTTGTTTGAAAGTCCTGTTTCACCTGTCTTGTTGCCGCTGCAATAGCAGTGTTTAACAACGCTTGTAGTGTTTGTGCGTCCATTATAGATTGTTAATTAATTGAGCGTAGCATAAAATTAAAAGTGGTATAAGTGTAATGTATAATATTGATTTTGTAATAAATTTGAATGTGTTACAATTTCAATATTTATGTATTATGTTGATTTTTTTAGGATAAAGAATTTAAATTCGTTACAATTTTAATATTTAGAAAAAATACAAAATAATCTTACAATACAAGCAGCTTCATCATCTTCTTCTCCAATATTTGTGGTAGGTTTTTTTTTTTAAAAATTTGAAATGTTTTTTTTTCTCACAAAAAATGTTTTCATCTGTTTCTTTCCAAATACTGGAACAATTTCTTTAAATACTTTTTGCACGAATAAGCATTTGGTTTTCTTCTATGAAATTTTTTCTTATAGTTTCCACACACAAATTTTGCTGAGTTAATAATTTTTTAATTCGAATTCTTCTAAGAAGAAATTTTTCTTATATGTTTTCCACACACAATTTTTGTTGAGTTAATAATTTTTAGTTCGAATTCTTCTATGAAGAAATTTTTCTTATATGTTTTGCACACACAATTTTTGTTGAGTTAATAATTTTTCAATTCGAATTCTTCTATGAAGAAATTTTCCTTATATGTTTTCCACACACAATTTTTGTTGAGTTAATAATTTTTTAATTTTTTAGTTGTGAGTTCGAGCTCACATCCACTGTTTTTTTCCTTTCTTTTTTACACAAACAAAGAAAATTCTTAGTGGCCCCACGTTGGGCGCCAGTTATGCAAATTGTTTTTTAATAAAACAAAATGAGTTGTTATTCCGATTCGGAGCTTTATTTTGAGCTATGCTCAACTGTTTTCATTTAATACAAATTTAGAACTAACTTAAAAAATAACCTACAGCTTAAACTAACCCGCTGCTGTTATTCCTGTTATTGTTGCTGTTGCTCTTGTTGTTGTTTTTGTTGTTTTTTATTTGTTACCTCTGCTATTATTGCTGTTGCTATTGTTGTTGTCGTTGGTGTTGTTTTATGTTTGAGTTTTCGTGAAAACGGAGTAAGCATTTTTTTCTACCTTCAGCAATTTCGTACTTAAGCGGAAGGCAGACGCTTGCGCTGCAAAAATGATTTGGAGCGGATGCACGTGCATAATTTTCGGTGAAAAGGCATAGTTAGCTAGTCAGGGTGTCAAGATAAATGCTAACTTATATGTAAATTTAATTATTGAACATTTTTTGTTTTGTACTAAAAATTAATTAATTTTTTAGGTACCAAATCACCACCTAAAACAACTCCAAGCTCTCTGCCTGTAACCAAAGCGGTCGACATCTATTCAAATTCATCCATCTGCAGTTCCACTCCTGCTGCTGTAGCGGTTTTATCAAACTCTACGTCTTTTTCAGTTTCATCCTTTGCTAGTTCATGCGCTTCATCATGCTCTACGACAACATCCAATTCAGCAAATACTGCAAGTGAGCAAAGTTTTTCAAAACCATCGTTTTCATCCAATGCGACTACTGCAAGTACAGTACAGGAAATTAAAAAGCAAACAAGTATATACAAATTCATATCTTCTCGCAATAACGTCTCAAAACAAAAGAATGTTCATCTTTCTCTTATGAATATGATAACAAAAGATCTTCAGCCATTCTCTATAGTTGAAGATGCTGGATTCAAAGAATATTCATCGATCTTAGACCCGTTTTATGAAGAATGCGCTAGAAAAGTCAAAAAAGAACTGCAGTTCGCAAATTTTGTTTGTTTAACGACTGATGGATGGACGTCCACTGCCAACAAAAGGTATTTATCTCTAACTGCACATTTTATTAACCCTTCTTGGGAACAAAAATCATTTTTATTGAATTGCACCCGGGTCACAGAACAACACACGTCTCTGAATTTAAGAAATATTAAATTAGACCTTTTACGAAAATGGAATATTGACAAGAACATTGGTGCTATCGTTTCTGATAATGCTGCAAATATTATTGCGGCAATAAAACTTCTTGGCTGGCGAAGTTCTCCATGTTTAGCTCACCATGTCACCATGTTAGCTCCATGTTTAAAATGGAAATCTATTGTGGAACATTTCCACAGAAGTGTAAACGCAAGTGTTAAACTAATAGAACTCCAAGCAACAATGAAGAAGCCACAATTGAAACTTGTGATGGATACTCCTACCCGGTGGAAGCTTGCATATGATGACCAGGTTGTTGGAGACACAGGAACCTTAAGAAGCTGTAATCGGAGTTTTACATAACCCTGTTTGCTCACATCAGATGAATGGAATGTTCTAAGCGAAGTGTGCGAATGTTTGAAACCTTTCGATAAAATAACATCCGAAATGAGGGGGAGAAAAATACTTTACGATTTCAAAGTTTTATTTCATTATTTTAGTTAGAGGCTTGCAGTCATTTCAAAAAAAGAAACAGATCGGTTTATTAAATGTTGAAAGCCGGAACTTCATAGAAAAATTAATTTTTTATTTAACCCTTTCATCCCCAATGTTGCGTATATGTTTTCTGTCTTTGGCCCACTGTAACTTTTTTTTATGTACTCAAACTAACGGTATTTAATTTTTGTTGTTTGTTTACTTGTTTCTCTTTTCATTCGTATACTTGAGTGCATATTTCTCAATCGACGCGAAAACATACGTGGCAATTAGTGAGACTTTAAAAAAATTTCGCATTTTTCGTTTGAAGGTGAGTTTTTCGAATGTGTTTATTTATTAGTTTTATAACTTCCTAGTGCAAATGGAAAACATTATGTGATGAAAAAGATTTTAAATAATGTATTTCAGTTAACTTTGCTAAAATATAAAGTGAAATGTGATCTGCTAAAGTTTCTTTTTTTGAATTTGTTGATGTTGCTTATATGCAACATTGGGTATTAATGTGAGTGCTTTGTGTTTTTTTTACATAAGTAGGTCAATATATGTAGGTCAAGATGTTATTGAAAAATTATTTGAGAGAGGAAAGAATGATGCTATGGATGCTAATGTTGTTGAGGATGCGGAGAGTGATGGATCTGATGAAGTTGATAGGTTTTTATATGCGACGGATGCAGCTGAAAGAGTTGAGGGTATTCAGCAGATGGCGCAAAATAGCAATGGAACAGGTTAACTCAGAATGGAAGTCCCAAATGCCAGAAGTAACGAGTTTGATAGGGACTCCACTGGATTATTTTATGCAATTTATTGATAGTGAAATAACCGAACTAATTTCTGAGGAAACTAATAAATATTGTATGCAAAAAACTGGTGTAGCTTTGAAATGCAAGCCGGCTGAAATACAGCAGTATTTTGGCTGTTTATTATACTTTGGTTTGATTAAAGTTCCTCAGTTAAAAATGGCTTGGAAAAAAGAAATGAGAATACCTTTGATTGCCGATGTCATGTCTCGCAATCGATTTGATAAATTAAAACAATTTTTACATTTCAATGACAACTGCAAACAAAAGCCAAAAGATCATCCCGAATATGATAAGCTATTCAAAATTCGCCCATTACTTGATAAGTTAAAAAGCACATATGCTAATATACCTCCAGAAGAGTTTCGAATGAAACCTCACAAATGGGGATTTAAAGTCATGACTAGAGCCGGGTCATCCGGAATTATTTATGACTTTGAAATTTATGTCGGCAGGGACACATGTGAAGACTTTGGCTTAGGATTTTCCTCTGATATAGTTTTGCATTTAGCAAAAAACTTACCACCTCAGCAGAATTTTAAAATCTTTTTTGACAATTGGTTTTCTTCAATAAATCTGGTAATTGCTCTAAAAGATTGGGGGATACTGTGTGTCGGCACGATCCGTAGCAATAGATGTGGAAGATGTGAAATGATGACAGAAGCACAGCTTAAAGCAAAAGGAAGAGGCACATATGACTATAGAGTTGAGACTACTCATAATTTAGCAACTGTACGTTGGTACGATACTCGCGCAGTTCAATTAATTTCAAATTACCTTTGTACCCAACCAGAAGATAAGTGTCGCCGATGGAACGGAAAAACTAAGCAATTTGAAGAAATTCCTCGACCTGCAATTATTGTTGACTACAACAAGTTTATGGGAGGAGTGGACTTGGCGGATATGTTGCTAGAATTATACCGAATCGATCACAAATCCACAAAGTACTATACGCGTATTGTGTATTGGTGTCTAGGTACGGCTGTTGTAAACAGTTGGCTTCTCTATAGACGGCACATGAAGTCAAAAAGCCCTGAAATAAAGTCAATGCCGCTCATAGAGTTCCAAGCAAGTGTCGCAAACGGTTTGATAAATAAAAGTAAAGCAGTGCAAGTTGCTAAAAAAAGAGGTCGTCCCTCAAATAATTCGGAAACCAATTCACGGGAGAGTTCTCCGGTATCACCACCATCGTCATCTCGATATAAAAAAACACCAGCACCGGAAAATAACATTAGACTCGATGGTTTTCACCATTGGGTAAAATGGGAAGGGCGTGGACGTTGTCGTGGCTGTAAGACTGCCTTTCCTAGTTCTAAGTGCGTCAAATGTGGTATTTACTTATGTTGTAATCCGAAACAAAACTGTTTTTTTAATTGCCATATGTGAATATATCCTAACCTTTATTTTTCATTAATATAAACATGAATTTAAATCATTAAAACAAACAGTACTTATTTGAACAATTATTACCGTTGGTACCCAATGTTGCACATACGCAACATTCTCAAAACTACGTTTCAGTGAACCGATTTTGAAAAACTTTAAAACTATCTTATATTAGGGCCAAATTGGTTAAAAACACACAATTTACATTTTTGCCTCTGCTAGAAATAATTCGGGGATCAAAGGGTTAAATCGAAGATCTCATCGCCGCGAAGAAAACGAACTTTTCTCTTTATCTTATATATTAGACCCAAGGTTTGTAAAAGTAAAATTATGTAAATTTTTTAATGTTAGTGAGTTATTTTTATTATATTTTAAGGTATGAATCTAAAGCCTTCACTGATGAAATGGCTTTAAGAACCTGTAAGGATAAACTAATAGGTCTCATAAAAAAAGTGAAACTGGAAACCACACCATTGACGTAGAAGAAATTGCATCTGATTAAAGCTTGCCAAAACCCAACACTGACTCTATTCGGTCAGATTTCGGCTCCAAAACGAGCACAATAAGAAACAGAACCATATCAGCAATCACAGAATGGTTCAGTTCTGTATCTTCATGAAGAATATTTAAACCGCAGTATGAATCCCTTAGACTGGTGAAAACAAAGGGAAGTAGTTTATCCTCACTTAGCTTCAGTAGCTAAGCGTTTTTAGCAATAGTCGCAACCTCCGTGCCAAGTGAACGTGTTTTTTTCTAAAGCTGGACAGCTTTTATGAGCTAGACATAACCGTTTGAATGCAGAAAATGTTTTGTTTTTAAACTTTAACAACAGTTCCTAAACTAAATTGCACTGTTCGACAAAATTTGAGAGCATTAACAAAGGTTAACAACATCAAAGGTTTTTGATGCGCTGAATCCGATTCCGGCCTCAAGATTGCTCTAGATTTGCAAATTTTTTACTTTCAAAAAGTAAATATGTCATCTTAAAGTTTTTTTCTTCTTTCGAATACCTTTGACATTACTCAAATACTTTTTTTACTGAGATATGACATCTTGAAATTATTTTTATGTCAATTTCCCTGTATGAATATGAAAAGCTAATAACGACCACATACACAAGATACAGTTAAATCTGATGTTAAATTTCAAAATGTAACAAAAACTTTAAGATAGCATAGCATATTGCATATTGCGATTAAGGTAATCCTTCAGTGAATGAGCTTAGATTACGATTACAGTATTCCTAATTTCGACTTTTTCAGAATAACGATTAGTGCAATCGTAATCTCAGATCGGTCGTTGAACGATTGCCGCAATCCTAATTTAAAAAATTTTGGAATTAGGATGAAAATAATCCTAATTCTTGCCGAAATCAATTACTCCTGTAATTCTTATCGCCCAGCTCTGACCTCAAATAGAGGCAAAACAGGTTTTTTTGGCATTCTGCGCATTAAAAACCTTTGGAAAAGTGTTTGGTTTCTGCTGAGATGAGTTGGTCAAATTTTGGCGACCAGTGTTATTTATTTTGACTTATCGATACTGCTTTTCATCCACGGATCTTTTAGTTGTATTCAATTTCAAAAATAGTATTTTCCATCACCAACTATTTGAGATTTTATAAATTTTATACCAAGCTACAAATTTGTAAAATCAATACCCTATGGCAAAAATTAATAGAAAAAAAAAAAAGATAATAGTATGAACAGATTATATCCGTTAATCGTTTTTGAAAACTTCTGTATTTTAAGCAGAGATTGGAAACAAACTGTACAAAAAAACCAACCCTACAGCATCGTAAGAAAACAGTTTCACTATCTCCTTACGCTTGGCTCTTTGCTACAAACAGAAATGCGTACGAAAGAGAGCAGAAAATAAAGAGAGAAAGAAAACTATTGTGTTGGTGTTATACGACCACGGCATGTATTTCGTTTTTATTTTTTGATTTTGTTACGATCGCAAACACAACAAGAAACAAATGTTGCCTTCATTTTACTACGGAAATTCTAAAAGAATTATAAGTTTTGAGCAGAGTTTTTTAAACGAATTTAAACAATTAAAATTCTTTAGTTATTTTTAAGTTAAAATTTATTGATAAGAAAAATTTATTTCATTAGAAGTAAAAAATTAAGAACATAAAAAAGTAATATTAAAGAATTCATTGTTTAGGGTAAGAATAACATGTAAATATAATTATTTCAAATTATTCATAATTAAAATCTCCATTTACTCCTACTAACAAAATGTATTCTAAATTGGACGGAGGAAGCCTGCTTCCTTGATCCGAAAATATATATTTAAACGATGAAAATAATCGCTGTATGTAATTCTGTATACTTAGTTTTTTTTTAAATTCCAACAAAAAATATACGAAATAGTTGTAAGTCAGACAAAATGGAAAAATATTTTGTAATTCATTGAATATTTACATTTTTTAAAGATTCAATAAAACTCACCCCCCTGAAGAAGGTAGAAAGACACTACCGAAACGTCGGTAAAATAATGAAATGAATATTCTTGTGTATTTTCATTTATCACATTAAGACCAATAGAGCCGTAACAACCAAATCAAGAATTCTTATTGTTGTTGTGTTATAAGAATGTTTGTTCAAAAGAACAAATGTAAGCACTAAAACAGATGATATCATCATAAGCGAAAATGCAAACATAGAACTCGACCTCGCTGATACGATTAAGTGGGTGCATATTTATTCGTTTAGGTCTTCTTTAACTAATGTAAAGCATAATTGCATTTTTAATAAAACACTCTTCGGTAGAAAAAGAACATTTAACATGCAGTATGTTAATTAAAACGACGTCAATATTGATTCTCTTCAAAGAGTAAGCTTCAAGCTCAGCGTTACCTCTTATAAATATGAAGAGATGCTCAAATCTTCTCTTTGGGCTGCAGGCATCAAAGTTTGCCCCTTTCAGTTTTTTCAGAAGAGGAAAGCACGAATACTCACAAAATAGCTGCTCATACGCCGACAACTCAAACTGAAAAAACTCTATTCTCCGTTCGTAATGCCATTAAAACGAATTTAGATGATATCGAGTTCTCATTATATTTTTATAATGCTGGAGGACTTACAACCAAAACAATAAACGTACAGAATGCAGCTTCGAGCCACGACTTTGACTTGATTGCATTGGTTGAAACATGGCTTACACCCCAAATTCAGTCATCTGAAGTCTTTGATTCCGGATACGAAGCGTATCGCAAGGATCGTTCTTCGTTATTATCGCCTCTCTTCAACTCATGCTAGCAGAGAAATCATATTACCTCGAAACTCTTACTTCATCGAACAATTGTGCGTTGCTGTCTCGATCAACGGCAGCAGATCCTATGTTACGAGTGAAGTAGTTTTTATAATTAGTTATATACCACCAAATAGTAGTATAGAAATATTTACTAATCACTTATTTAATATAAATCATGTTGTAAGCTTACTCAATGAGCATCAAACTCCTTGCATTTTAGGTGACTTCAACCTGGGCGACTTAGAGTGGATTTTTAGCTTAGACGACCAATGCTCTTACCTTTTAATCTTAATAAGGAAGTTGAGCGTATTTGTTGCGATTCGCTTTACGCTCTAAACCTTTTTCAAATTAATTCTTTTAAGAACGGTTTAAACTGAATATAAGCTTTGATTTTCATTAATCACGATATTCGCTTTAAAATTGATACCTGTATTATGCCCCTTACGTCTGAATGAATTCATCATAAGGCACTTGTGCTGAATTTTTATATATGTAATATAAACTAAACAACGTAAGCGAAAGAAAGTTAGAGCGCTCATATAACTTCCATAAAGCCAACTATCTAAAAAATTTAAATCTAAATCTATATAAATCTATATAAATCGTCTGATTTATAGAAGTTCTATTGATTTGTGGGTAAAAAAAAGTGGCGGTCGTGGCGTAGGGGGTAGAGTGTGTAGCCCATAAGAGACAGAACCCTAGTTCGAATCCCACCTAGCACAGAAAGTTTTGCAATTGAATTCATTTTTCTGTTCGGCCGTCACCTCTCTACAGACAATGGCAAACCTCACAAAGCAAAAACTGCCATGAAAAGCTTTTTGAGAACATGAGCCGTTCGGAGCCAGCTAAAAATTGTAGGCCCAGGTCTCGATCATTTGAGTTCAAACATTCCACAGCACGCACAACACAATTGATCATAAGAAGCTCGGTCAAAGTCCTTTCAAGGGCTAAAATTGGCTATTTCATTTTGTTTTTTTTATTTTTGGGTGGTACAAGTGGGCGTGGCAAATTTTATATATATTGACTGCCACTTAGAGCACCTGCATATCAAGTATTACTATTAAAACGTGAACAACTCAGGAATAAGCATGATTTCGAAAAATTGGGCGTAGATATAGTGCGGCAATGCCCATTTTTTGTACATTGGCCGACAGTTACCATACGAACTAAATTACCAAATCTTAGTCTTCTACGGCAAAATCCGTCTGATACGTATATAAAGCATTTTTACTGATTTGTGGGCGTTAAAAGTGGGTGTGACAACATTTATATATACATAGTGACTGCCACTTGGACCCATAGCACTTGCATATCAAGATTCACTATCAAAACGTGTACAACTCAGGAATAAGCATAATTCCGATAAAGTGGGCCCATTTTTTTTACTTTCTGGATCTGAACAAAATTACCAAATTTTAGTTTTATACGATTAAAACCGTCTGATATATAGCATTTATTTTTTTTTTGGTTTGTGCGCGATAGAGCCAATTTTGGTTGTATGGGAGGTACCACGCCCTCTGGTCCAATCAACATCAAACTGCACAGGAAAACTCTCAGAATGTTGCTTCAGTATCGCTAAATATTTCATAAAGATTGGTTCGGCGGTTTTGGAGTCTATACGTGATACACACATATACCCTCATACCCACATATCCACATACCACATACATACATCCATTTTTATATATTTAGATAAGATAAGAGATACTGCCTAAGGTCGTGTAGATACTGTCAAAGACCTAGGTATAGGCACGGATTCTAAGCTATCGTTTAACATTCACATTGATTATATTTGTAAAAAAGCATCTTCAATGCTTGGATTTATAAAACGCTGGGCCAAAGAATTTAATAGCATGATTACAACTACTACGTTGTATTATGCAATTGTGCGTCCTCACTTGGAGTACGCAAGTCAAGTTTGGTTCCCAAGTTACAATGTGCATGTTGATCGAATAGAAAGAATCCAAAAACGTTTTGTTCGGTTTGCTCTAAGGGGCTTAAGTGGGACAAACATATTGGACCTCCATCCTTATGAGGATCGTTTAAAGCTGTTAAAAATGCATTCTTTAAGTGACCGAAGGAAGTCTGCACATATCGTCTATTTACACCAACTCATAGCAGGTGTATCCGATTCTCCAGAACTACTTTCTCATATGAATTTTAACACTAACCGTAGAAGCAGTAGAAACGCTTACAACTTAATTTATTTACCATTTAGTAGAACATTTCCTATTAGAAGCTACTGCTTCTTTAAGCCGCATGAGTTCCTTTGTTAACAATTGTAGCGTTTTTTATGTTAATTTGTTAAAAGGTCAACTCAAAAGTAGATTCAAAATAGTTGTGTAATTAGATCTATGTACACGCAAGGTTAGTTGTTACGTCTTGTGTTGTCCCTGAGCCCAACCTATTCATTGGTGGGTAAATTTTTCCCACATTAACTTGTTTGTGGTCACTTGTATTCATAGCATTGATATTTTTCAATGATTACTGGGTCGTGGCTTTAGGTGGGTTAATGGTGAGTAAGTGCGAAAAAGCTGTTATAGCTGAACTCTATTGTTATTGCATGTTAATATTAGGAGTGAGAGTCGAGTGGCGAAGGCTTCGGCTGTCCGTTTTGACTGCAGCTTGTCGACGTCTAGCTTTCTCTGTGTAGGATTGCGCGCATTCTTTGCAGCGCACAGACGTGTACGGCTCTTAGCTGCGACAAGATAATAATCCGAGTCTATGTTATCACCACGGATTGTGCGTACATCTAATACACTGGAATAGTGTCTTCCGTCAATCAAAACGTGATCAATTTGGTTGTGCGTTTTTTGGTGAAGGGACAACCAGGTGGCCTTATGAATATTGAGTTGCTTGAATCTAGTGCTACTTATAACCATGTTTTGTGCTGCGGCGAAGTCAATTACCCTCATTCCGTTATCGGATGTGTTGTCGTGGATGCTGAACTTTCCGACTGTTGGACCAAAGATGTTTTCCTTGCCCACCTTAGCGTTGAATTCTCTAAGCACAATTTTTATGACGTAACGGGGGCAGCGCTCGATAAAAGATTAAGAAAGATAAAGTTTTTCTAGTGTCAGCTCCTCCATTTCCCTGACATTCACAATTGCACAAGTAACCGTTTTACGAGGTTCTGGTAGTTCGCTGATAGTGTCTTCATCTATGGGCCACTTGCTTTCATCAAATTTTAATCATTGCGGTCCACACCACCGTAAGGAGTTGTTGAGAAGGTTATCAGCAAATGTTTCTCGAGATGGAATGTCTGCAGGATTATCTTCCCTGGCATGAAGCGAATTTGTCCTCTAAAATTTTCTTAAATGCATGACACTCTGTTAGCCACGAACGTTGTCCATTTAACTGGATGTTGCTTTAGCCATCCTAGTACTATTTTTGAATCTGACCATAAAACTACGTTGTCATACTGAATGTCGGAGCCATCTTTTATGTACTTTATTAATCATGTCAATATCGTCACTGCGCACAGTTCAAGCCCGGCCAGTTGCACTTGTTTCACTGGAGCCACATTTGTCTTCGATACAATTAATAATATTGTAACGCTTTCTCCATCGATCACCAACAACAGCTGCGTATGCTGCTTGTGATGCGTCTGCAAAATCATGTAGTTCGATTTTACTTTACTTACAATAGAATATTTAATCCATCTTGGAATTTTAATCTGATCAATTGCTGGTAATCTTGCTTTAAACTCGTACCACTCTGCTTGTAATTCTGTTGGAACTTCCACTGCAATCCACTGGAATCCACTCCTCGAAGCCACAGCTTTTGAATCATAATCTTTGCCTTGATGATGGCTGGCGACAACCGACCAAATGGATCGAATAACTTTCTTGCTTCACTTAGTATAGATCTCTTAGTGTTTTTTGAACTGAAAGATTCTATGTTTACTTTAAATTTGAATTCATCAGTTTTTGAACACCATTTAATGCCCAGAATTTTAACCGTGTTACTTTCATTGAAGTCCATATCGGATTGCATTTCTGCATCTTCTTTTGGTAGGTTTTGAATTAATTCTCTCCTATTTGATGTCCATTTTCGTAATTTGAAGCCCATCTTTGAAGACATTGAATAAGTTCTTGTTGCAAATTTGTTCCTTCTTCGACAGAATTTGCACCTGCTAAGCAGTCATACACATAAAATTGCTTAGACAGGGTTTCATATGCTATTAGGTAGTTCAGTTTTTCATGCTCATCTAATTGAGTCAACGCTTTGATTGCAAAGTACGGTGCTGATGCTGTTCCATAAGTCACAGTATTTAGTCTATACTCTAATTGAATCATTGGTACTCTCTCTCCAAAGAATACGCTGTAGATCCTTGTAGTCTTCGTGAATCAGTATCTGTCGCTACATTTTCTCGGTGCTGTAAATACAACTGGGAAAGTTCTTCACTAGTAGGAGCAGCAACAAGTCTTTTTGAAGTTTGGGTCCTGTCATCATAGTATTGTTTAACGATTTTCCTGACGTTGTTTTCGCTGAGGCGTCAAACACCACCCGCAGTTTTGTTGTTGTGCTGTCTTCCTTAACAACAGCATTATGTGACATATAGTATGTTATCGGGTTTATTCCACAAGCCTCTTCCATATGACCAAGACTTACGTATTTGTTTATACAGAAATACGTACATTAGATGAAGTCTATTTTTGTAACACCTACTTTACATGGCATAACATGATGAGGAATAGTAAAAAAATGATAACTGCGTTTTTAGTTTTTCGATTTATTTCAAAAACTTCACGCAGAATTTAAATTGAAAAAATTCATATGTTATATGCGAAGAAGAAGAAGACAAATTTTGATTTAGAAGCAATAAAACTAATTTAAGTACAAGACAAATACATTTTTATAGTAAATATACGTTTTAGTTCATTATTTAATTCATTTTTATATTATTTGAGATAAACTTAAGATTTAAACTATATTCAGATTTACAAAAAGGGTAAATTTCCTGAATAACTTTGATGGCTCTTTCAGCGCAAATATTAGATCTTTTTAAATTCAGAATGGCAGAATCTTCCTTTACCCAGTGTTTTAGAAAACACTTATGCGCAGTTCCGAATTGCTTGACGGATTTTTCCAATATTTCAAAATCATTGTTATGAAAACGGTGATCCGAGAACCAAACATCATACCATGCGCTGCATATGAATTGGCAAAAGTTGTATTCTGTGTTCCGGTATTAGTATGAACGTTAAAATCGCTAGAATAGCTCTAGAATTCCATCGAGCGTTGCTGAGCGCTGGTAAAACTCTAAATTTTATGTATGGGAACTTGTTGCTTACTTCATAATATTTAAAATATTGCCCTAGTTCATATAAAAATTGCATGTCATCACGCCATTTAATAGATCTTAAGGTCAACTTTTCTTCGTTTTGTTTGTAGTTTTGTTTTAGGTTTTCGTAGTTCATAATCAATTCGGTAAATATGTCATAACTGATGTTTGGCGATGTCGACTTTCCACTTATACGTAGTAACTCATTCATCACATGCTTCAAAATTAAATCTAATGCATGATGTTGGCATCCAATATACTGCGGAGGGGACAAATGTTTTTCCTTAAAACAATTCTGCAGTAAACGAACAACTCCACTTTTAACCCCTGTATTAACGTTTGTTGTGTCACTAACAATCATTCTTATGGAATTCCAAAGGTTAAATTTATCCAAGACATTCCTTATTCCTTAAAAAAGTTATAGAAAGTTAATTAATGCTCTAAAAATATATTATTAAATAGAAACCTTCAAAAATTGACAAACTTTTCCCGTTTTCAAGAACCATTGCCGCTTCTCTTACTTCCTTAGTTTCATTTGTTAACACCACGGCCTGCACTTCTTTCTTCCCAAATTTCTTGCCGTCGAAATGAATACACCAAATGTCATCTCTTAAGGAATTCTTATAATTTTTTTCCAAGTTCAGCGCTGCTTTAATCATCGCTTTGTGAATACCTGCTTGTGTTGGTGTTGCTATATTTATTCCTTCTTTGGACAATTCTTTGCATATTTTAGCGGCATTTTTGGTGCTTGCATGGGCTTTTGTTACCATTGTCACTGCTTCTTTTGTTGAACACTTCGCATTTCTTTTTCTTGGAAGAGGAGCTTTATATTCAGCAACAGGTGGAGAATGTGATTTCTCGACAGATTCAGCTGATGATGTTGACATGTTGAGCGCCACTTTATTTAAACACGAGGTGCTTTGAACATTTTTTCTTGAAAGGGCAGCTTTGGAGGGATGCACATTAACTGCTTTAGCTGTCGTGTACCCAACTTCTCCATTTGTAGTTGTTTGGAGTTCATACAACTTTTTGTCCTCAGTTCCTAGCCAGACACCATTTAAATCAGTTATATCACATAACTTGTTGAACGTCATTGTAACATTTCTGCCATCCGGGAATTTTAAAAATGTTGATAATCATTTAAAACTTTTGTAATCTTCCGTTCTGCAGCTATACGTGTTATGCTCGGAAAGTTTAGTTTCGACCACAATACAATCATTTCGTTTGTAATAATCTGGCATCTTTTCTTTTTAAATTTCTCCGTTTTTGCTAATTCATTATACCTTCCTATAATCACGGTCTGTTTTGGAATCTTACACAATTCACTCAAGGGTTTTTCAATGTTATTGATTTCTCTTCTCTTATTCTTAGATTTTTCAAATGTTATTAAATTGTTTTCCCATTTTTTTGAATTTTTTAAAACTTCAGCACCACTTTTTTTAAAAGACATTGTTAATTAAAAAAGACACTTTCACTCAAGCCGCCACGCACTGAATGAGAGATCGACAGCTAAATAAAAGCAACTGGCGCGACGCTTATACGAAGTTTCAATCATTCATAAAGCATCTACTCAAATTTACTTTTGTCATATGCAAAAATACGATGAATAACAGAAGAAGAGCAAAACAAAACAGACACAAAGAAAAGAACATAATCTCATATGGTGTTTTTTCTTGGCATATGTATGAAATTTGCATACGACTTTTCAATTTAAATTCTGCGTGAAGTTTTTGAAATAAATCGAAAAACTAAAAACGCAGTTATCATTTTTTTACTATTCCTCATCGTGTTATGCCATGTAAATTTTTTTTTTTTCAAAAAATGCAAAAAGTTGTACCCCTAACGTACATACTCTTCAGGCAAAGTTGGATTTTTTTCAAAACGTTTTTCTAATGAAAAAACCATTTCAGAGCCATCTTCCTTGAATCACCCAGGCTGGATCGATCCTGATGTAATGGCAATTTGGCTATGTATCATCCTGTCCCATCTCTGCTATGTGTCGATTTGTAATGATTTCACACTCTCTTTCTTCGCTCGTTGTGAGGTTGGCAGATGGCACTTCCTCCAATTCCCAAAATTTTCGTAGTATGTCATATTCACTGCTAATATTTAAGCATGATGTTACTTCATTTGCAATGTTTCTATGACATCCAGCAAAAGATGATGTAATCACCTGTCCCGACAGTATCCAACCGAATATAGTATTTTGAGCTATTGGTGTTCCAGCAGGTCCCTTCAGCAACCCATATCCAATAATTTCTGGAAAACTTTGACCCTAATAAAAGGTCTACTTCTTTTGATTCTGAAAACCAATGGTCCGCCAGTTGTAATTATTTTATGTGTGGCCACTGTTTATGTTCAAATTCTTTATGAGGCAGGATTAAAGTGATACTTGGCATGACAATGGCTTCGATGTGACAAGTTTGGGCTTCATCATGTATAGATTGTACCATAATTGTGCATTTTGCTAATACTTGAGTTGCTTGGCCATTGATTCCATTGATCTGTGTTTCATATTTCATCAGAGGAATCTTTAATCTTTTAGCTAGTTGCTCCGTCACCACACATGATTGCGATCCTTGATCGATGAGTGCCCTTACTAGCTTTATTTGGGCTATCACATTAATATTAACCATAGCCATTGCCAACAAAATAGTTTGTTCCCGATCTCTGGTTGTTGCAGCTACTTCTGTCACGTTAAATGGCTTCGCTGCTGCATTTAGTTTACAATTTTTGTCACCTCTACTCTGTCCATATATAACAAAGAATTATGCCTAAAATTAAAGCTTGTGCATCGTCTTTTGTTGTTGCATTACTTACTGTCATGCCCACTCTGAAAACAGTTAAAGCATAACTGCGCTTGCTTAACTTTATTGCGCCGCTCTCGTACTTTCATAGCAGAGAATTTCTTGCATAAATACAGTTGGTGATCATCTCCACGCGCAATGCATACAGCATTCACTAACGTTGTTACATGAGTCTTATTGTAGTTTCGATCATTTGTATTATCTCTGTTGATATCTCTGCTATTTTCTTTATTATTTTCGAGTGATCTGAATCATGCTTCGATAACCTCGAAAAGATCGCATAATTTTGGTATATCTGTTGACGATCCTTTTTACTGCTGATGTAACTTTCGTTTCACTGTCTAATTTCGGTAATAAAAGGTTAATGACTAACGGGTCCCATGACTTGACATCTACTCCTAAATTTTCAATGCCGTATAGAATCTTTTTTGTTGAATCCATTAATGTCTTGAGGTCGAAGGCATTTTCGGCTCGTATAGCTCTTTGGCCCATCAGTTTTTGAATGTAATTGTTAACCAGTGCTGCAGAATTTTGAAAACGTTTTCTCAGTATTCAATTGCGGCTATATAATTGCCGGCTGATGTCATCAAATAGCCGATAACTTATGACGTTTCCCCTCGAAGATTGCTTTTCATATAATGCATTTTTTTCTATATCGCTGAGCTCCTTATTTTCATGAATCAACCAACATATAACTCCCAAAATGATGTCTACTCTTCATATTTTCCACTAAACACCGGAATGCTTAGTGTGGGTATCTTAATTTTTCGCTCTGAAACATTTCTGGTTTCAGCAACTTCACTTGATGATAAAGAGTCCTGCAAGCTGATGTAGGACTCTTGGTACATTTGTTCCAAGGCACTCAGCTTATTGTCCTGTATGTACTTCTCTTCGTGTTCATGATCTTTGAATGCAGACAGTATGTCATCATTGAGTTCTGTTATCTTACTTCAACAATCCTTTAACTGTTCAGCTTTAAATTTTCGAAACATGGCACTTTTACTAACATCGATTGAATTGAAGATTTTTACAAAATTTTCTTTGAGTATGTCAAAGCGTCGCATTTTTATATGCTGATCATTTTTGCTATTATTTAATTGTATATTAGCTATACCTGCTTTCAGTGGTTCTTCTGCAACTTTTCCGACGTTAATTGCATTCAACTTCTTGGTTTCATCTGCTTACTGCAAATTTTCTACTTCAGGCTTATCTGAGCTAAGTCCGTCCTGTCACTGCTTTGTCTCAGTTCCTTGTAGAAGTTGAGTTATCTCATTTCGAAATACTGATTTCATTTCTTCATATTTCTTTTCCACTTGCATGAAAAAATTTTCAACAAAGTAATCATGATTTGGAAACTCTCGTTCATACTCGTTTATCTATCTGGAAGTCCGTCCAGAAATTATCCAATACTTCCAATCGTTTCTGGAAATATTTTTTCTTGTATCGGAGTCCTTTTTGTAGTTTGCCCACAAGCGGTGAATCTCTTGTTCTAACGTTATCTGTTGCTTGACGATTTCCTCAAAACCTCAGTGGCGGTAACATCCACCGTGACTCAAAAATGAATAGTTATTAAAAACTTATTATTTTATGATATTGGTTTAGAGAAACATTTAAATTTTATTGATTTAAGCAATTTGAACATAAACTCATTTATCCATATAATTCCCCCTTCTGGGTGGTTTGGTTTTAATTGTCTTTATAGGTAGAAACTTGTCTGGGGGAAGCAGCTCCGGATGCTTTACAACCAAGCCCTCCGGAATCGATTAGATCTGATGGATAATTGGAATTTAGTTACAAATGGCACTGCTTCTTTACATAAGTACAGTACTAGGTACCTGTCTGTGCTTTGAGATTTGTTGTGAAAATCATTTTGTGTTTGCTTTTTTGACACACTATACTCTTGACTTGCACTATTATAAATAGGCAGTATCAGAAGTTGTGTCTTGCTGCTTTTATACAATATGTTTATTAGCAACTTATTGCATTTCTTGGATAGACCTCATATGGAAAGTGTTGTTTGCGAGTTATTGTGTTTAGATGGAAAGTTGTCATTAATTTGACTTAAGTTTATATATTTTGAATTAATTTCATTTAAAATACCTTGTCATATAATTTTAAACACTTCTCAATTTTGTCCTATAAAATAATTTATAGTTTTACAAGTGTGTTGTGTTCGTCCATCTATCATCTATGACTTGTGAACATAGTATAAGGGATCCATCGGTATTTTTGAGGGTTATTTTTATACTTATGATTTTTACAACTAGTTGTAAAAAAGGCTTATATTGTATTTTTCTATAATGTTATTCAAACAGCTGTATTTTATATTAGGGTGTTAAATGTCCTGCATCTCTCTAACATATATGTGTTGGGAGGTGGGATAGTTTCTCACCTTATTAATGTTATATTAAAGGTTTTTAGTGTATTAAGTGTATGTATAGGGGACTCTTTCTGTCGGTGGAGCAATAAGGTTGTTATCCGTTTAGGCATTTTTGGGGTCTTAAATAGCTGCATGTCATTTATTTATTGTGGCATATACATTACCACAACGTTATCTCCAATTTATATACGACTAGATAATTATCTATGTCATTATGTTTTGTGAGACCGAGGTGGAATGTATTGAAGCGTTCTGTCGTGATAATGCCTAGGCTTGCATCTCTGATTGGGGTTGGAATTTAACCCCAATTTGAGTGAATTTCTGCAATGGTGCATTTAGTTTTGATTAGGAGGCAATGTATACTCATTTGTTAGTAGCTTCATGTTGGTCATTTATGATATGGTCATATATTACCAATATGTTGTGGCTTTCATTTGGGTTACATCGTAGCGTTCTGTCGTGTTTATGCCTTAGGTTTGCATTTTCCTACATAGATTTTATCGTATTTAAACTCTGAGGGGTATCCCTCATTGGAAATGCACTATCTCGGTTTTACCGTGTTTTTATAGATGTTGACTAGGTTATGCATTTGGGATGAACACATGCGTATAAAGGTTTGTGTATGTTCTTTTAACAATATACATATAACCTTCTCTTCGTTTGTGTTGGTCTTAAACAGCATTGTAGCGGTGTAACCGTGAAAATTTGACAAAGTGGGGGCAGTGAATTGTAAGAGGAGTGTTTGAGAGCTATGGTTATTAGTCCTCAACCATTTCTTGTCAATTCAATTGGGATCCCCGGTGATGCGTGCGGGTTCAGATGCGGCTCCCATAGTTGGTAAGAGACCTCTACGATATAAAATTTATGATTATTTTTATTTATTTATTTATTATATATTTATTTTATTTAATTATTAATTGGTTAAATTGATTGCATGCCGATGTACAGCTTGTCAGTTCATGCGTGACTTTGGTTGAGTGCGGAACGCGTTTTAGAATAGTTCCTTTACATGTTTATGAGGAATGTGCTTCACAGACATCACTTGTATGTCTGTGAGGAATGTGCTTCATAAGCATAAATACCTTTTTTGCGATTCGTTGTTATTAAAAGTTTTAATTAAAAACTTAATGTAATTTGTCGCGAGGACTGTGGGGCTGTGCTTCATGGTATGTTCTTATATTTATCACATTTTTTATATTTTTATTTTTTTGATATATTTTGTTTTGCGGTTTTCTATTATCTTCTTCCTTCTATCTTCACTTTTTCTTCCTTTTTTCTTTTGACTGGTTATATGTTTCTGTATGTGTGTGAATGTATGATTGTGGTAAATGATTGCGAGAATCCAATTATTTGCGATTGAGTGAATAGTTGGAGGCTTGCAATTGTTTATAAATTAATTTTTTCTTAGTTTTTGAGTAGATTTAGCTTTTCTCGAATGCGTAGCATTTAGATTTTAGAGGTTGTGGTAGGAAATTCAAGTTAGAAACCCTTCTGATGAGCTAACTTGGCGGTAAGCGAAAAAACGTTTTCAAGGTAGCCCTCGTGCCTACACGGCAAGGTTTAGGTCTTATGTCGGTTTCAGTTTTCAGCATCGGAAAGTATTTCTTTTATCTTTTTACAGGTTTTTCAGCATTTTTTTCCAGTTTTTCATTATTGTATTGTTATTATTTAATTTATATTATGAATTTATTTTCAATTGGTGATGGTTTTCGGTAAGAATCATAAGAGCATTTTGATTGGAAATACTTAGTATTTCTAATCTTATTGTGTTTTCTTGATTTGAAACGGAAGACACCACCGTTTGAATTCATTATAATGTTAATTTAAATATTATCTCTTGTATATGAGCACATGTAGATTGTGTGATTAGAGCTGCGATTATGCTAGGCAGGGGCAGTTGTAAGTTATTTGAACGGTTTATGTTTTGGTTATAATCAGTGTGTAGGTAAGTTCTATAGAACTTATAAATATTTGATTTTATAACGAATAGGATATTTGTATATGTATATGTATATATGTGTTGTGGAAAAAAGGGTAACAACATGCACGTTACCCTATAGGAAAAAACTAACTTGTTTTTAAAAACAACTAATTAAAAAACTAATTTAAAATAAACTAGTATATTAACTACTTTGAATTATATTAAGGCGGCAACTACTCTGATTTTGACATGTTTTAATTGAAAATTTTTATTAGATTACAAGTTTATATATATTTAACCATGTTATTTCATCAATTATTTTGTACTTTAGGCCATCAGTAATATTTTCCAATTGGGTATTTTGAAGTAATTAAAAAAATTATTTAAGTATAACTAATTTAACAAGTAGTTGAAAATATATGCAGGTGAAAGTCAATTGACTTATTTAGCGGACATCACCATACAAAACATGTTAGATCGTTCTATGGAAAAAAGTCAGAATTTCAACTAGTTGTGGTTGACAAAAATCTACTTTATCAACTACTTTTAAATTAGTTGATTTTCCTGCAGGGTAGATATATGAATTTTTCCACATATAATACATGTATACATGTTATTATTATTATTATTTTTTACTATTTTATTAAAAAATTTTTATTGATAGTTAGTTTGACTGAGCTATAGATAGACTCTAGCATTTTTATGGTAGATTAGGGGGGTGGGGTTTGTGTTGACATTGTAGGAATTCACTTTGAACAGTACTTTTGACAAAAAAACTGACTTTTAACGGGCATTTACAACAGTAACTTGGTGTGGATATGTTTGTAAGGTTTATTGTTTCTTTCCATAAGTTAGTGTGGAAAATGTCAGTAGATCTGCATTCATATTTCTGCACAAACACTGACTGAGACTGTACTTTAGGAGGCCATCTGGCAGGTATTTAAGTAATGTCTCTTAAGTGGGTTAGATAAGTATAAGATTTTCATTGTGTGGTTGAAGGACTATCAGCTGGAATGCACCGACTTACAATTATCTTGTGTATAATTTTTAGGGGGTTTTGTACGACGATTGAAGGTCGTACTATAGGATAGTTTCTGACTCACAATAGTCTTACGCGTTAGGGAATTGTTTGTGGGGATCTTTTTGGACTTAAATTTACATAAGATGATGTCCTTTGATTGATGGGAGTCTGATATGGATTCTGTCGTCAAAGGCGAATCGGTTGTTGAGGAGCATTTATGTAGTTTTTCGTTCAAGTTATGCAATGATATCTACAGCTTAATAAAGGTTATTCAACTTCTGTAATTTAAAATAAGTCATCACTATTTTTCAAAATTTGTTAGATTAGCTTAGGCTTAATAATAAAACTTATCTATATATTATAGACTTTTTCATTTTTATTTAACCAAATATTTCTCAGCAAATGAATTATATTACATAGACACATATAATCTATTTAAACCTTCTCCGCAACGGAAATTGTAAACACTGCTTACGTTTTCACTTACAAAGGAAGGTGCGGCCATGGCTTGTTCTTATTTCTTCGCTCTCTTTTCATTTTCCCCTAAGGAACAAACTAAATTGTTTTTAAAATTAACTAATTTAAAATTAACTAGTATATGAACTACTTTGAATTATATTAAAGCGGCATCCACTTCAATTCTAAAAAGATTTTATTGCATTATTTATGAAGTAATTAAAATACTACTTAAAAACAAGTGGTTGATAAACTACTTTGAATTATATTAAGGCGGCAACTACTCTGATTCTGGCATATTTTAATTACAAATTCTTATTAGATTACAAGTTTTTATATATTTAACCATGTTATTTCATCAAATATTATTAACTTTAGGCTTCACTAACATTTTGTTTCAAAAAGACATATTTTCTTATTTACGACATTGAGCTGCCAGACAGACGTATTAAACATATTTTAAAACTGATAAACTCCCTTAAAACCCTGGTGAACGTTTAAAAATTCTTTATTATTTAAGATATTCAAATTTCAAACTGGTAGTGTTTGACAAACATTGCACAATTTGGACTCTGTACGGAAATTGATGCATTGCTTAACCATTCAGCAAACACCTCATCACTTCAGTAGTAAAGACGCACGCCTTTCCCTACGTAGCGTCGAGTCTGCTCCATCACTTCATTGACACTTAATAGAAGCACAAAGCAAAATATCGGTGTGTCCATCGACCATGATTGATGGTTGCAAAGCGTGGAAAATCCCGCTGACACTCTTGTTTAGCTCATATTTTGAAATGAAGCATCAAAAAGGTGGCTCGTGTTAAATCCCAGGAGCAGTATCCATACAATTCCGATCAACTGGATCGGCACCTTCGCTCATGTACCCGGGCGGTAGCGTGCCCGTTTTTGGAAACTGCTTCCGTGGTACGCATGCTGTCACCTGTTGGAAGCAGAAATAGTTCAACGAAGGAAGGAATAATGAATTATATCAACCCTCGCAGCGTACTTCTGTTGCGCTCCTTGAATGTAATTACAAGTCCTTTTTTGAATTAACTGGCAATGAAGTTTAGTATGAATCACTTTTGAATTATTTTAAAATCAGTTAAAACACCACAAAAAACGACATTACAAAATTTTCCATTAAAAAACTCTGATCACTTCTAACTTTGTTTACATTTTGCTTTCAGATTTTATATTTCAGAATTTATTTGTGTCGACCATGATTTTTTAGGCATAATTTATGTATTTTTCAAAACAGTCAAATATATGATCTCTTTGATATATAGAAATTTAAAATTTGTATGCTTTTAAATTCATTTTCAGTAAGTGGAATATTTTGCAAAATAAATATACTTTTTGAGTGATCGGCGGATATTATTTTTATTTTATGGTAGTAATATATGTTGCGTGTACAATCTTAAAATTTAAGCTCCTAATATTGAAAAATACTGGAGTAATGAATTGTTTCCTGAAAATGAAAACTGAATTTTCACATATATGAACAGGTTTAAGAACGCCATCTATAAATTGACCGATTAAAATCATTAGAAATGTTGAAGAACTCTTCAACAAACATGAAACAACCATGAGGTTGTCAGCCACACCTGGCGGAAGTGTTGCCGCTAGCGGTTAAATAATTGAAGTCCTTTTTGTTTTAAAACCATTTAATTTTTCTGAATTAAAATAACATTTAATTATTGAAATCCATAATATTTATTTTGTTAGTAATTTTGAGGAAAGTAAAGAAAATTATAGCAGCACCAAATGCTTTATATAGTCATTTTTAAAAATTTTTGTCACAAACATTCATTCTGGCAAGTAATTTATTTGTAAATATTTGTATATATTCATTTGTAACGACCCTGTAGGAAAATCAACTAATTTAAAAGTAGTTGATAAAGTAGTTTTTTGTCAACCACAACTAGTTGAAATTCTGACTTTTTTCCATAGAATGAACTAACTTATTTTGTATGGTGATGTCCGCTAAATAAGTCAATTGACTGTCGTCTGCATATATTTTCAACTACTTGTTAAATTAGTTACATTTAAACTATTTTTTTAATTACTTTAAAATAACTAAAAGATAATAAAATTTCTAAAGTTAATAATATTTGATGAAATAACATGGTTAAATATATATATAAGCTTGTAATCTAATAAAAATTTTCAATTAAAACATGCCAACATCAGAGTAGTTGCCGCCTTAATATAATTCAAAGTAGTTCATATACTGGTTTATTTTAAACTAGTTTTTTAATTAGTTGTTTTTAAAAACAAGTTAGTTTGTTCCTATAGGGTTTGTTTAATAGGCATTCAGCAACTCTTATATGCTATTCAGCAACTACTTACCATTAGACGAACAAGAATCGCGTTTTTGTGCGTAGTGAAGTGAAAAAGTGAAGACGTCAAATGAAAACGATTGTGCAAAGTTTTTTTTTCACTTCACTTTAACGCAAAACAGGAATTGACCCCCAGATTGGAAAAATATATGTAGTATGGGAAACTCGGCAATTAAAAAAAAAAAAAATGTTATTGCTGCAACAATGAATGGGTCTACCACGCGTTCGAATGCAGATGCTGACCTAATGGGATGGCTGCCGTTTCAGCCCCTGACGATTGCGATAGTGTTTGTTCGTTTGCTTGATAATAAGCAGTGCTGCGTCTAGTGGCATTTGAGTTGGAGTAGCAGCAGCAAAAAAAAAAAAAAAAAAAAACGACACACATTCCTACAAACATAATGATGAACTGTATGAAAACTTACAGGATTCTCTGTTTCTTTCGGTGATTCGTTGATTATATGATATTATGCATCCTTAAGCTTTTCTATAAATCGTTATGGTTCACTGAATCTGCCATTATGCCTCATGGATGCAGAAGCCCACACACAAACAAGAAAAGGCCAACAATTTGAACCTATTCGTTAAAATGGCAAAAGCAAGTTAATTCATTCAGACAAACACATAAAGCTGTAGCTTATACTTGTATTTATGCTAACGTACATTTTTATGCAAAACGACAGTGTATGTGTGCTCCTTTGACAATTTCATGAATGACTGATCATCTGAATGACGTTTACGATGGGGGAACAATATGGACAACCACAACTTTTTTTATGGCATTTGAATAATATTTAAGTGTTTAATAGGATTAGATTAAGGAAAAATCGTCAGGATTTTTTAAAATTTACTGTTTCTAATCAACCCTTATCCCACCGGATAATTTTTAAAGCATTGCTAACATACACAGGCCTAAAACTAAGAACAGCTGGCCACAATTAAAATAGTCAAAAAATATAAACAACTTTGGAGGTGGGGTAAAATAAAGTCGATTTGACCTTATTGCTTTTAAAAGAAATAAAATTCTTCAAGGAATGTGTGTAAAATATTTGTGTTGTATCTACAAAAATTTGTTGATAAATTGGACACAGCATATTAGGTCTGTTCGCGTACCCAAAAGATTTTAACAATTTGTAGAAATTTTTCAAATTGTTACAAGCAGTCCGTTCGTTTACCCAAAAAACATGCAAATAAGAAAGAAATTAAGAGAGTCCGATTTTTCTCTTCAGTCCAGTTTTGAAAAGTTTTTGCTGGCTTATTTTCTACTTGCAAGAATTTTCATGAAATAAAAAAAAAACAAACGTCTAAAACGGATGTTTTAAATATACAAAATAAATAAAAAATTGTTAAGCAAATAAAATAATTATTTTTTTTCAAATATTTTTAACATATGTACCATGAAAATAGGTCGCGTACTTTTACGGTAAAAACTTACCAGTAACAATTTTTTGAGAGTAAGAAATAAATTCTCTCGCAATACAATGAAAATCAAAAAAAGTACCCGAACATAAAATTTGCAATGCATGTCAAACTGTCAGAAAGCTGAACAGAAAATAACAAAAAAAAAAAAATATGACTTTCATCTAATAGCTAATTTTTAAAATTTAAGAAAAGGCGAAAAAATTTTGCACATGACAAATTCAACATATGTTCATGAAACAAAAATTTTTTAAAACTGGACTGAATAAAAAAATCGTACTCTCTTATTTTCTTTCTCGCTTGCAAGTTTTTTGGGTATGCGAACAGACCTCATATGTTCAAATTGTCATGTGCAAAATTTTTTCTCCTTTTCTCAAATTTAAAAAATTAGCTATTGCTGAAAGTCGTATTTTTTTCATATTTTTCTTGGTATTTTCTTTTTAGCTTTCTGACAGTTCGACAGCATTGCAAATTTAAACAAATTTTCTGTTCGGGTACTTTTTTAGATTTTCATTGGTTTGCGAGAGAATTTTTTTCTTACTTTCAAAAAATTGTTACTGCCAAGTTTTTACTGTAAAAGTACTATTAAATCCATTTTTTTCAGATCGTTCTTTCAAAAAATTGCAGCAACTTAAACAAAGTTTGTAATGTTTACAAGGTAGCAATAATATTGATCTATCATTTACGTACCATATTACACATAAAATAGCATTATCCCCGGAAGATATTTCTTCATCTTCATATCCATTATATTCATCGAATTCGTCAGCACTAGATAACGTATTGGTATCATCGTCTTTTAAGACTAAATTGCTGATGTTGGAAAGCTGATTAAATGCATCGTTTAAGGATATTGTATTATTTTTTATTTGGCGTAAGCAATTTTGAATGAATGTTTCGCGTATTCTTTGGTATGCAGTTTTGACGTAAAATTATGTCTGACAGCGCGGTTTGTATGGAGGTATTTTCACAAATTTTTTAAAGGTCATGCTAACGTTTTTGGGAGGGCAATTTAGGGTATAATACAGCCTTCAATATTCATCATACAAAGATAAAATGTATGCCAAAACATCAGCTATATCTACGCTGACTATTATTTTCAAACCAAAAAAAGGACACACAAGAACAACAATAAGTAAAGCATAGTTGTAAAACATATGACTTTAAAAAATTAATAATTTATTTAGAAACAAAAAAATTCTTTATTCAATAAATATTATAGAAAATAATACAAGGGAACAAGATTTTGACAATTAAAACAGTAATCATACATTTTTTTTTTTTGCACTACCCTCACCTTTCACACATCAAGTCATCAAAGTGTTGTGACAAGTTTAAAATCAGTTTTATCCAAAGTTTCATAATTTTTTAAAGCAATGAATAAGGAAAGCGAAGGATTCAAATATTTAAACACAGTTTTCTCTGAACTTACCAGGTAAGGTCCCCAGGTGTCACTCACCGATTTGAATAATTTTTGGATATGTGATAGAGGACATAAATTTAAGGTCGACGTATTTTTTTATACGTGCTCAATCGATAGTTTACGGTTTCAAAATGACGTTTTAAAATCAGCGAAAATTTCGTTTTTTTCCACTATTTTCCATAGAAATATATACATATTTGGTATCAAACAAAAGGTATTTTAAAGCCACACATGATGGCATCCATTTTTAGAGAAATAAATTTCTTTGTAATTTTGTTGTAATTTTTAACAGTATTTAGCCGATATCATGAGGAGCGCATTTTCGAAATTGTTTCGTTTTCATTTATATTTTATTTCAGATAATTCTAAAAGTTACCTTTTTTTTGTTTTTTTAAATTTTTAAGATTTTATATTAAAATTTTCTTTATTAAAATATGCATTTATTTTCTTAAAAAAAAATTTTTTTTTAGAGATGAAGACCACAATATGGGTATCAAAAATTTTGTTTTTTCTCCAAATTTCCGTATGTGTAAATATTTGATCGGAAAAGTTTATATTTAACAGGGCTTCTATGCAACTTTGTGCTTTTAACTTGTTTGCCCGAAGGAATGAGAAAAAATCATCGGAAATTTTAAAATATGACTTTCTATGTAAATATCTCCGTTGGTTTTCAGCATATATCACAAAATTTTTTTGTGTTATAAAGTTTAATAAAAGTACTTGCCAAAAAATATTTTAGCAATACCAATTACTGCACATTTGTATTTTTTAAATTTTTTTTCAAAAAAAGCCCAAAATATTCAATGTTTCCTCAAAAAATTACGTAAAATTTGTTTTTGTTGTAAGAATAATTTAAACTAAAAATTGCATTTTAAGCTCCCTTTCACATGGCATGACATTTATTAGCAAAAATGGATTCAGCTTTAAACAAAAATTTATTAACTATTTCTATCATAAAAAAACAAGGTATATATTTTGGGCTTTTTTTGAAAAAAAATATTAAAAATACAAATGTACAGTAATTGGTATTGTTAAAATATTTTTTAGCAAGTACTTTTATTAAACTTTATAACACAAAAAAATTTTGTGATATATGCTGAAAACCAACGGAGATATTTACATAGAAAGTCATATTTTAATAAAGAAAATTTTAATATAAAAACTTAAAAATTTAAAAAAACATAAAAAAGGTAACTTTTAGAAAAATCATAAATAAAGTATAAATGAAAATGAAACAATTTCGAAAATGCGCTCCATATGATATCGACTAAATACTGTTAAAAATTACAACAACAAAATTACAATAAAATTTATTTCTCCAAAATGGATGCCATCATGAGTGGCTTTAAAATACCTTTCGTTTGATACCAAATTTTTATATAATTTGGAAAATGGTGAAATTGTGGAAAAAAACGAAATTTTCGCTGATTTTCAAACGTCATTTTGAAACCGTAAACTATCGATTGAGCACGTATAAAAAAATACGTCGACCTTAGATTTTTGTTCTCTATCACATATCCAAAAATTATTCAAATCGGTGAGTGACACCTGGGGACCTTTCCTTGTTAGTGTTGCTAAGAATGATGAGAAAATTGGTTAAGGACGAATTATTTACCCAAAAATTTAATCAAAATGGACTACAAGCATGAAAATGTTTTGTTGCAGTCATCAAAGGCTTTCTTGGCAATTTAAAATCAGAAAACTATCAACTTTTAGTAAATGAATTGTTTCAGTCGTACCAAAACTTTGGGTGAAGAATGTCGCTCAACATTAATTTCCTACACTCCCATTTAGACTTTTTTCCTGATAGTGTCGGTGCGGTAGTGATAAGCAAGAAGAGAGGTTCCATAGATAACAAGGATGGTGGGATCAAGCTATGATGGCAGATTTTTGTTAGTTCCTCAAAAAATATGATTCAACGTCGCACAAAAGGCAAAAGAAAAGTCACTAAATAAGACCTGTTTACTTTTACTCAAAATAATATATTTAAGGACAATTTAAAATTAATGTAATTTAATAAAACTTGTTATGCTTTTAGTTTATACAAATTGTTTAGACAATTTTTTCTTTCAAATATTTTCAAGTATCGCTGTATCTGTTAATTTAGACCTGTTATTTATTTATTTATTTATTTATTTATTTATTTATTTATTTATTTATTTGTGCAAGTATAATTGCACACATAAGACTAATAGTCTCTTAAAGAGCATCAACACTGAACATATTATACAGAACCAATTTTAAATTCATATATATGTAACTGAAATACTAATAATATTTCCTCCCACTGTTAAAAAAAGAAGATTTTTAAAAAAGATATTTTAAAAAGAAGATTTTAATTACAAAACTATAATGCTAAAGTTATTTAAATACATTTAAAACAGCCATTTTAAAGCGCACTCTATTATTTTCGGTTTTTATAGACTTAGGTAGCATATTCCACAGTTTCACAGCACTAACAAAAAGCAATCTAGATGTAATAACGGAACTGACTTTGAGAACTATAAGATTAAGTGTACTACTAGACAACGCAAAACGTAAATTCCTAAACAAGTATTGAGGACAACGCGTATAGACTAACTAATGCAAAAAGAGGAGCTTGCATATATTGAGATAATTTGTAACAGTTAAGACTCAAGGCAAATTCAGATATGTGGTCGAATTTCCACTTATTGAAAACATATCTTCCACAGTTGTGTATCACGAATTACAGCATTCTTTTTGAAGCCGCATCGAGGTTTCCATACACCAAGTCACCATATGTAGTATGGGAAATTACTAGAGAACGCACAAGTTCTAAGTTTGTTTGCTGAGGTATGAAGTCATATGTGTGCCATAATTTTCTAAGACCACAATACATTTTAGAAATTGTAAGGTTAACATGGTTAACACAGCTCAAACTTCTTCTGATTTTATATCCTAGACTAGTAACGCAGGTGACAAACGAAACATTAGCGTCGGCCATAACTCTGGGTGGTAAGTTTTCGACGCAGCCCAGTCTTCTATAGAAGATAAGTCTTCATTAATTCTACATATTAAATCTGTTAAGCTCTGATAACCTTATTGGTCTTCAAATATATATTTGTGCATCGTCAGCATATAGGTGAATTGAGGTGTTGTGGCAACAATATACAATGTCATTAACAAACATACTGAAAAGAAAGGGCTGCTAATATTGGGACCTTCTGGAACACAAGAAAACGTATTTTTCAGTTGCGATGAGCGATTGTTATTAATAACCTTTAATAGCACAAGGCCCAAAACCAAAATAGTGTCTTAATTTTTGCAGGAGAATGTTATGGTTGACTGTATCAAAAGCCCTCGAGAAATCTAAAAGAGCTAAGACGGTGAGTTCATCGTTATCATATGCCGGTCGAATAGCCTCCATTATTTTTAGAACTGCGGTTGTGCAACATGCCCAGTCTTGTACCCTGATTGGTTTTCGGTCAGTAGCTTATTCCCATTTAAATGTTCAACAATTTGTCTCGAAAGTATTTTTTCGAATGATTTTGATAATGAAGAAAGAATGCTTATTGGACGAAAATCTTCCGGATGAGTTGGATTGTTTTTCTTTGCGATGGGAATTACACTTGCAATCCTCCATTGCTTAGGAAAGGTCGAGGATGTAATAGCGTGATTGAATATATGTGTAAGTGTCGGAACTATATAAGGAAGTAGAAGTTTTACAAATTTTAAGTTAATATTATCGTATCCCACTGCGTATGATTTGACGGACAAGATTGATTTACCGACATTTCAAAACTGTTTCAAAATTAAATTTTCTCTGAGTTGGCTCACAAGTCGATAATTAATTAAAAATGAACTACTGTCGTTAAATTTATTTGACTGCAAGAATAACTCATTTAAGATGTCGGGGGTCTACATTGCACTCTGAGATTCTCTTCTTTACACCAACAGATTCCAGATTCACAAAAACCTTTCAGGTAAATTGACATTAAGTTTTTTCGCGTAGTGTACTTTTTTCGAGTGCCGTAAGATACGTGTTGCACCATTTCTAGACCTGAAATGCGGCCCAATTGCTTGCAGTTGGACTTTGTTTCCACTTCCTATAATTTCTGTTTCGATCATTGATTGCCTTTTCGACATTCCTTGAAAACCATGGTTGCTTATTATTTTTAAGTAAAAATTTTTTTGTGGGAGCGTATTTGTTGAATAAGTAGTTTATAAGATTTGTAAAGTGTTCTAATTTTTCTTCTATTTTAGAAAAGTACCAACAATCATTCCATTGCAAAAATAAAGCTTCATTAAATAAAGTATCCCTATCAATGGCCTTAAATTCACGATAAAACAGACACGATTCAACCACAGATTTATTTAAATTTATGTTATAAGTAATGAACAACATATCATGATCTGAAACACCAGGTACCGAAAGTTGGTCAAAATGAGATATCAGGGTTTCATTAGCCAGACAAAACAGGTCAAGGAGACTGGGCTTACAATTAGGAGCAAAGCGAGTTGGCTATTTATTTACTGGACTTAAACCACAATAGCTTATGTGGTTGAAGAAGGAACTTGTGTGCAAATCACTAAGAAGAAGATCGATGATTAAGTCACTACACATCAAAATATGTTCATAAGAAAGAACGTAATCAGAAACAACAGTAAAAAGTTATTCTAAAGAAATGCTTTAAACTTTGTGTAGTTCATTTGGACACTTAGTAATTAATATAACTAGATTCCAAAGTTACAATGAATTCACTTTCTGTTTTTAGTTATGTCAGACAATTGTAATCCGAAACAAGTGTGCATAATTTTGTCAGTTGTATAAAAAAGTTTACAATTTGTTCCTTTGTGTTGATTTAGAAATTTTATAAAAAAATAATTATATAGAAATTAATTGAGATCATATTTTTCTTAATAAGCAAACAATGTCTTTTAAGAATTAATATAATAAAAGGCAACATAAATGACTAGTAGTAAAATTTTTTCATATGTTAATAGGTACATGTGGTTATATAAAGAACACAGTGTTTTTTATGTCATATGTCCTATTTTATTTTTAAATCTAAGCAAGCAATTATGGAAACATTTTCGTCAACAGAAACTTTTATTATCTTTAATTAATAATATTTGGATATCGTACAAATTTTTCATTAATTTGTTAAACATGCTTATTCTTAAAAATACATTACAAAAACTTCTTAGCAAAATATATTTTGTTTTTAATATCGTTTTAATTTTTTTCTAAAAATTCTTTAAACTCTGTGCAGTCAATTTGGACACTTAGTAATTTATATAGATTCGAAAGTAGTTGCCTTTAACTGTGACTTCTCCGATGTCCAAATATTATTATTTAAAGAAAATACTCTTTCTGTTAGCGCATTACTAGCCGGTAGACACATAGAAAACTCGACAAGCTTAAGTATATTCTTGCATTCAAAATATTTTTCAAAAAAGTGACTAAAAATTTCTACCCATTTCAAGCCCGTAGATATTAATAAGAAGTTAAAAATAAAAAAAAAAGACAAAAGAGGACAATTTTAATAAAAGAGAACAAAATAAGGACATAAAAAAAATCGAAATGGCCATTTCAGCCCTTGAAAGGACTGTGACCGAGCTTCTTCTGATCAGTTGTGTTGTGTGTGTTTGTAAAATGTTTGAACGCAAATGATCGAGAACTGGGCCTACAAGTTTTATGCCGACTCATGGCAGAAGCTTTTTATGGCAGTTTTTACTTTCACTTGCTGCTGACGTTCTTATGCTTGTTGATTTAGTTCGTGCCGAGATCTCGAGCGCAACATCGTGTTGTTTGTTGAATAGAATCGTTTTATGAATTTCTCAGAGCTTTACAAGCAATGCATACGCATATAAATGTTTGCGCTGCTAAGAAGCATTTAGTATGCTGACAGAATCCAATCAGTTAGGGTAGCGTCGCTTTGTCCGCCTGATGCGCATAGAAAAGAGGACGTTGCAATACGAAGAAATGATGCATAGCTGATTATTTTAGTTTATATTTGGTATTGCAAAAACACAGCGCTACTACATATAAGCCATTATATAAATCAAGAATCGTTTTACGAATATTTTTTAGTAACTGCTTGTGTTGTTGTTATTAATACGTATGTATGAATTATTTGCATATACAGTTGTTCACAAAATTGAGCATACAACAGTAAAAGATATGAAAAGCTTTCATTTTTACAGTATTAAAACCAGTTTTTCAAAATTTTTTTTTTTTTTTTAATTTTATTTTAGTTAACATATTTTAGTTAGTATATTTGATTTTTAAAAAAAAAATAGTAATATGGTAAAAAATTTTTCAAGAAAAACTAAAAAAAGACCTTTTCCAATGATCCAAAATTGAGCACACATCCCAATATACTTTCATCTACTTTTTGAAACTACAATAGCAGACACAGTTTGTAATGTAATTGGGCAGTTCATATTCTGTTTATTTGAGATATTACAAAAATCGGTTGCAGGCGAAATCAAACAGATATTTCCACTCGAAGTTAAGGCTTCCTCAGCCTGGTCCACCCATCGGAGGCATTTTCTCCCTCGTCGTCGTTGACCAGCGACCCTCGCCTCGAGCACCTTTTCCGCTGGAGCTTCGTCGTCCATACGATGGACATGACCCAGCCAGCGTAGTCGCTGCACAGTTATACGCTGAACTACGTCAATGTATTCGTAGAGCTCATACAGCTCGTGGTTCATTCGGATGCGATAGTCATCGCCGACTCGAACAGGACCGAAGATTTTGCGAAGAACTTTTCTCTCGAACACCCCCAGAGCGGCTGCGTCAGTTTGCGAAACTACCCATACCTCAGCGCCATAAAGCAGTACAGGTAGAACGAGCGTCTTGTAGAGTGTTAGTTTTGTCGATCGAGAGAGGGCTCTGGAACTTAGTTGCTTACTGAGCCCGTAGTAGCACCTATTAGCAATTATTATTCTTCGCTTTATCTCTAGGCTGATTTCGTTGTTTGTATTAATGGCGGTGCCAAAGGTATACGAACTCCTTGACTAGTTCAAAGTTATAGCTGTCGGATGAAACGTGGGAGTCTAAACGCCACGCTCCCTTGTTTGTAGACAGCATATACTGTGTTTTACCCTCATTTATCGTCAAACCCACTTTGGCTGATTCCTTTTCGATAGCGGCGAAAGCAGCGGTAACATCTCTCTTGGTTCTGCCGACAATGTCAATAGCATCACCGTACGCAAGGAGCTGGACACCTTTATATGGTGCCATTACGATGCATCGTAAATGCTATAAAAACGCATTGTTAATTTACATTTAAACTGTGAATAGCCTATATATAATGCAAAATGAACCCAGAAATTTAACACATTATGGGGTATTCCACGTAAAGTGGATGACTAAAAAGTTAGCCCATTCTATTTTGTTGTTTTCTTGGTAAATAAGACATCTTAAATCTTAAACTTGGCACAAAAATTTAGCCCTGCGCAAAGTTTTTTCCAAATTACAGGTTTCGAAAAATCACCTAAAATCTAAATATCCTTTTTTTCGAAAAAAATTCTCAATAAAAAATTTTTTCAAAACATTTTATACCGTCCAATTCTAAGGGGATTCTAAGGGGATTTGATGATTTTTTAATCGTGTTACAAACTCTCATATGAAAAATTAACAATAACAGTTTTTTAAGCTTCGGCATTTGTAAAATTATTTTTTATGTTAAAAAATTCAAAAACAAGTTAATTTGCAAATAGCTTAAATTTGAATCCACGACTTATTAAATTTTTGAATATCAAAAAAAAAAAATAACTGTTTAATAAATAAACAAATTCGCTTGTTCCTTTGGAATTTATCCTTGTTGGCGATTTGAGCTGGAAAGATTTTTCTGTAGTCAGCGCCTAGAATTGTACACAAAGTCTGTGCAATAGATTGCATTATATTTATTTTTAACCAACATAAAAATGAGCAAGAACAACAAATGCAGCAGCAAATATATCAAACAAAAATTCCACGTCCACACTTACGATACTATCGAAACTGTCTTTTTTTTCTTATAAAGTGAGACTTTACCATTCAACGATTTTTTAAAATCTGATGTCTTCGCCACATCAATGTCTTATAAAACGTATAGAAATTCGAATAAATTTCCTTTTTTGACTAATTTGGAATTTAGTTGGCTGTTGAAAGCTTCCGCTAAGCTTCCCGAGTGCAAATCAGTTAAGGAACACCTTATTTATGTACTCATACAGTCCGGATATGATATGGACAGCCCTTTTAAGGAAACCTTATCAATTTCTAATAAGGTGCATACTAAAGAGCTGCACGAATACATTCCATTTGGAATCCATTCTACGCATTCCATGCGAGTATTCCATATTTGCAAATCATTTGCAAAGCGAAACGAATGAATGAGAGACATAAATTTTTCGAATGGAATGAACATTCCATTCCATTTGAGAGAGTTCTAACGAATATGGAAATTTCTAGAATGTATTCGTTGCGTTGAGAGTACTCTCAAATGGTTACCATGAATTTTGACTTTTGCTCCAGTCATGTTTCTTAGAGTTTTATGGTAGTTGCAAAGGGGGGTCGCTGATTTCAAATCTGATGTCAGATTTTAAATTTTCAAAAGGGCGGATAGGGTTGCCACCTTAAAATATCTTATTTTCGCGAATTCGAGGCTGGGGCAAACACTAGGTAAAAATGGGTCGCTGATTCCGAATCCGTTGTCAGAATTTTAAAATTCCAAAATTTTTTTGAAAATAGGATTGCCACCTAAAAATGTGTTATTTTGCAATTTTTTTAAATGAGCATTTAGTAAAAGGGAGTCGCTGATTTCAAATCTGATGTCAGATTTTGAATTTTCAAAATGGCGGATAGGGTTGCCACCTTAAAATATCTTATTTTCGCGAATTCGAGGCTGGGGCAAACACTAGGTAAAAATGGGTCGCTGATTCCGAATCCGTTGTCAGAATTTTAAAATTCCAAAATTTTTTTGAAAATAGGATTGCCACCTAAAAATGTGTTATTTTGCAATTTTTTTAAATGAGCATTTAGTAAAAGGGAGTCGCTGATTTCAAATCTGATGTCAGATTTTGAATTTTCAAAATGGCGGATAGGGTTGCCACCTTAAAATATCTCATTTTCGCGAATTCGAGGCTGGGGCAAACACTAGGTAAAAATGGGTCGCTGATTCCGAATCCGTTGTCAGAATTTTAAAATTCCAAAATTTTTTTGAAAATAGGGTTGCCACCTAAAAATTTGTTATTTTGCAACTTTTTTATATAAGCTTTTAGTAAAAGGGAGTCGCTGATTTCAAAGCTGATGTCAGATTTTCAATTTTCAAAATGGCGGAAAGGGTTGCCACCTTAAAATATCTTATTTTCGCGAATTTTTTTGTGTTTGTTTTTTATTTTTATTTTACTTACAAACTACTGAAAACAAAATAGATGAACATAAAAATAAAATAATAACATGGAAAAATTCATTAATAGTTACTATTAGAATAAGAAATTCATAAATAGTTATTAAAAAGATAAAAAAAATTTTAGTCAACTAAAGAACAATATCATGATTTTTGAACATATTGGCCAGCTCAGTTTTTTCCATATTTTCATGAACGAACATAATTTCATTGACAAGTGAACTGTTTGTGGAGATAGCGGACCTTTTCTCTGATATAAGGTTTCGTGCTACAGAAAACACCCTTTCTGAAGATGCACTACTGCACGGTGTAGCTAGAATCATACAACTGACCTTATGAAGCAGAGGAAATTCATTTTTGTGGACTCCCTTTTACTAAATGCTTATATAAAAAAGTTGCAAAATAACAAATTTTTAGGTGGCAACCCTATTTTCAAAAAAATTTTGGAATTTTAAAATTCTGACAACGGATTCGGAATCAGCGACCCATTTTTACCTAGTGTTTGCCCCAGCCTCGAATTCGCGAAAATAAGATATTTTAAGGTGGCAACCCTATCCGCCATTTTGAAAATTCAAAATCTGACATCAGATTTGAAATCAGCGACTCCCTTTTACTAAATGCTCATTTAAAAAAATTGCAAAATAACAACTTTTTAGGTGGCAACCTATTTTCAAAAAAATTTTGGAATTTTAAAATTCTAATCTAAAATAAGATATTTTAAGGTGGCAACCCTATCCGCCATCTTGAAAATTGAAAATCTGACATCAGATTCGACATCAGCAACCCCCCTTTGAAATCCCTTTACGTAAACCCTTTTTTCATCAACCATTTGGTAGTACTCTCAAATCAACACTTGAGAATGTTGAGTATTCTATTCTAAACATTCTCAACGCACAAGCGCACATTCCATTCCATTCTAAGCGCTTCGAATGCATATTCCATTCCATTCTCAGCGCTGAGAATGATCATTCCATTCCATTCTATTTTTTTGAGAATGTGTTGAAACGGCTTTTGAATGCATTCGTGCAGCCCTTTAGTGCATACTCGTATAAGCTTTTCCTGAGGCTATTAGAAAAAGACTTAAGTTTAATAGACTGAATTGTTTCAGTTCTCGAATCAATCTCACTTTTATTTTCCAATAAAGAATCTTACAACTAGCTTATTGTAAATACATATTTCTTGTTTTTTATATCCATGCATTCATTACATACCAACGTATGTGTGTATTAAAGAAAAGAACCAAAGAAGTTGCGCAAGCACAAGAATAATAAATATGTAGGTCAAAGTCTTGCTTGCTTTGTTTATTAATTATTACTTTGTTGCAATTTTATGTGTCGAAATCGATATTACAAAATATAGGAAGTTGAACAAGCGATCGTAAGTAGGTCAAGCCTTCGCTTGGTTTGTTTTTATTAAATATTGTATAGTTGCGGTTTTGTATGCCGCAATGGGTAAAAACAACAAGCGGTGGTCATTGGCATAATATGTTACAACATATTATGCGGACTTTAAATTATTTGTACAGGAGCGTATTCGGCGGTATGTTCCGTAGTGGAATCCTTAACTGCTATCCCTTCTTAAGGAGTATATATCAAATACTGATCCGGTTATTATCAGGATCAGGTGACCTGATCAGGATGAATATCAAAAAGTGCGTCACGTTTGAAATCAGATCCTTATCAAAATAAGGTTTGCCTGATCATTCTTAGAAAAATTTCCACTCGGGTTGTTGTTCTCATTGGCTGCTTGTAGACAGATATTTTGAATACGCCTTTCTGAAATAGAGAACAGGCTAGCTTATTTCTATTACAAAATATAACAAAAGTGTTTTGTTACCTTCTTATTCATTGGTGGCGAAAGTTAAGTATGAATCAGAGAACTGCACAAACCTACTTGAAATCGATTTCAAGTACTTGCTTAAAATACAAGTTCAAGCTAGCTTGAGCTTGATAATTTTCAATCAAGTCTGACTTGTTATTGAAAATAAATAAGCCCACGACAGCTTGCGACTTGCAAGTATGCTAGCTTACAAGCGAACGGCACGAAGTCCCGAGTAAAGGAAAAATTGATGCCTTCGGCAAAAAGCTTGAAGAGCTTGAAATTTTATTTATTTATTTATTTAGTATTAACAGTTAATTGATAAATTAAAAGCTAATATAGTTATAAGCAATAGCGACAGTGGCCTTCAGCTTATCCAGTAGATTATGTTATATTAGGTGATATAAATTAGTGTACTTTAAGAAGTTTATAATACATGGGATATTGTTGGCTGCGGGGTATGAAATCGTGGCTAGTGGGGTTTTTTTCTGGAATATTTGTTGTCTATGGGTATTAAAATGGGGCAGTTGGAGAAAATATGAGGAAATTAATCTCGTGAGGAGACTGAACAGGCGCAAGGTAACTGGGTGTCAGAGTTCATTAGAAAACTATGGGTAAGGTTTGAATGGCCTAGTCTGATTCCTTCAAATTTTATGATGTCTAACCTTTTTAAATGTGTTGATTTAACCTTCACGGCTCGGTAGTCTACATTTGTAGCATTTTTGCCAAAAAAGTTCAATAAAAAAAAAATGTCTACAACAAAAGCATGTGAGGTTTTCAGTTGCTTCCTAAAAATGTATTCTAAGCAGTTTAAGCTACAAACGATACAAAAAAAATTATAAACGAGACCACTGGACCCCACTTTTCAAAATGATCTTCTCCTGGCCGGTTGTCTACAAATGTAGACACCATAGAAAATGTATGGAAACGCACATCAATAGTTTACTCAATTCAAGATGTTTAGATTTTAACATGCTGAAACATGTCCTTTTGTCATTTTTGTTATTAGTTGATTTCTTACGCATGTTTGTGGGTGTGTGTGTGTGCTTTTATGTTTAGTTTTGTTACATTTTATGCTTTTATAAGGAAAGCGCAGTGCAGAAAACAGTTTCGACTGTAGTTCATTGTGCTGTGTGTTCAGTTCGGTTGTGCAATTTTATGAAAATAGTTTACTCTGTAATAGCGAGTTGGAAACTGTTCTTTCTATTTGTGATTTTTTTTTTTACATACATCGCTAAGCATGTCTGGGCGTGCTTCAAATCAGCCGCGCCGAGTCGTTAAACGGTAAGTGCGAGTTTTAAATTTTTGAAAGGATGTTATAGAAAAAAAAATTCAAATTAAGGCTTACGTACGAAGAGATGCAGCAACATATAGAAAATGAATTGAGAGAGCTTGATGAAGAAGAAGAGGAGGGGCTATGCTTTGACGAAGATTCAAATAACGACTATGTTCCACCTGATCATCACACAAGTTCAAGCAATGTTTCCGCTGCTGCAACAAACCTAATAATCAATCAATCCATCAATCCGGAAGATTCTGATGCTGAAAACGAAATAAATCTTGAAGAAGACGATATTCGAGACGATGAGCAGAACGAAGGTGAATTTTTCGAAGAAGATTTTGGCGACGATTTGGATGTTGAGGAAGAGGTAAATATTGAGCAGCGTCCTGGTATATTAGTGGCAAAAGATCATACTGCCTGGCTTACCAATCTGCCTAGTCCTGCAGTTCGCATGAGTGCTCATAATTTGTTTCGAGACAACGCTGTTGGCCCATCTCGAGCTACTAAAGGACTCATTGAGTCCGCCGTATTTGATCTCATATACACACAATCGATGCTCGAACAAGTTCTGATGGATACAAACGATAAAGCGCAGAAAACATTTCGAAAATGGAATGAAGAAAATCCCACCGTAAAGGAGAGGGTGTGGATTAAGGTGACAAATATTGAACTTAGAGCGTTCGTTGGGCTTCTAATTTTAGCAGGCGTAAACAAATCAAACGATGAGGATATAGATGTATTATGGAGCAATCAAGCAGTTTGTTATTACAGTGCAACAATGCCAAAATCTCGCTTTAAGGAAATTTTACGGTTTATTCGGTTTGACAGTCAGCGTACTAGAGCTGCTCGACTGGTTAATGACAAGGCTGCTCCAATAACTGAATTATGGAGTCAAATGAACGTCAATCTTCGTAAGCACTATACTCCATCGGGAGAGATAACAGTGGACGAACAACTATTTGCATATCGCGGAAGAACTAGATTTACGCAGTATATCCCATCTAAGCCAGCAAAGTATGGAATTAAAGTGTGGTTCGCATGCACAGGAAAAAGCTCAAATGCAAGTCGAGCAGTTAATGCAGGAGAGAGTGTCGTTCAGAAACTAGTCTACCATTGGGAGAACACCGGAAGAACCATTGTCTGTGACAATTTTTTTACATCATTAAATTTGGGAAGGAGTTTGATATCCAAAGGTCTTGCTCTTCTTGGTACTGTTCGTCAAAACAAGACATTTGTGCCAAAAGAGATGAAAGCAGACCGCAAGCGAGAAGAACAATCAACAGTCTTTGGTTTTCTTGAATCAAAATTTGCGTTAGTGTCCTATGTACCAAAGAAGGGAAGAGCAGTTATACTTCTATCTAGTACGCCGCTGACAAATGCTGTTTCTCCCAAAAATAAAAATAAATCACAATATATCCTGGACTACAACGCAAGCAAAGGAGGCGTCGATGCGATGGATAAAATGCTTTCTGCTTACTCGACCAAACGCAAAACTTTGCGCTGGCCTTTGGCAATGTTCTATAACATGCAAGATATATGCGCTCTAGCCGCATTTATCATATATTCGCAAAACAATGTCCACATCCAGCAAACGGACAAACGGCGGAAGTTCCTGCGAAGCCTGGCAAAGCAGCTTTTCATGCCAGCAATTGAACAGCGCTCTAAAAATGCAAGAGTATTAGGCTGCGCTCAAACACGACTGGCTATCGAAACGGCACTCGGTGGGTGTAGTCCTTCTGCTTAATTTTCGGCCACTATTTCCAATGGCTTACCTGATATTTCCAGCGACGAACAGCCCAAGCACCCAGTCCGTTGTCAATATTGTAAAATTGGAACACGTAAAACTACACGCAAGATATGCAGTTGGTGTAAGAAAGCAGTCTGCGATGCACATGCCGCCACATATACTTTAGGTGAATGCTGTTCTTCAATTAAAAATTAATTTTTTTCCCAGTGTTATACTTAAAAAAAAAATCTTTCTTCAATAAATATATTTAAATGTGTTAACAAGAATGTACAAGTGTTTTTTTCTCCACGTTGACATGGATTTCCATACAAATACATGGTTGCTACAAATGTAGACTTTCGACCGCGCACGTAAGTTTACTATCCCGAGCACATGAAGGTTAAGAAAGTCGTTGACTGATAAATGGTTGGGATTATTGGATTGGTCCCAGATAGAAGAGGAATTAAATGATGATATAAGCTCTTTTGCAAAGGATGCTTTTAAGAATTTATTTATGTCTGAATTCATTTATCTGAATTCCATTATCCGACATGACTACTGGGGCGTTGGCTGCAAATTTAGCTGATTGGTCAGCAAACTCATTGCCTGTGATATTATAATGCCCAGGAATCCATATAAGGGTAATCTTAGGATAATATTTGATCAAATAGTCTGTAATTTGAGCAGAGTAAAAGTTATTGTTGTTAACATTTAAGATGGATTCAAATGCTGAGAGGGAATCAGAGCATATTGCATAGTTACCTTTATTTCTGCTGGCATAGATAATTGCTTCGTGTATGGGTATTATTTCGGCTGAGAACACCGCAGTATAGCATAGAAGGACCGCTAGTTTAATAACATTGTTTTGAGTTGTGATGCTATAGCTGACTTTATTATTTATCTTTGAGCCGTCCGTGTATAAAAATGTGTGTTTGTTTAGTTTGTTCTTGATTTCTGCAAACGAGCGTTGAAAAATTTCATTTGGCGTTAGGTCTTTTTTTAACTTATGTAAGGATGTATCGCAGGAGTCAATGTTAAGTTTCCAAGGAGGGAAACGAGATTTGTTAAATTTCTGGGGGAGATAATGAATGCCTAGAGCCTTTAAATTTTGTACAGCTAAATATATGGCTGACTTAATTTTTCGAATTTGTTTTGAGGTGCCAATTTCTTTGACAATATGTTGAATAGGTGTTTCGTGACTGAATATCAGTGATTTGGAGAGTTTAGCGATTGTTGTCTCTTTGCGTTTCGAGTGGTAAAATATTTGCCTCACATAAAAGATTATTAATGGGGTGGATCGAAATGCACTCTGAGCGGATCGGATGATAGCAGAATTGATAATTATTTTAAGCTTGTTTAAATATGATTTGGGAGAGTTGATAAATAAACAGGGAGTAATTAATTTTTGATGTTATAAGTGCTTGGAAGACTGATAACAAAGTTAAAGTATTGCAGTTCATTTTAAAACTGGAGAGGCATTGAATGACGCTGAGTGGCTTAGTCAACGAGGTGCTCAAATTTTCAATGTGGGTTTTCCAAGTAAACCTAGAGCTAAATGTCAGGCCTAAAATTTTTAGATTATCAGTTTGTTGAAGACTTACATTACTAGTTAGAATCCTATATTTACAATTTTTCTTGCGGCAGATATGCATATACTGGCATTTACTTGTAGATAAAACTGAACCCGAAGTATCACACCAAGCTAAAATATCATCAAATAGTGGGTTGAGGTTAACAGTTGGATTTTTGTCCTTGTTGGAATTTATTATCAGGTTGAAGTCATCGGCGTATGCAGTGAAATCTATTTCCTTGTGAACGCGAATAGCTTCGCAGAGCTTATTGAAAGAGATTAGAAAAAGGATGACGGATAGGGGAGAACCCTGAGGAATACCATTGTGAAGTTTTCTCGAGTCAGATAAAAACTTGCCTAACCGGACAATTATTTTTCTATTGGTCATAAAATGGATTATATAATTGAAAATTGTTGGTCCTATTTTCCATTCTAAGAGTTGGTCAACTATAATATTGACTCCGACTTTCTAAAAAACTTTTTTAAAGTCGAGGGATACTATTGTCAAATGTTTTTTTTTCGAGAGAGGGACTTAGCAATGTGATGTTCGATATTGAGTAAATTATCATGTGTTGATTTACCCTTCCGAAAGCCGAGTTGATGAGGATCTAGTAGACTATTTTTTGTCACGAACCACCACAGTCTATTTGCTATTATTTTATTCATGAGTTTTGAAACGCAGTGATTGAGGGATATTGGTCTATAGGAATTGGTAAGGGACTTATTTGATCTGGGTTTGAGTATGGGAATAACCATACTAGTTTTGTATTGCCGGGGGATGCTATTGTTGAATACATTATTGTAAAATTGCAGAATCCTTACTTTAATGGCTTTTGGAGATGCTCGAACCATTGGATAAGAAATTCTACCCATACCTGGAGTTTTTCCTTTAAGTTTCGCTAATTCTGAAGACAGTTCTAAAAAAGAGATATTTTGTTCTATTGTACATGCGTCTCGACAAGAATTAAATTGGGATGATGAGCTGAGAGCTGCAGATTTTTTTAATTGGAAGTTGGGGGAGAAGTTTGTGTCTTCGAAATTTTTTGCATCATTCACATTGAAGAACTTTTCTAACTCTTTTTGGCGTTTTCGATATGCTGTTACCTTTACTTTGTTACCTTTCGCCAGCAAATTATTTCCTTTCAAAAATGAAGCCATTAGTTCTGATTTTTTCTGAGTCAAACACAAATTTGCAACAATTCCATCAAATTGGTTTTGTGTGACTAGGATTGGGTCCTTCGATGTTTCTTAGGATGTACCTTCACCAGGGTCGTATTCTGAGAAGAAATCCATAGATGGAGCAGCGGCGGTTGTAGTACTGACAGCTGTTTGAAGATCAATACTTCGGTATATTGGTACTGGAACGAATTCTGAGCGCGGTAATGGTAATTGGGCACTTGGCACTGCTACATAAGTTTTATTCTTTGCTTTCCTTCTATTCAAAGTTTTATGGTAGTTGATACATCCATAGCAATTTTTTCCATAGCAAAAAAAATCGCTACCTCTGCGGTGGTTGAAAACAAAAAAGTTGTTTTACTAATTCCTAATTCTTGGAACTTCCCTTTTTAATTACTTCTACCTAAATCGGTATTTATTTAATGGTTTTGGGAGATTAATGGATTATCGACTAAGACCATTTTCTTTTCAATTGAAATTTATTGAAGAAACTGAGAAGCATATTATAGATCAAACAGAAAACAAAAAAGACTTAGTTTTGTTGAAAATATTTTCAAAAAGCATGGAAAAAAAATAATTTCCCCAACATTTTGCTTCATAAGCACCACAAAAATTTTCTAAATCAATTTTTAAAAAAAATATTAATTGTTGCACATGCCTCTGGCAATAATTTGGCTTTTACAGATTGAAAAAATATCAATTAGTCGACGAGTTATAGCCAAAAAACCATATAAACAATATGTTGAAAATCGGCATTTGACTGCAAAGTTCGAAGGTCGATTAATAAAAATTCGAACTAACATAATTAAATGCCGCGATACTGGTCTTCTAATTTAGCCTCTATTTTCACCCCTCACTCTCAGAATCGACCTAACTTTTGCTAACCTGAATTTGTTCCACAGTGTAATAGTAATACTTTGCCCCTCTTAAATCACTTCATGCTTCAATCTTTTAGATTTTGCTGAGTAATTGAGTTTGATGTAGGTAAATGAGTGTCGCAAATTAAATCGAATGCAATGGCTATTGATGGTATTCCCATCAAGTTTATAAAAATCTTACTGCCTCATATAATAAGCCCTCTAACTCATACGAGTATTATTAATTCTTCATTTATGTTATCAACGTTTCCTGATTTGTGGAAAGTTTCCATTGTTCTTCCAGTTGCAATAAAGCAAAACCCTTCTTGCCCTAATGATTTTAGACCAACAAGTATCCTTTCACCTTTTGCTAAAATTTGTGAGAAACTCATGGCTCAACAAATAACTCGCCATTTAGTTGATAAAAATCTATTGACACCGTTTCAATCAGGGTTTCGGGCTGGGTATAGTTGTTCGTCTGCAGTTGTAAAGATTATTGATGATATACGGCCAGATATACGGCTGGTTCAATAACGCTTTTGTGCTTGTAGATTTTTCTAAAACTTTTGATAAAGTAAACCATCAACTTCTGTGTCGTAAACTTAAGTCATTGTTCGGTTACTGTGATAGTGCCGTGAATTTAATGTCTAGTTATTTATGCAACATGTACCAAAAAGTCAAAGTTGATCAATTGTAGTCAGGGACCAAGCCGGTCTTAAGTGGTGTTCCTCAAGGGTCCATCCTTGGCCCCCTTCTGTTCTCAATGTTTATCAACGATATTTTTTCTGTCTGTAACCATGCTACTCTACATGCATACGCTGATGATTTTCAGCTGTATCTATCTCGATGAACTGGCCTTATTGATGACCTTGGTTGTAGGATGAATGAAGACCTCAGCCATATCAATGAGTGGGCTAAGAGGAATGGTCTTCAACTTAATTCTTCCAAATCCTATTTTCTTCCTGTTTGTAAGGTTAAGACTTGTTTAAATGATGTTCCTGATTTATTTATTGGATCAAATAAGCTTACTGTTGTGTCGAAAATTGTGAATCTTGGCTTCCATTTAAATTCTTCTCTCTCCTGTGCTGATCATGTTAATAGTGTAGTCAAAAAAGCATAGCCTACTTGAAATCGATTTCAAGTACTTGCTTAAAATACAAGTTCAAGCTAGCTTGAGTTTGATAATTTTCAATCAAGTATGACTTGTGATTGAATATAAATAAGCCCACTACTGCTTGCGGCTTGCAAGTATGCTAGCTTACAAGCGAACGGCACCTAGTCCCAAGTAAAGGAAAAATTGATGCCTTCGGCAAAAAGCTTGAAAAGCCTGAAATTAAAGGCAAGTATCCTATATAAAAGCAAGTATGCAAAATATTCAATGAGCTTGTGTAGGAAAAGCTTAAGCGTATTTAGAATTTTAAGAGTTTTGTGGACTCCGTGGTTGGTAGTTTTAGGGGGTAGCTGATTTCTGAATTGATGTCAAAATTTAAAATTCAAGATGTCGAATAGGCTTGCCACCTTGATTTTTATACCCCAACACGTACTGCGTAAGGGGTATATTAACTTTGTCATTCCGTTTGTAACGCCACGAAGGAGGCGTGGCAGGTATAGAAAAATGTGTATGTTTTTGATCAGCATCATCTCCTGAGTCGATTTCCGTGTGTCCGTCTGTCTGTCCGTCTGTCCGTCTGCCCGTCTGTCCGTCTGTCGACACGATTACAGCCGCAATTTTAAATCTATCGCGATGAAATTCAAAGTATAAGTTTATTTTTAAAAAAGGAAGATTAAGTTCGAGAATGGGCCAAATCGGATGAAAACCAAAGTGACTTAATATTAACCGTAAAATGTCTTTAAAATCCACAAAAATTAAAGAAATGCCTTGAAATTTGGCATGTAAGCTTTGCTCTTCAGTCTTAATCCTGACTATAAAATTTATTTTAAACGTAAAATCTCTTCAAAATCTGCAAAAATTAAAGAAATGTTTTAAAATTTTGCACATAAGCTTTGATATTTAATATTAACCATCTGCATGATATATGGCAAAATCAGATGAAAACCACTCCCACTTCCCATACAAAGTGGCTTTATTTTAAACTTAAAATCTCTTAAAAATCCACAAAAATTAATGAAATGTCTTGAAACTTTGGACATTGGCTTTGATATATAATATCAACCATCCCTATGTTATATGGCAAAATTGGATCAAAATCGCTCCTACCTCCCGTGCAAAGTGACGTCATCAAAATTGGAAAACTTTTGAATATATAAAACTGAATATTATCGTGTATGTCGTAGCTAAAGATTTCGAATATACTTCAATATGGCTGCGGGGGGTATTTTAGCTTCGGTACCCTGCCGAAGCTCCATTCCTTACTAGTTCTTTTGTATTTTTGCGAATCCTTGTTATTTTGAAACTCTGACAACGGATTTGATTTTGAATCTAATATCACAGTTTTAAAATTTAAGATGGAGGATAGGCTTGCCACCTAAATTTTCACCATAGTATTGCCACCTAGTAAAATGTATTTTTAAGAGTTTTAAACACCATTTAACAGTGTTAAGGGGTCGCTGACTTCGAATCTGATGTCAGAATTTTAAAATTCAAGATGGTTATTAGTGTTGGCACCTTACATTTTTTTATTTTCAGGAATTCGGTGCTAGAGCAAACACTAGGTAAGAATGGGTCGCTGAGTCCGAATCCGCTGCCAGAATTTCAAAATTGTGTAATTTTCTTATAACAGTATTGCCACCAACCAAAATGCGTTTTTAAGAGTTTTAAATATCATTTAACAGTGTATAGGGGTCGCTGACTTCGAATCTGATGTCAGAATTTTAAAATTTAAGATGGTTAATAGTGTTGCCACTTAAAATTTTTTATTTTCACGAATTCGGTGCTTGAGCGAACAATAGGTAAAAGAGGTCGCTGAATTCGAACATAAATAAAGGGGTCTATGTGCCTCCCCATTTGCTATATTTTTAAGGGGGTCCCGAAACACGTGTTTGACTTACAATTTGACTTGCAGTGGACAGTTATGGCTGATTCAGATTGTGTGACAACATGGTCATTTAATGTGTGGCAACAATTGTTTATTTTCATGTTAATTGAAAAATAGTTCACATTGGGTGTCCTAAAATGACTTCAAAACTGTGTGGCAGTGATTGCCAAATGAATGGTCACAATCTCATGTCCATTTTGTGTGACAATCGTTCACACTCCCGTTTGAAAATATTGTATTTTGAAGTTCGACACCGATATTTTAAAAACAGTTTGTTCAAATCAACTTTGATGAAGACTTATTTAGCAAGTAGTGGACAAGTATTTTGGTAATGTTTCTTGACAATAATATTACATTTTTCTTGAAAAATCCACTTAAAAAAAAAAATATTGTACAAAAATTAAATTGAAAATTTCTCCGTATAAATTCAGTCAATTTTTGAGTGCTACTTGAAACATGTATTATTAATTTAATAACTAAGCTTACTAAGTTTTTCTTTATCACTTTGAATTGTAGTACCAGTTTCAGAGACTATGAACTTTCATTAAAAAAATTAAAAATAAGTTTTTATGGTTTGAATATTAAAAATTATTAAAAAATATTATTTGACTAAAATTTAACTAAAATGTTTACTTTTGTACAAATCGGACTCAGAAATACTGACTGATAAAATTATTTGCTGACTTCGTCCATATAAGGGTAAAAAGTAAAAATTTTTCTTAAATGGAACTTTTTCTTGTTTAACTCTTTATAGAACTTATTTTTTTTTTTTTTTTGCCATAAAGAGCATTACTTTCCAAACTTATGTTTCTATAGATATTCCTTTGTAGATTCCTGTGGCTGTGTGGCCAATAAATCTAGAATAGAAAACCATTAGAAAACTAAGTCCATAAATAATCCCACTGGATTCCCACAAGAATCCATATAAGTCTCAATAATAATTCTGCATTAAATGCGATGGGTTAACATGGAATATTTTGTCTAATGAAATCTTCACTCATGTCCTAAAAACCTAAGGAACTCACAAATGTCGAATAGACGAAACATGCACATGTATTCCTTAGTACTATGTCAAAATTCTACTCCTTAGGACAACGATAGGGCACATAACATATATCTAGGGCTTAAATGTTCTAGTAAAGTTTGTTTCTGGAATTAAAATCATATATTTATTTTATGTCAACACTATTAATCCGTAAATCAAGTCCATATTTATAAGTTAAGAGGATATAAATATAAAAAGATTTATAAATCCTCTTTAACCATCCAAACCTTCAATTAACTGATGTAGAAATTAATTTACGACAACTGTGGTATATTTTTATAATATTGTCTTACTTGTACTATAGTGATCTAGAACAAGTACTCTTCAATTAGTCTTTTTCAACTCTTTATTTGGAAATATTCTTGAAAATCCATAGTGCTTCTAAGTCAGTAGTTAGTCAACTGCGATCATAGATATATAACCATAACGATGTTGACGTCTTGTTTAATAAGCCACCAGGAGTTTTTTGCTCCTTTTTTCTGTTTCTCAAAAGCTATGACGAATGCCACGTAGAAATTGCTTTAACCTTTTAATAAAAGCAGAATTTATCCGCCACTTGAGAGCAATTGCCTGAAATGCAGAACATACTTATATACTTTTTTGATATTCATTATTTCATAACATACTTGTTCTGATTTATAAAAAAGCTTAACAAAATTGTATGTCACATCGTCACACAAAAGCCAAATTTTTTGATATGCATTTTTTCATAACATACTTGTTCTGATTTATAAAAAAGCTTAACAAAATTGTATGTCACATCGTCACACAAAAGCCAGCATGCTGGCTTTCAATTTTATATATGTCATTGCGTCACTCAACTAGTCACACAAAATTTTCATCGTTCACATCAACATGCCATTGTTGAAGTCTAATTTGTGACACAGTTTGCCATCGAATTTAAAAAATTACTGTTTTGTCACACAGTCTGAACCAGGCATTAAGCACGTGTTTCGACGTGACCCCTTAAAAATTTAGCAAATGGGGGGTGGTAGACCCTCTAAATGTGCGTCTCAGAAATGCAACCCCCCTTATAAATCCCCAAAAAATGTTTAATTTTTACCTATCTTGCTTCCCCTTCGAGATATGGCACTTTTTCTACTTTTTCGAAGATTTTTGTAGGATTTTTCGAGGATTTTTCGATATATTTAAATTTTATGTTCCGTATCTCGAGAGGTAGCAAAATAGGTAAAACATAACCTATTTTTGTGGGTTGCTAAGGGAGAAAGCATTCTTGAGACACACGAATAGGGGGGTATATGTGCCCCCATTCGCCATATTTTTAGGGCGTAATAAAATAAGTTGACTTACAGTGGACAGTTTAACACGTGTTTTGACGTTCACCCCTAAAAATATGGCGAATATCATCTACTATTATCTACTGCATAACTAATTGCTATGACATTATTTATCATTGTTTTCTAATAAGTATAATTTTTTTAGTACAGCCAACTTTTTTATTTTTAAAGATATGTTTATGTTTTTGGTGTCATTAAAAAGAAAATGAAATAAGTTACAAAATTGATTTAAAAAACATTTCATTTATTACGCAAAATTCAAAAATTTTTCATCTTCACACGATCACAGCTCGGTAACGGTTAAGTTGGTTAAGTTTTTTGATATACCGTTGGAAAAGTGATTTCATTGCCTTTAAAATAAGCTATTAAAATAAGTTTTATGTATGTTAGTTTTTCTGCTAGAAACAATAACGTGAATCAAAGTCGTGAAATATTAATTAACCCTGTAGCTCCTAAGAATGTGAAAATAGACCCCCCCTACCGCACGATTTTTTGCTCAGCTTGGCATAACCTTTCAGCTCCATAAATAGTTGCACTTAATTGCGGGACACCCTGTATATTAATTTAATTCTAATTGATACGTGATTCCGCTCCTTAAAGCGCATTCGAAATCCATTATAAATGATGCAGGCTTTAAATAAAAAATATTAGCATTTATGTATTGAAAAACAAAACAAGAGTATATGCAGGGCTGGATTGTAAAGATTTCTTTTGGAATTAATTCCGCCTCAATTTCAATTCCTTGGAATAAGGAATTGGTAATTGATCATCTCAATTTCTCAGGAATGGAATTGAAAAAAATAGTCAATTCCATTACAGGAATTGTAATTGGTGATTGAACGTTTCAATTCCTCAGGAATGGAATTGGAAAAAAATTTTCAATTGGAAAAAAATTTCAATTGTAAAAAATTTTTTTATTTCTGTTTTGGAAGTGACGATTTTTATGCAATTCCATTCTGAGGAATTGAGATGACCAATAACCAATTCTTAATTCCAAGGAATTAGAATTGAGGTGGAATTAATCCAAAACGTAATCATTACAATCCAGCTCTGCATATATTTTAATTATATACCTATAATTACCAATAACAACTTCTGTAATGGAACTGCCGTTTGTTTTCTAATATCATTCTTGAGGAATTGAAAGTTTCAATAACCAATTACAATTCCTGTAATGGAATTGATGATTTTTCAATTTCATTCCTAAGGAATTGAGATAATCAATTACCAGTTCCTAATTCCAAGAAACTGGAATTGAATTGTAATGAATACTGTTCGACCCAGCTCTGATTACCTACAAGGGAAAATTCTAATAAATACATATACTAACATGTTCTGCATGAACAATATGTATTATTAACAGTTGCTTAAAGCTATCAGAGTTTGGAACTGCACTAAAAGTACCATCTGCTATATAGGTCCTTCCTCGATAACTGTGTCACGATAAAAAAGTAAATTGTTATCATATATAGACACCACGAAATTGTTTAAAACAGTTTCATTTTTGAAAACCTGCACTATGTAATACAAACTTCTAGATGCCTGCGAAAATGCCTTATTTTTTATATTTTGTAATTGACGTCTCATTCAAGATATATATATAGAAGGTAGTGTTGACAGCTGTGTCGTCTTCTTCTCTCTCACCCACTGAGCTGTTTGATGTCAAACCAGTCAGCTGGTTTTTATTTGTTTGGCTTGTCAGTTCGTAATTTGATTTGATTTTTAAATTAAATTTTTAATAAATAAGAATATGTACGATATTTGTAAATGGGTTGAAAAACGAGGTTGCCCAAAAGTTATTTAATGTTCCTACTGATGGACGACGGTGACAGCGATGGAGTGAAATTCTCCAAATTTATCTCTGGGAGAGCAACGTGATGTGTGCTGATTCTATGGACATCGTTGGCAGGATCGAAAAGTCGGCATGGGACTGTCCACATTAGCTTCCGAAGAGAACACCCTTTGTTTGAGGTGCCCAAAACTGTCAACAGAGTGATTCAACATATATCTTAGTGGCTCTTTTGCCAGCACCAGTAGCACTTTCACAAGCCTCTGAGCAAATTGTAGCTGCGTTTTCAAACAAAATCCAGCTCTTAATATGTTCACAATGAAGATGGTATGTTCACAATAAATCGTAGTCCAAGTCTGATTTGGATGCTGGAAAAACGCGGCTACAATTTGCTCAGGGGCTTACGAAAGTGGTACTGGCGCTGGCAATAACAACACCAAGACTAATCAATCAAGTTCCGTGTGGACGCATTATTTTTAGTAATCCCTTTTTTCGGATTGCTTTTACAACTGCTTTTTTTAAATGTTTTCGATTTTAACTAATGCAAGAAATCAAAAATGTTAATAAACTTCACCACCTTGACACGTAACAGTGAGTCGAAAGTTGTTTTTGCACAAGTAACACTACCTTGTATAGATATATCTTGGTCGCATTATTCCAAATGTTATCAAATATGCTGGCTGCTTAGATTTTTAACAGTCCTTATCAAACGCATTTCGCACATTGGATCTTTTTAAAGAAACGTTTGCAAAATTTTTTTTAATTGAATTTACCAAATCCATTTATTTCATAATTTCATCTTAAGTTCCGTTATTATGCTCTCTATTAATATCACTTTTTTTGCAAATATTTCGATAATTACAAATTATAGACACTGCATACTACATTGCTTATTATAACAATTATAATATTTCATATTATTGCATTTTTAACAAATTTATAAATTAGTTTTCGGCCTCAATATAGAGCAGTTGACTATTTTTTCGAAAACCTGGTAGATCGAACGCAAAACAATTTTCTTCCATGATTTCTTGAGTTGCAGGAGATAATTTATTTTTATTTATTTTAAGAAATGAAGAATTTTCAATAAAATATTTTTGATGTATAATTTTTTTGTTAATTTAAATCTAAAAATGATTTTTCAAGTTAAAGCTGTTTTTTTGAAGTAGAATATTAATTTTCGACTTTATTACCATACCATAGCTTCTTTTCGCATTCCAGTGGAAATGAGGCTGAAAAAATCGATCTTATTTCCACTTGAAAGAGATATAAAAACGATTCAACTTTATTGCCTTCGACTTTATTTCACCCCGTCAACTTTAGATAAGTATTTCTTAAAAGATAATTAGTAATGAAAGGCACATATGTGAAAAACTTATTTTTTTCGCTCTCCGCGCATTTTCCGCATAATTACATACCTCTGTGAGAAAAAGGCAGTCGCTTTTAAATTATGAGTCAAAAAACACTTGTTACGTATATTAACTGCCTTAGGTGAAAGTCGATTAGACAAGTTGTTATGTAAATGGTGTTTTTTAAATCAATTATAACCAAACTTCAGGCAGTTATATCTGTCTAACAAATTGTCCAATTTTGTAACTGTCACACTAAAAAAGGAGCGTTTGCTATAAGTAGAGCTCGGATTTTATTGCCCTTAAAAACATCAAAAAATTACTTTGAAAAAGTACTTAATGCCCTAGAAAGCACCAAAAATGCCATAAAAAACCCATAAAAATTACATAAAAGCTAAAATATAAATATATTTTTAATTGCATTAAATCAAAATGTTTGCAACTGCATCACGTTGCAATGAATTAGAATGCTCATTTTTAAATTATGTCTCATGTATCGAAAAACTTTTTTCTACTTTAACACTGGTGAAACGTGCATACTAAAAAATGAAATGTCGCTTACATCCAAATTTCTTTTCAGTTGTATATCCTCAAAATGTTTCCACTTTACATTTTACCTTCATACCCGGAATTTTTATTCAAAATTTGATAAAATTTTCTGAATATATTTTCACCAGCATAACATAAGCCGTTCGGAGTCGACATAAAACATGTAGGTTCAGTTCTTGATCATTTGTGTTCAAACATTTCACAACACACAACACAAATGATCATAAGAAGCTCGGTTAAAGTCCTTTCAAGGGCTGAAATGGCCATTATGTTTTTTTTTTTTTTTTATTCTCACCAGCATTGCTGCGCACAACGCTGAGCTTTTTTTTATGCCACTATGGCTTGTGGCATGAATTGAAAGCTATCTTTTTTTTAAAAAATTTTTAAATTTATGTCTTCTACTTCATTGTTGAAAAACTATGTTTGCGAATTTTCAACTAGGTACCTTTATCTTGAAGGCTTCCATAAGTATCAACGACATTTTTTACTGTCCCTAAAAATTCCTAAAATCCTAAAAAACACCCTAAAAAAAATCTTTAATATTTTAAAATCAGTAAAAATTACTACTAAAAATTACCTAAAACTATGAAAAATTACCAAAAACACAGAAATCGCTAAAAATGGCAAAAAATGTCCCTACAAGTTTTAAGCTACGGTACCTGGAAATAATAAACGATATTTTTCAATGATCAGAAAATATACGGGTGTGTTATAGTAGAAAAAAATGACATTCCAACAAAATTCGAGCCCTGTTCGTAAGCAATAAGTGACGGAAACTCTAACTCCTTCATTTTGTATCACGAAAAACTACAACAGCGATAAACAATATACGAAAAGCACTTCTTTATTCTATACAAAAAAAAATCTATCTAAAATCTAACGGTAGGTCGTCAGTGAGCTTTTTCGCCATACAAAATTAAAGGGTTAAAGTATTTAACACAATATTCCTATCAATATATCATCAGTGTTTATGACAAACAGTGAAATTTCTGTATAAGGACTTAATTTGAATACCAACACTTGCATCGATAGCCTTGCTGTCTAAGCAGAAGGATTAATTAGTCGAGAGTTTAGTAGTTAAACTCCGGACACTGAAATTGTTTTTTTTTTATTATTTATATAAAAAACATGTGATGATAAGCTTTTTTATGATACAGATTTTATTTAATTCAGAAATTTCTAATGTTGCGTTTAACGCAAATTGAAACTTTAATATGGCTTTATTGAACCTTTGTTCAAGCTGAAACTTCAACCATGGTTTCGAAAATTCCAAGCGAACTCTCTGCCAGAGGCAAACGAATAATAATTTTGCTGAAAGTTTTTTTTTTTGTTGCAAACGGGCAAATCCCAAAAATGGCGAAATGAAGGGCTGAAAAAATTCGCAGATCTAGGCATAGTATGAACTTATAGACCTATTCTGACAAATTAACAATAGTAAACTAGTATTTTTCATATTTCTATGTACTTACTTACTAACTTAGGTGGCGCTTACAACCGTAAGCCGGTTTTGGCCTGTTGTAAGAATTTCCGCCAACCATTTCAATTTTGCGCTTGCTGGCGCCAGTTGGAAGCTCAAAGTTTCGTCAGGTTGTCCTCTACTTGGTCCTTCCAACGGAGATGCAGTCGTCTTCTTCTGTATATTTCTATGTGCTTGTTGTAATTTTTTGATTTCAAAACAAAATTTGAGTAGATACGATATGGGGGTTCTGGCCCAGGTGGCGCGGTGGTGCAAGCCGATGACGTCATGCCCGGCACTCAAGTATGAATGGATTTCTGCTTGTGCTGGTGGACGGACAGACAAAAAAAACCGCAAGTTGTTTTTGCTTTAAGCGTTGATCATGTTCTTATCAGTGTTTGTATGTTTTATGATTTTTTTCATAACCCTAGCATTAGTTATAGCAATGACTCAAAATTCTGCTGGCTGACTTTAGCTGAAATGATATGACTTGCTATATGAAAATATATGTATTAATATGGGTTGAAGCAATTTAGGTACGGCGAAGGTTGAAGAGGTTAAATAAATGTTTATAAATTTAATAAAGTTGCTAAGTATTAGGTGGGAGTCTTTGTTTTGAGCTTTTTAAAAATTGGCAAGTTTGATGTATGTCTTTGCTTTAAACTTTTAAATTGACAAGTTTGGGGTATTTCTTTGCTTTAAGCGTTGGTCATAATTTTATACACTACATTATCGGTAGTGGTAGTCAAGCGAGTTCTTATCAGTGTTTGCATGTTTTGTTTTTTCTTAACCCTCGCATTAGTTACAGCAAGACTCAAATTTTGCTGGTCAACTTGCTTTGTGAAAATATATATATTTATTTGGAATGAAGCAATTTAGGTACGGCGAAGGTTGAAGAGGTTAAAGAAATGTTTATAAATTTAATAAAGTCGGTAAGTATTAGGTGCGTGTATTAGATTTGTGTAAGTAGTTTGTATATTAGATGACAACCATTAAAAAACATAGGCGTGTATAAATATCTATTCGTCAGTTGGGGGACATAGGGGTCACTTACACCCAGCAACTTCTCCGCCTCTGGCTTATATTTTATGTAAATTCAAGAGTCTGCAAAGCTTCGAGATGCAGAAACTTCGAGAACATTTTAGAAGTCGACTTATGTCACTGTATGCCGAAGCGAATGGTGAGAGAGAGAGAGAGAGAGAGAGAGAGAGAGAGAGAGAGAGAGAGAGAGAGAAAGGGAGAGAGGAGATTTAGCAGATAACTGCTAAAACTGGTCTGTACTGTTCTACAGCTACCGGCTAAAACTGATCTGTACTGTTCTACATCTACCAGCTAAAATGGTCTGTACTGTTCTACAGCTACCGGCTAAAATGGTCTGTACTGTTCAACAGCTACCTGCTAAAATGGTCTGTACTGTTCAGCAGCTACCGGCTAAAACTGATCGATAATCAATCAATCAATCACAATATCGATAATCAATCAAACAATAATTCAATATGAATGAAATATTCAATAAGGCCTTTCAAATCATCTGAAAGTCGTCGATCATAGTTATAAGTGGTGCTGCACATTTTCCGAATCGTTCATCATATGGATTGGTACAACGTGGGTTCTTGCCTTGATATATGTCAAAATTTAACATGTAACCGTTTGGCCGATTGGTTTACCTTTAAAAAACTGCTTGCAACCGTGTCGTCCATTGTCATCGTAAGATAAATGTTGTGTTGGGTGATAGTTCTTCAACATATTTGACTTGAGATGGTCCGTAATTGGACGTAGCTTCCATAGCTTATCTTGGTTATCAACAGATGTGACCAAATTGGGCTCAATATGTGGTGTAATTAATATAAATAATATTTTAATAAAGAAGTTTAGCTATTTATTTAGTAACTTTAGTTTGCCTATTTTTATTAGTAAAACAGCCTCATCAACAACAACAACCACAACAACAACAAGAGTAAGAACAACACCAACAACAACAGTAAGAACAACAACAAGAACAAGAACAACAACAACAACAACAACAACAACATAAGTAAGAACAACAATAGCAACAGTAAGAACAACAACAACAAGAACCATTATAAAAAAGCAGCCGATTATGGACGTTCACTATAAACGCAGCCTTAGCTTATATTAGCTTAGGTTAGCTTAGCTTAGTTTTTGACATATCAACTTTAAATTCTTATCTTCTTTTTTTGCCCTTGCACTTGACCGCAAAAATTGTTTATTTATTTTAGAAGTAACACAAAAAACATGTTTGAACATGTCCATTGCTGCCTTATCTTGAACTTGCGGGTTATGAGTGCGCTTACTATAAAGCTTGGCTCTTATCACTTTAACCTTGAAATTAGTATTGAAATTGAAATTAAATAAAATTAAAATCCGTACCAGGATGGGTATGGGTGACGTCATCGGCATACAATAACATAAGTCGACTTCTAAAATGTTCTCGACGTTTCTGCATCTCGAAGCTTCTAGAAACTTTTTGATTCTTCTTCTTGGCATTGGCTTAGGTTAGGTTGATTCTGAAGTATTCTTTGTATAGGATCGCGCTATTTGCTATCTCCCTTTCTCTCTCTTACTATCAAATTCTCTCTCTCTCCCTTTCTCTCTCTCTCTCCCTTTCTCTCTCTATCTCTCTCTCTCTCTCTCTCTCTCTCTCTCACCATTCGCTTCGGCATACAGTGACATAAGTCGACTTCTAAAATGTTCTCGAAGTTTCTGCATCTCGAAGCTTTGCAGACTCTTGAATTTACATAAAATATAAGCCAGAGGCGGAGAAGTTGCTGGGTGTAAGTGACCCCTATGTCCCCCAACTGACGAATAGATATTTATACACGCCTATGTTTTTTAATGGTTGTCATCTAATATACAAACTACTTACACAAATCTAATACACGCACCTAATACTTACCGACTTTATTAAATTTATAAACATTTCTTTAACCTCTTCAACCTTCGCCGTACCTAAATTGCTTCATTCCAAATAAATATATATATTTTCACAAAGCAAGTTGACCAGCAAAATTTGAGTCTTGCTGTAACTAATGCGAGGGTTAAGAAAAAACAAAACATGCAAACACTGATAAGAACTCGCTTGACTACCACTACCGATAATGTAGTGTATAAAATTATGACCAACGCTTAAAGCAAAGAAATACCCCAAACTTGTCAATTTAAAAGTTTAAAGCAAAGACATACATCAAACTTGCCAATTTTTAAAAAGCTCAAAACAAAGACTCCCACCTAATACTTAGCAACTTTATTAAATTTATAAACATTTATTTAACCTCTTCAACCTTCGCCGTACCTAAATTGCTTCAACCCATATTAATACATATATTTTCATATAGCAAGTCATATCATTTCAGCTAAAGTCAGCCAGCAGAATTTTGAGTCATTGCTATAACTAATGCTAGGGTTATGAAAAAAATCATAAAACATACAAACACTGATAAGAACATGATCAACGCTTAAAGCAAAAACAACTTGCGGTTTTTTTTGTCTGTCCGTCCACCAGCACAAGCAGAAATCCATTCATACTTGAGTGCCGGGCATGACGTCATCGGCTTGCACCACCGCGCCACCTGGGCCAGAACCCCCATATCGTATCTACTAATTTGAAGATCAAAAATAAAAAATTTCGATAAAAATTGTCAGCTGCTCTTCATATATCGGTAATTTCATTGACAAATTTTGTTTTTTGATCTTCAAATTTTGTTTTGGAATCAAAAAATTACAACAAACACATAGAAATATGAAAAATACTGGTTTACTATTGTTAATTTGCCAGAAAAAGTCTGTTAGTCGCAAAATGACTTTCGTTTCATGAAACGTCCGAATGCATGTTTAAAAAAAATTTGCTATAAATTTTATTTGAATAAAAATTGTTTTATAAATTTAAGTTCAATAAAAGTTGTTTTATTTTTTCTACTAAGCCAATAGATAGCTTTTAGATAATACTCACTTTTCCCAAAATATACCTCTGCATTGTTTGAAAATTTTTTGAAAGAAGCGTCCGAAAGAACCCGCTGGAAACCGTACGAAAGCTGAAAAACAACATTCCGTACAAAGGCAAATAATTTTATCATGAAAAAAACACCGTTTGAACCTTATCCAGAAAAAATGTCTATGGACCCCATGTTCATAGAATAACATCAAAAACAAATAGAATGAAGAAAATCTTTGCAGATATTTCCACAGGGCAGCATTAATTTATTACTCAAATCTGTTCTTTTATATTTTGATAATCTTACATTGAGTCTGGAACTCGGGAATTATGCCCAAAAAAATTACAAATAAAGCCCAAAAAACTGCTGACAATTTCGGGAGTAATTCCCATTTTCTTTCGGGCCTTATTTCCACACATTCGGGCGTAATTTCCTTCCTTTGGAAAGGCTTTTTCCAAAAATCAATGATTCAAAAATTTCGGGTTTTTCCCCAATTTTTTTTTTTTGGGGTAAGTTCTGGGAGCCGTTGTCGGCATAAACTGTGCAACCCGTATGATTTTTTAACCAACAACATTCTGGCCTTTAATAACTTTGCGCTCCGGGGGCGGTAGAAGAGCCACACAACTAACATACTTTTTCCATACTTTTCTGGTTTTGACGGAATATAATGCGTAAAACGTGTGCGGCCTTTATACACGGTTAAAAATCTTGGAGTAATTTTTAAACCAATGGTTGGAATAATGTATTTTTAAACCATTTTGTTTAAAATGAATACTTATATAAAATGAATGTTATTAAAATGAATACTTTTCAAAATACAAACAAATTTTTTAGTCAAAGCTGTACTCAAATTTAATAACGTTGGAATAAAATAAGTACTTTAGTACCTATGGTTTAATTTAATTTGGCTATGGTTAAATTTAATACAAAATAACTAAAAAGTAATGCAATCGATTTCAAAAACTAGTACAATTGGAATAGATTTTGAATTAAGATAGCCATGATATTAGATTTAATACAACTTGTATTATATTTTAAACCATGCTGTATTTTATTTCAATAGTTTCCGTCTTAATTTTCAGATTGTTAAGATTAAAAAAAAAATAGTCTTATGATTCAGAGTTACTTTTTCGTTTAACAAAGCCTTATAATACAATTTTTGTGAAACATTTTTTATTTGATTATGGCGCACAAGCACCGTTTACTACTTTCATTCCAATGATGACGTGAGTTCGAAACCTACAATAGGAGTTAGTTTAAAAATTATAGTATAAAAGAAAAAAAAGAGAAATGAATTGTGAAACAAAACCAGTTTTGTTTTAAGTTCGCTATGGTTTAAAATCCAATACAACTTGCAATAAGGTTTTTAATCCACAACAGGTATTGCAATTTAAACCCATTCGGGAATAAAATTACATGGAAACGTATGTCATTCTAAAGGTACTGCTCCATAGATGTGTCGATTCATGCTACATTTTAAATTTAAATCTCTGACCCACAATAATAACGTTGAAATTTTATATTAATTTTAGTAAGGGATCTCTGGACTAGGAAAAGATAGAATGGTGAGTGAGGTATCGGATGAAAGGTATGGCTGCACAATATGATTGAATTTTTCATTGGTGACATTTGACCTGAAATATGAGCGTAAAAAAGCATTTATTAAATAAAATCTAAACTGAAAGAGATAGAAGAACATGATGTAAGAGAGAATTTTAAACATTGATATGATGTACAAAAAATATTTCGGACATTATTCACCATCTCTTATGGTTACCTTACAATAAGCACATTTTTTATGTAACAATTGTGAATATATTGTGATGGTAAAATTGCTTACAAATAATAAATTTTGAAAAAATTCCCATTATTTTAATATCAACATTTTTGAGATATCTCTATAACTATAGATGTTCTCAATACAACGACTTGTGTATGAAAAGTCGTTGGTTGGGGAAAATAACGCTATAAGAAATCGTTTTTGCTAATATGTTTCACGGATAGTATGTTAAAAAAATACCCATTATGATGTCAAAATGATTGCAATATCTGGAAAACTGTAGATTTTTCCGTGCAACGCATTTTATTAAAGCAAGGTCATTGCCTCAGTATGAGAAAAAAAAAAATTAAATTTGGATTTTTAAACTTTGGATTTTTCAAGCAAATATCTCAGCAATTTTTATATCGATTTTCATCAAATTTGTGTTGTTATTAAATAGCTTTGGAAAAATAAAAAGAGATTGACCGTTATATCACCAATTCAATTTTTTATGTTGTTTTCAAAAAACCTCTAAAATATTAATTTTTTGCTCAAAAAATAGGCCAAACATTCTTTTGTTATAAATGTTTTTTTTTTTTGTTTTCTTGTTCACTCTTTCATATGATTTATCATTTTGACACATAATTCAATCAAGTGTTTCTATCATCGAAAATCTTGGGCTTACCCCTTATGATTTTTTTTTGATGAAAATTACATTTTTCAAAATGCTGTTTTTATATTTTTTACAAAGTTCTACACCTTAAAAAAATTTCTGTGAAACAAATTTTCAAATATTTTAAGCCACTTCAAGGTTATATACACAAGCTTATGTCGTAAGCCACTTATTTGTCTACATCGTATATGTTAATAGACAAATATCAAATGTCGTACACGTTTTTAATATTTATAATAAAAATAAGGGAATGATACTTATATTATTCGAAATATACTGTACCATAGATGTGCCGAAAAATAAAAAATTAAATATATTACGTGATTATTGCATTTCTCAATAAATGTATTCATTCTCATACTCATGGCTGTAGTTTGAATTTCTCTGCCTGTCTTACTCGAGAGCAATAACAAAAAAAAAAAAGGTATTCAAACAAGTTTACAGTTTTGCGTCTGGAACAAGCTAGCTGGACAAAATCGAATTTCGCGTTAAACATCTATTATTTAATTTAAATATTTGCATTTAATATTTATTTCAAATACAAAAATATTATTTCTAAAAAAGTTTTTATTTAGTTTTGATATATTAAATACAAAATATTTAAAAGTATGTTAATATTCGAATGTTTAAGTTATTGCGAGAAATATTAATAAGAAATATGTGAATATTTAATTTATGTATTGCTTTTAGTAAAACATATTCAAATAAAAAATATTTGAAAGCAATATATTAATATTCTCTTCAAATATTGAAAATGTTAATTTAAATATTCATATACTACTCCGGCTTTACTCGGGAGTTGATATAAATAATTTTTTAATTCATTCGTCGATTTGATAAAATTTTTCGCAAACTATTGAAGGAATTTTGTGTGCATCATTCAAACCGGTAACTTTAGCGAAATAAGCAAAATGTAGATTCAACAGCTAAAAATTATGAGAAAAAGTTAGGAAAATCGTGATGTGTGTGATCACTTGCAAAAGTATATTTTCAAATTTTACATTTTATTCGATAGATTGGACATAATTGAAAACATCAGAGCAAAAACGAATTTTTGGCAATCATTTATGTACATTTTCTCATACATAAATGCTATGTTTTGACCCAGTGTCGTTACTATGTGGCGTTACGCTAATGTTACTTTGCGTTTAACGTATCAATGAAAATGAGTCGAAAATGCAATTTTAAATTTAAATTATTTTGCAACATAAACTTTTCCGCCATTTTTTAAGAAAACATTAAATATTATGGACATTTCTTGAACAAAAATTGAAAAAACATAAATGCCTAACTTACTGCTATTATTATTTTTATAAAGTACTTTTATTGACGTTTCAGACAAAAAAGAATTGATTTTAATGTATTCAAAAACAGCAGAGCAACTTGCATCGAAAATCAAAACTTTAAATTTCTGATCATTTTTTCTTGCAGCAGGTAACATTGAAAAGTTCAAAAATTAATTTTACTAATTTTTAAAAACTAATGCTATGAGTGATTAACGGTAAATTTATTAAATTAATTATCCTTAAGAAATTTTGAAAACAAATATGTACTAAAGTAAATATGTACGAAATATTTACATACATTAAATAGATAAATGGAAGTTGTCGCCTGTTCGTTAGAGATTAGCTTAACCAATGTTAGCTTAGGTCATATTTGCAGATATTTTTGTGGTCAAGAATTCATTCATACGTTATTTTTATGTAGCTTAAGTTTTTACCTCGTTTTTGACAACTTTTTTTCTTAATATTTTGCTAATAAGCCATTATTTTGTAAGTCCTTTTATACTGGATAACAATTAAATAAGCACTGAAAATTGATATTGAAATGTCAAAACAACGCCAACGTATGACGCAACGGACTTGTGCATGTGTTCATGCGATCTCAAATACAACAAAATTTGGCATCAGCTATCCTGATATGCGAAAATAAGAATGTTGAATATAAATACACATAAAGATGAAAAGATTACCCTACGCGCTTTGCTACGTCTTACTGTATTTTGTACTACAGCGCCCTCTGGTGATATACAGCAAAATACATAGCGCAAAAAACTCACCGCACCCAGAAACCTATTATAAAAATCATACTTATCGAATGAGTGGTTTGGAGCTTTTTTTGCAGTATTTGTACAGTAGCGCCCTCTGGTTTTCAAACAAGAAAAATATTGCCAAGGCCTTTTCCATGCTCGAAAATCCCTATACACTTTTTCATCCTAATCAGATGAGCGGTTTTGGAGTGTTTTACCATTTCTTAAGAGATTTGTACTACAGTACTACAGTGCCCTCTGGTGCACAAGGAAGCATATAAAAAAAAAAATAAGAGTGTTAGACCACACTACTGAAGTAAAACTTCTGAGCTCCATCTATTACCGTATTCGAAAACCTCTACATACAAATTTTTATGCAAATTGGATGAAGGTTTTTGGACTTTTTCGAGGTTTTTTAAAATATTTTTACTGCAGCGCCCTCTGGTGTTCAAGATAGAACGGAGTATATAAGTCATAAAAACTCACCGTTCCCAAAATCTCTACATACCAACTTCATGCAAATCAGATAAACAGAAAAAAGTAAAGATAAAAAGTAGCCTAAATGTTGACCAGGGATATAAGGAACCTAGATGTCAAGTTTCATTTAAATCCATCCACGGGTTTTCGCGTGATGCTTTAACAGACAGATAAACAGACAGACAGACAGACAAACAAAAATGCGATTTTCGGACTCATTCAAAATGTCCATAGCAAAAGGAATTTTAAAAAATTATTTCATGTACAGATTTTTTTTTTCCAAACTGGCGTTACGTATGATTTGTACGAAAACATATTAAAAAAATTATGGAAAAGTCAAATTTTTAAAAATTTTATAAAAGTTTTTATATAAGCATGGCACTATATTAAGTAAAATAATTACAATAATCGGTCCTAAGGATTTAAGGATATAAGAAAAACTATGCTCTGGCGTGACGTTACAAGAAACAGAAGTAGTTTCGACTTAGATTACAAAATTTTCAAAACTATGCGAATTGGACAAGACTTTTTGTATAAAACCTTTTTTAGAAGGTTTTGAAATAATATGAGTTTATTTTCCAAGTCATAAGATTTAAAAATCTTTTCCCCTTTTTTTAATTATGTTTAGTCATCCAGCGTGACGTTACTGGCGTTACGTTACTTAAATTTCCATTGTAATTCAATTGGGTAATTGAGTAGTTAGGTAATTAAGTAATGATGTAATTTAGCAATTAAAAAATAAATTTTGTATATTCTGTCTCTTCTTGCATAGACCATTTTCAATTATTTTTAGCCAATGCCTTCCATTTTTACACAGCACTAGCACAACACATATTACTCACAGCAGGGATGATATTGGCTTTACTGCAAAAGGGCCAAAATTCATTTAAAAATAGGGCCAATCTGACATCAATAGGGCTTAACATTAATAGGTACCAATTATGAATTTTATAATAAAAAGCAAACAATAATAATTATATTTTGACTTTTAAAATTTTGAGCAAATAATTATTTCTGCTTTTTATTTGTTAAGGCAAAAATAAAAAGCAAAATCTAACCGAAATTTTTTTGAGCTCTAAATAACTGGTAAGATTTGATTTTTATTTTTTTTAGGCAAAAATAAAAAGCAAACTGTGGATCTAAGGTTACGACTGAACTAAAGTTTTACTAATTTTAACAGGAAATGCACGCTCCACGCATGATGATGATGATGATAATGACTCATTTAGAACTGTAATTAAAATGATTAAATGAAATCACTTCCATCTTAAATCAAAAATTTTAGGTGAAAGTGATATAGTTTAAGGTTTCTCTTTCAAAAAGATTTTTTTTCACGCTTTGTTTGTAAAAGTTAAAAAGACGCCAAAAATAATCTATAGATAAAGTGTTTCTACATGAAAATTTTTAACAAAAACAATATTCTGATAAGTCAATCCTAAATTTGATAAATATAAATTGTAAAGCTTTTCCACAATAACCACACACCAGATATTTCCATCTTGAAATAGTCGTAGAATGTCAGAAATGAATAAACAATTTAATGCAGACTCTCTGGTAAGTCTTGCAAGAAGTCTAATTAATAAAGCGGGACTAGGGATCACTCTTTTCGTCTAAACTCAACTAGGGAAATAAACTAAACTTGTTGAAATTACTGAAAAGTATGCTCTTAATGGGACAATGACTGTATATAACAAAACTTGTTTTATTGAGAACGTTTTTAAAGGCGATAGGAAATATCGCCTTTACAAAAAATACAAACAATAAAAAGTTACATAAGAAATGATATGAAAAATCACCCAACATTTTTATCAAAAACTGGGGTGAATGAAATAAAAAATGAATGGGAAATTCAAAAGAAAAATCACCGAAAAAATTGGACAATTTTGCACATTTTTTAACGAAATTTCGCTTTTTGCTGAGGGTTTTTTTATACAAAAATCACCAACTATTTTGGATGCAATTTCGCTTTATGTTTTTAACTGATACTTCACATTGACTACTAGTGAAATGGTAATTATAGCTCTTTTTTATTTTTATCACTCGATCATCATTTTTCTTTAAAATTTCAAATTATTAACTAAAATCGGTCGAGGACTATCCGTCACCTCTCTCCCCCGCGGTTGTCTTACCTTTTCATGATCGCTAAAAGATAATTTTTTTCTTTCTCCAGATATTACTATTTACGAAATAAATCAAAGATAGCTTCCAGAAATTACAAACGAAAAAAAAAATACAAAAAACCCGAAATTTTCCATACTAAATCGGGCTTATTTCTTCGAAAAACAATGACCGAAATTTTTACCGATAATGACATTTTTTTCGGGTGTTTGTACCAATAAAATTAGGATCTTTTTTGCAAATACTTGAAAAGGAAAAGGTACGAAAAATATGCTTGGAATTTAGGACCGAAAAAAAAACCCTTGTTCATGAATTACATCAAAAAACAAATAAAATTAATGAAATCTTTGCAGATATTTTTTCAAGGGAATTTTAATTAACTACTCGAATCTGTTCTTTTATACTTTGATATTCTTATATTGAATCTTGATCACGGAAATTATACCCGAAAAATTATACCCTTCGTGACGGCGGATATTGGTTGTTTCATTTTATTTTTGTCAAGCACAACAACGCCGCTGAATTGCATTTTGGAACATTTTTCCAAAAAATTTTTAACATTTTTTCGTTTTTATTGTGTAAAAATTTTGTATTATTTTCGTTTGGGGGATTTTCATTTTATTTTTTCGGCGATTTTTCTTTGGCATAATGAAATCATATACATAACCAATAAACTTTTCTTTTAAAAAATTCAGATTTTTTTTCGGTAGAATTTTCCAAAAGGGCGTAAAATGAATAAGAAGGGCCTCGGGGCTTTTGAAATGAAAAAGGGCCCAAAAAAGCCCTAAAAGCCCCCAAATATCATCCCTGACTCACAGGCCATACAGCTGATTTTGAGTCGGTCAAAATATTAGACGTTGAAAACAAAACAAAAAGAAGACTAACTTTAGAAAGCTTACGAATACAACAAAAAGGGGAGAGGGCAATAAATTTCAAAGAAGACACAGACAACATAAACAACAATTATGCAGCAGCACTGGACGAATAAAGTTTATTTTGAAAATTAGTGAAGCTTTTATTTCATTCAAATTGTAATGTAAAATATAAAGTAGGTAAAATGTTAAAATTTTTAGTGCAATAATTAATAAATTGTGTTTTTTAGTTAATAAAATAAAAATCCCCTGAAGATGTCAACAAATAATTGACGAAACGTCGGGAAAAAATTGAATTTTTTATAATTTTTATTCAAAATTGCAATTTAAAAAGCGCTGGCCAAAAACCTCCTTAACATAATAATTATTCAAAAACTACACAACCGATCAAAAAAATTTTTTTACTGATTGACAGTTGAAGTACGAACTATCAAATAACAAAATGTGTTTGACATTTTGATTATGTCAGCAATCCTAAAAATTCAACTAAAGCCATCTATGAGTGAAATCCGCAATTACTTAATTGCCAACCCAATATATGTTTATTATATTTCATACTCCAGACAATATTTAGCGAATATTGAATTCACATCGTTGTAATAAACTAAATAACTGCACTCAGCGTCCCCTGCGAATGACTGAAACGCATTCGTTTGCTTAGTTCTTCCAAATTTAATGTTAACATTATTTTGTAGAAAGTTCCACTTTTGCATCCTGGATTCTTATAATTCTGTTTGTCATTTTAACAATTGTAAATCGCGACTATGTAAACACACTATATATGAAGAAAAAGTTATCCCCTTAATCGCTCATTTTAATGAAGTCATTATTAAAAAATCTTAAAAATAATTCACAGTGACGTTTGGCTAATCGCTTTACGAAAACCATAGATAAAAAGATATAAAAACTCTTTGAAAACTGATACAACTGAAAATTGACAAAAATGTCTATCAAGAGGCTATAAAATTGCGCTAATATTCTGAGGCTAGAAACTCAGCCCCATCAGTAGCTAAGATGTGGTGAAAACATTCAGCTTCTTTTTGTAAATACATATATTATTGCTACTCTGTAGGAAAATCAACTAATTTAAAAGTATTTGATAAAGTAGTTTTTTGTCAACCACAACTAGTTGAAATTCTGACTTTTTTGCATAGAACGAACTAACTTATTTTGTATGGTGATGTCCGCTAAATAAGTCAATTGTCTTTCGTCTGCATATATTTTCGACTACTTGTTAAATTAGTTACATTAAAATTATTTTTTTAATTGCTTTTAAATAACCAACTGAAAACTATTACTGATGGCCTAAAGTTAATAATATTTGATGAAATAACATGGTTAAATATATATAAACTTGTAATCTAATAAAAATTTGCAATTAAAACATGTCAACATCAGAGTAGTTGCCGCCTTAATATAATTAAAAGTAGTTCATATACTGGTTTATTTTAAACTAGTTTTTTAATTAGTTGTTTTTAAAAACAAGTTAGTTTGTTCCTATAGGGTACCGCTTCAAATTAGAAGCGTTCTAAAAAAGCGGCAGATCTTATATTTCTGAGTATTGGTTATACAAAAAACCTATATAAAAATATTGTTCATTGTTGTTATCGTCCATAACTAAATTATTTGATTACCGATTTCCCTTTTTTTACAAGCAATTAAAATCGAATACCCTGGCCTTTATAGAAAATTAGTCAAAAAAACCATGTCAGAAGAATTTTTTTTAATATTTTTAAAAGCAAAACACAAATTATAAAAAAAAATGTTTTTTCTGTAAATGTAAGAGCCTATAACATTGTAAAAAATTAAACTATTTAACACATTTAGGCAAAACTAGAACACAACATTATCCGTTTTTATTATCCTTAATAAAAAATTAAATTTTTGTGAACAGAAGCATAGTTAGCAGACACTAAGTAAGGCAAGGTACGAAAATTCGAAGTGACTTCTTAAAATGGCCATTGACGAAAAAATCGAAGTGATGAAAACATTCTGAAAACGCAGAAAGTCATGCTATGGATCGGCAAAATGTAAAATATTAGTGGTAACTCTTGTACATTAAAAAATATTTTTTTGTAGAACAGTGTTATTATAAAGCTTTGCAGCTGCGCGATTCACTTACCTGAAATCTGCTTCAAGTCCTTTTGCAATCACCAAATTATGTCATACTTTTATGTGTATTTGTAGGTATGTAAACTAGGACCCAGTTTTACGCGGCTTCGCGACGGACGTTCCAGCAAACATACTTTTTTATTTGTGGGCGATAAAAAGGGGTGTGGAAAACTTTTTCCCGTTAACCATCTCGTTCTCGAAAACAATCTACTGCCAAATTTTTAGCGCAATCGGCCCAGAAGTTTTGAAGTCTTAATGATTTCTTAAAAGTGAGCGTATTTATAGTGCCACCGCGGGCACTATAACTATTTTTAATATAGTTGACGACGGTAAGCATACAAACTTAATTACCAAATTTCAGTCTTATACTACCAAAAACGTTTGAAATATAGAAGTGTAAGCAGAAGAATGTGCTTCTGCAATAAATCCGCAAATCTTCGTTGATTTCAAACACCGATTAATTGATTGTAGATAGTAATATATTACTGACTTCAATATTCGGATGTTAAAATTCCTACGAAATATTAAATATTATCAAATTCATTTAATTTTAAGTTAAGAGTATTCATACTTTTTTGGTGTAGAAAAGTAGACAAATAAATTTAATTTTATTAACTTAAGAAATTCAAAATTAGACTTTACTTTACGATGACCAAATTGGAATAGTCAACCTTCAAATGTTCTTTTGTCTCTTAACTGCATGACATCGCCTCATTATTTTGAGTACATATTTACTTCTGTAACTGTATGAGCAGTTTTCTAAGACAAATATTAAAATACATAAAACAAAATATATAAAGCAGTGGCGGTAACAAGTAGTTTAATTGATTTGCAGGCGGTAGAAGAGGCTATGGCAATTAATTTTCTTTATAAAAAAAAATCGCATAAATATCAACAAAATAAAGAAAAGTCCATCCAAATCAGTTGAGCCGTTCATGAGTGCATCAGAATCCAACGATCACCATTTCATTTTTATTTATATTTATTATATATTAAGGGCAGATCGTATATGAATCAGTTGCCAGGTAAACTTTCTTCCGAGAGGTTGTGTACAGAGACGCTAAAATTGTATCGTAGTTTTCCGTTTTTTTTCCTTTTCGGTCTTGTGTCGTGGTATATTTATTTTTTTGCAAAAATGCCAAAAAAATCACAAGACAAAATCGGCAGAAAATTGGTAAAACTCTGAAAAATAGCATAAAAAAATTAAACTGAGTACTACAGAAAGTGTAGAGCAAGATTTCGAAAAACATTACAGAGTGATAGACTTCCTTTTAGTGTTTTCAACTATTTCTACATTAGCGAAGTGCACAAATTGTGATGGGGAAATGTTTTTTCGCACATGCAAATCGGAAGGGTTAGCCTTCAATATTAATGTTACATGTGAAAAATGCAAAGAGCCTCGATATTTAACGTCTAGTGAAGGACTAAAAACAGACTCAAATGAAATAAATCATCGTTTTGTTTTCGTCGTGCGTGTATACACCAAGCAAAAACCGACTTACGGTTGTAGGCACCACCTAAGTAAGTAAGTAAGTATTAGGTCTGGGCCTTTATGGATGCAATAAATTTTGCTGTTTAATGGACTTAGCGGAGTCTTTTTTATCAAAAATTAACTATTACAACCATATACAGAAGATGCATACGGCTGTAGCATATGTTGCGAAAAAAAATTTTTGCTGCTGCTGGAAAGGAAGAAAAAGAGGAAACCTGCAAAGCGAATAATGTAGAAGATACCAACGAATTAACAGTATCAGGCAACGGAACGTAGAAGAAACGTGGATTCACTTCTCTATTCGGTGTCTCTTCTTTGATCGGCTACTATACATGAAAGATTTTTGATGTGTTTGTCAAAATTTCTTACTGCCACCAATGCAAAACTTGGGTAAAAAAGCTAGATATACGTACCAGCCAATTCAAAGAATAAAAGTTCATAAAAAGTTTATTATTATCTCACGATAGCGAACACCATTCACAGTAACTGCCTGACCTCATTTTGAAAAAAATACGGCCCGATGATGCCGCAAGCCCATAAACCGCACCAAACAGTCACTATTTGTGGGTGCATTGGTTTTTCGACAATCACTCTTGGATTATCATTCACCCAAATGCGGCAATTCTGCTTATTGACGAATCCACTGAGGTGAAAATGTGCCTCATCACTGAAGATGATTTTCTTCGAAAATTTATCATCCTCAAGAGGCTTTAGTTCTTGAGTCAATTGCACCTTGTAAGCGTGTAAATGCAAGTCTTTATGCATAATCTTCATCAACGACGAGCGTGAGTGGTGCAATTGTTGGGCACGACGACGAGTTGAGGTGGGTGGCTGTTCAGCCACACTATCGCGAACAGCAGCAATATTTTCTGCAGTACGAGCTGTACAAGCATGCACTGGTGTTTTCACATCTCCTACAGACCCGGTTTGCTCAAATTTTTGCACGATTTTTCCGATTGTACACACATTTGGACGATTAAATTGACCGAGAAAATCACGAAGTGCACGATATGCATTTAGATTTGAACGCCCATTTTCATAATAAGCCTGAATAACTTTTACGCGTTGCTCGATTGTGTATCTTTCCATGGTTCAAACTGAGTTATTCTAAAATTGAAAAATTTCAAATGAAATGCAGAAAAAAACTTGACGTTTAGGTGTGATTCACGTTTAA